>CM042017.1:38611649-38616649 GCA_023525715.1 Cichorium intybus | reverse complement strand
CCAAAGACACCACACACAAACTCCTACACACCGACCTCACCTAAGAACAAAACGCCTAAACTCCGAGCTAAAGCGTAACCGGCTCCAAAAAAATACATTCCATAAAAGAAATAAACCCCAGTAAGACTCCTTAAAAAACCCATGGAAATTAACTCTTGCCCTTTCCGCTTCTCCTCGAGAAACCACAAAAGTCTCCCATTTCCTCCATTTGTTGCAAAATCCCAAGAGTAATAAAAGAATTTTCTGAAATTTCCGATGACGACGCCACTTCCTTATTCCCAACAACACCGTTATTATATTCATTATTCCCAACAACACCGTTATTATATTCATTGTTCCGCCTCGATTGACTTCCTTATTCCCAACAACACCGTTATTATATATATACATATATATATATATATATATATATACATATATATATATATATATATATATATATATATATATATATGTATATATATATGTATATATATATATATATATATATATGTGTGTGTATATATATATATATATATATATATATATATATATATATATTTATATGTATATATATATATATGTATATATATATATATATATATATATATATATATGTATATATATATATATATATATATATATATATATATATATATATATATATATATATATACTTTTTTTTTTTTTGAAAAGGCAACTATCATTGAAAGGGGATGACCCAGCAAGGGGCTGGGACAACCCAACAGAAAACACACAAGATGATTACATAGTAAGAGCTAATCTAGGGGAGGATAACCAACAACTATTGCTAACATTGATTTTCGAAGCTCTACTATCTAACCACACGAAGGAAACCCGCTGAATGTGTGAAAAAATCTCGTCCGCCGTTCTTTTTCTATTCAAGAAGGAAGTCTCGTTTCTGTTGTGCCATAGGGAAGACATTACTGCGGCACCAATAACAAAAAAGATTCTTTTTTCAATAGAATTCTTCCCTTCTTCTTCCAGCCAGTCAAATATGTCTTTAGGAGAATTGATGTTTTTTGATTTGAGCTCCCACCACTTCGCCACTCTGGTCCAGATTTCGAAAGCAAAAGAGCAAGCAAAAAACGCATGGAAGGTAGTTTCTGCATCAGATTTGCAAACATCACAAGTTGTATTGCCCAAGTTAACTTGAATTTTTTTCAGATTTTCTTTAACCGCCAATCTATCTCTGCTTATTCTCCACATTAAAATGTTAGTTTTCTTAGGAATCCACTTGCACCACCTGTTAATGCCACTGAGAGATTGGTTTTTGTCACTAATTTTTTCCCTCATCCACGCAACTGTGAAGTTTTCCTTCGGCCCACCAGGGCAATACCACACGTCATTTTTGTCATTTAAGATTACAGGAGAGATAATCGAAGATACTGCATCAATCTCCTCTTTGGCTCGGCTCTCTCTTATAATGTTGTTGCTGTTGTTAGACCAGTTACGCCCGCCATTTCTTATATGATCTTGGACAGACACATTCTTGATTGGGGCGAAGTTAAAAGCTCTAGGATATAGAGCTCCAAGCGGTTTGTCCCCGATCCACCAATCCTTCCAGAAACTAGTATTTTGCCCATTCCCTACTTTGCTTTTTAAGAGTTTTCTGGGATCAAGAGACTCATCTTTAGATTCTGTCCATTGCTGCACAATACGCCTCCAGGTCGATCCTCCCTTAATCTTGATTTTATCATCAAAAGGATCAATTTTTCCATGAATACTATCAATGATTTTTACCCAAAGAGCCTGGTTTTCGCTTTTGTATCTCCAGTACCATTTTATAAGTAAGGCCTTGTTTATATCCTTCATCTCCCCCACTCCTAATCCTCCTTTGGCTTTTTCTTTCAGCACTTCATCCCACTTGACCCACGGGATACTTCCTTTATCGTTTGTACTTCCCCAAAAAAAAATTCCTTCTCAAGTCTTCTAAAACTTTCACAACATTGCACGGAACTTTATACAGAGAGAAATAGAAATTTCCCAAGCTTCCTAGCACGTTGCTAACAATAGTATGCCGTCCCCCGAATGAAAGAGTTTTTATTTTCCAGTTACTTAATTTCTTTTTGAATTTCTCTATCAGCGGTTTCCACGGCCTCTTATTCCTCATGTTAATGCCAATCGGTAAACCTAAAAAAGTTGTTGGCATCTTGCTGGCTTTGCACCCAATAATCATTGCCATATCCTTCACTTCATTGTGATCAGCTCCTAGTCCAAACAGCATGCTTTTGTCAAGGTTAACTCCAAGGCCTGCAGATTTCTTGAAGCAAACCAAGATACGAACAAGATTAAGGATGTTTTCAATAGACCACTCGCCAAAATATATAGAATCGTCTGCAAAAAAGAGATAGGTTAGCAAAATTTTATTATCTCCTACTTCTAATCCTTTATAGTTTCCAGAAAGAGAAGCTTTGACAATGGCCGAGTTAAGTCCCTCCATGATTAAGGTAAACAGAAAGGGTGCGATTGGGTCTCCTTGGCGAAGGCCTCTTTCAGGAAGAAATTCATTCGTGGGACTCCCATTAACAAGGACAGACAGGGAACCAGAGCTTAAGCATTCATGCATCCATTTTCTCCATCTCCACCCGAAGCCCTTTTGCATTAACATCGAATCTAAGTATGCCCACGACACAGAATCGTAAGCTTTTGCTATATCAGACTTAAAAATAAACATTTTCTTTTTCTTTTTTTTTGCCCAGTCCATAACTTCATTAGTGATTAGAGGGCCATCCAATATTTGTCTTCCTTTGATGAATGCCGATTGAGTGACATCAATCACCTTTGGAAGCACCTTCTTGAGTCTATTTGCAAGCATCTTGGAAAGAATTTTGTATAGGCTAGAGATAAGACTAATTGGACGATATTCTTTGACTGAAGTGGGATTAGGGACTTTAGGGATAAGAGTGATAAAAGTAGCATTGACCCCTTTAGGGAGCTTTGGATTAGATGCAAATTCATTATAAGCGTCGAGTAACTCCACCTTTATAAGATCCCAGAATTTTTTGTAGAATTCAACCGTGAAGCCATCTGGGCCTGGTGATTTGTTTGATCCACAGTTCCAAGTTGCCTCTTTAAGCTCCGCTTCTTCAAAGGGCTTTTCAAGGTCATCTCTTTCTCTAGCCGAAAGCCTCGAAGTGTTTCCAAGGTCCTGAGACCAGGTGCAGTCTGGGTCCTCCTTAAAGAGATTCTCAAAGTAATTTTTAAATTCTTCTTTAACTTTGCTCGGATCCACCTCCCAGGTACCATTGATATCCACGCCTCTCACATTCCTAATGTGTTTTTTTTTATTTAAGTTCCTGTGAAACAGAGCAGAATTTTCATCGCCTTCCAAACTCCACTTATTTTTATTTTTTTGCATAATGTCTTCATTATCTTTCACCTCCTTTTGCCTGATTTTGCTTGCCAGTTGAAGTCTTTCTTGAAGGAAAGTACTCGAGCATTTACCATCTTCAATTTCTTTGTCAATTAATTCAATTCTTTTGAGCCATTGGAGCTTTTCCTCTTGATTTTTTTTATCTTTCTCTTTCTGCCACTCTTAGTTTTCACTGCCTTTAGTTTTTGCATCAGGATAAAAATCTTTCTGTGTTTTCCTTCCAACTTGAATTCTACCCATTTTCTTTTAATTAATTCAATAAGTTCTTCATCATCCAGCCACGAATTGTAAAGTTTAAAAGGAGTGTTACCGTAATTTCTCTTGACTTGATGAAGAATTAGCGGCTTGTGATCGGAGAACAATCTAGTATCCGAGAAAACTTCCACATCTGGCCAAATCGATTCAAAGCTATCGTTGATCAAAAATCTGTCGAGTTTAGATAATTTCGATCCTCCCCCTTTGATCCAAGTAAACTTTGAGCCCCCAATTTTAACATCGATGAAGTTGTTGTTCTTTATAAACTCATTGAATTTCCTGGTAGCGTTCTCGTCTAAGTTTGAGCCTCTTCTCTCGCTATTGTCACGAACATCATTAAAGTCTCCAAACGTAACGACACTCCCCTGCCAACTGTCGACAATGGTAGATATGAAGTTCCACAGGTCCACTCGTTTAGAAGGGGTTTGACTTCCGTAAACGTTTATAAAGCAAACCTTTGCATTATTCTCAATCCAGGTTCCTTTTATAACGATACAGTCTTCTCTAACAATGGCATTTTCTTTAGTAAACAAGTTTTTGTTCCAAACACTCAAAAGACCACCTCCACGCCCCAATCCGTTTGAAGCAATAAAGTCAAAGTCCAAGCTTCCCCATATCTTTTTTATCAACATCTCAGCAGGATTTATCCTTTTGGTTTCTTGAATTCCGACAAAAGATATCTTAAATTTCGAAATTAAATTTGAAATCCAACGAACCTTATGATCGCCTTTACCTAACCCATTGGAATTAAGAGAGAGTAAATTCATTTTGACTGAAATGAGGCTCCATTCTTTCTGTTTTTCCTGAGGTTTTTTCCTTTCCCTTCATCCTTGTTGAAACCGCACTCTTTACCAATCTCCTCCAGACGAGAATTTACCCCAGACGCAGCAGACGAACTTTCCCCAGAGGTAATGTTTACTTCTTTTGAATTTGAAACTTTTGAACTAGAGGAATTTCTCCTGGATCGGCTTCTGGTTATACGTGGGGAAGCTTTCATTGTTTCTCTCTTTAGGTCGTCTTGAATCCCTCCTGGGTCCTTAGTTTGACCAAAATGACCTTCGATTTCAATCAGCACCAATTTCTTTTTTATGGGAGTATCACGTGATAGAAGTGTTTTGAGCGTGTCGGAACATCCTTCTAATTTTGGTTGGGGTTCACCGTTTATATTTGGGTCTGTACTGGGCTGGATGATTTCAACGTCTTTCTTTTTGGGGCTTATTTTGCGGACCGGGCTTTGCTGAGCCTTATTTAAATTTGGGCTGCCTAACTTAGACCCGCTTTCAGTCGTGGTTCTAGTGATATCTTTAGATTTTTCCAACACATCATCCATTATTCTATCGAACTTTGCCTCCGCATGATTTATATATAT
>CM042017.1:38156649-38606649 GCA_023525715.1 Cichorium intybus | reverse complement strand
CATTTGACTAAGAGAGCTACATTTAAATTTTCCAGCGATCCTATCCCTAAGCCTCCGTTCTTCTTTTCCAATTGCAAGTTAGACCATTTAACCCACGGAATTTTGTTATTTTCCTTGCTACTGCCCCAGAAGAATTCTCTTCGCATTCTTTCAAGAGACTTTAACACCTTTTTCGGAGCTTTATAGATGGAGAATAGAAAGGTTCCCAAGTTTCCCAGAACATTTTGGACTATAGTATACCGGCCACCTATTGAGAGAGTCTTCATTTTCCACGTGCTTAGTTTCTTTTTAAATTTTTTTATGAGTTGTTGCCAATGTTGAGAAGACTTCATATTGACTCCAATGGGCACTCCTAAAAAGATAATCGGCAGTTTTTCAACTTTGCATCCAAGGATTGTTGCCATAGTCTCCACTGGAATTGAGCTTCTTCCCACTCCAATGATCGCGCTTTTTTCCATATTTACCCTTAACCCTGATACTCTTTGGAAACAATAAAGAATTCTAACAAGGTTGAGTACATTTCCTACGGACCATTCTCCAAAAAAAATAGTATCATCTGCAAAAAAAAGATGTGTTAATAAAATATTATTTGACCCAATTTTGATTCCCCTATAACCCCCCGAGTCCACAGCTTTAGAAATGGCTTGATGAAGCCCTTCCATAACGAGTGTGAAAAGAAACGGGGACAACGGGTCCCCTTGTCTAAGACCACGAGAGAGAGAGAAATTAGCCGTTGGACTAGCATTAACCAAAATAGCAGAGGACCCCGACTTCAGACATTCCAGGATCCAACTTCTCCACTTTTCCCCAAAACCCTTCTGAGTCATGATTGAATTGAGGTAATCCCACGACACCGTATCATACGCTTTGGCTATGTCTGTTTTAAAGATCAACACTGGATTCTTCTTAGCTTTAGCCCAATCCACTACTTCATTAACTATCAGCGGACCGTCCAGAATTTGCCTATTTTTCACAAAGGCTGACTGCGTGTTACTGATAATCGAGGGGAGCACTTTTTTCAACCTGTTAGCTAAAACCTTTGCCATGATTTTGTAGACGCTAGAGATCAAGCTAATCGGGCGGTAATCAGTGATTTTTGAGGGATTATTGAATTTTGGAATTAAGGTGATGAACGCCTCGTTGGCTCCTTTCGGGATTTTTGAATTTCTGGCGAATTCATTAATAGCCTCAAGAATATCCATCTTGAATATTTCCCACTATCTCTTGAAGAACTCGACTGTAAATCCGTCAGGCCCCGGGGACTTGTTGTTTCCACAACTCCATAAAGCATTCTTCAGTTCCTGTTCATCTATATCTTTCTCCAAGTCCCTTTTCTCTTCTTCGCTTATTTTGGATGTGTCCCCAATATCCTGCTGCCAATTGCAAGTTTGATCTTCTTTAAAAATATTTTCGAAATGAGCTTTACAGTAATCTTTCACTCTGCCAGGATCCGTTTCCCACACGCCTTCTATATCTATACCTTTGATTGAGTTCTTGTGCTTCTTTTTATTTAGGTTTCGGTGGAACAAAGCCGAATTTTCGTCACCCTCCAGGCACCACTTATTTTTGTTCTTTTGAGTTACATCCTTAGCTTGCTTTTTTTCCGCTTCAAACAGGTTTTTTGAAATATTGAGTCTTTCAATATAAGTGTCCTCGTTTCCCAGGCCTTCCTCAATTTTTTTATCGATTCTTTGGAGTTGCGAAATCCATCTAGCTCTATCCTCCTCTTCTTTCTTTCTTTTTTGGATCGCCCATTTCTTAATTTGCTCTTTTAACTTCTTCAATTTATTCATTAAAATGAAGAGTTTTAGGTGTCGGCCTTCCACTTCAATGTCCTTCCACGCGTTTTTGATCAATTCCTCCAGCTCCGGGTCGTCTAACCACGAGTTGAAAAATTTGAAGGGGATTTGACCGTATAATCTTCTAACATGTTTAAGTATTAAAGGTTTATGATCTGAGTATTTTCTGACATCGCTGACAACTTCAAAGTTAGGCCACCACCCTCCAAAATTTTCAGACACCAAAAATCTATCTAGTTTAGACATTTTTGATCCCCCCCCTTTGATCCAAGTAAAGACTGTACCTCCGATCTTGATATCCGTAAGGTTATTTTCTTCTATGAATTTATTGAACAATTCAGTCGCTTTTTTATTTATACCTGATCCCCGGCGTTCATGCTCTCCTCTCACGTCATTGAAATCGCCAAAGATTACTGCTGCCCCATTCCATCCTAACAGAAACGTACTCAAGAACCCCCACAACTCCTGTCTTTTACCGGGGTCTTGGCTAGCATAAACATTAATAAAGGAAATCTGTGCATTGTTCTCCAACCACCTTCCTTGAACGATAATACAATCTTCCCTTACAAGAACATTTTCCTTCGAGAAAAGATTTCTATTCCAGACGCTAATTAACCCTCCACCTTGACCAATACCACTCTTAGCAGCATACTCAAAATCATTGCTACCCCATATATTTTTAACAACCAAATCTGAAATATTTCTTCTTTTAGTCTCTTGCAAACCAACGAAATCCACTTTGTGGAAGGAAATTAAGCTCCTTATCCAAGTGATTTTAAAATCCCCTTTGCCAAAACCATTCGAGTTTAAGGATAATATATTCATTGAGTACCTGATTTTCCTCCCATTTCATTTTTCTTGTGGCCTTTGCTCTTTCCTCTTGGCTTTTTAAACCCACATAACTCGCCAACTTCTTCCAATCTTTGAGAAATCTCGCTGCTAATTTTCGTATCTCCTTCCGAATTGCTTCTTCTCGCATTTCTAAGGTTATTGACTTCTCTACTGAATAGTTGCTTTGACTGACTTCTGGTGATTCTTCTGTCTAATTTTAGCTTTACCCCTTTGTACTTCCCTTCTACAGCTTCAAGATCATTTACTTCGTTATCCATCTTCGCAGCTTCTTCATCTTCAATCAGATTAAGCTTCTTCTTTAACGGGGTTTCTCTCGATAGGAGAACATTCAGTTTGTCTGAAATTCCTTCAATTTTTCCTTCCTCGATGCCTTTTCCATCTTTAGATAATTCCGCTGGCTTAAGATTTATGGAAGGGGATTTGTACGATTTCTTTGTAGAGCTTCCGCTTTCGTCTAAATGGGTTTTGTTTATCTCCTCCTCTGTCTTCTCCAGAAGTCCAGCATCAATATTATTTTCTGAGTCCAACAAAATTGGGATTGGGCTTGGGCCGCTGCTTATTCCTGTTGGATTATTTGTGTCTTTTGGGCTTAACTTTTTCACTAATCCTCCAATTGGAGAAATTTCCTCCCGGTGACACTCTTCCGCTTTTTCACTTCGCTTTATCATTATATTTTTCGAATTTCTCATTTCGTCATTAATTAATTTAATAACTTTATCACGCCTGTCATCATTGCACTCGCATTCAGGGCTCGATTCACGAATTATGGGTTCTTCAACCGAGCCTTCGTAATCATCGTCTGATGTGTCGTCCGACATGTCGTCGCCGGACATCTCCTGTGAATAATCGTCGTCCGACGAACTTATCTCCTCCCTGTTAACTTTGAATCGTGTATTTTCCCCTGCTTCCTGCTCGAATAAACCACCATCCATTTCTTTCACGCGAATATTGACCTTCCTCTGTTCTATAATAACTTCTACAGTCTGCTTTATGATTTCTTTACTTCTAGTTTTTATGAGAATCAAACCATACGACCAGTCTTGGTTCCAGTTCAAACACGGATCCGTCTTAACTACCTCACCCCATAATCGACCAATATTAATAAAAGCATTAGGATTTCTAGCATGAAGAGGCATACCTTCAACTTTAATCCACACGTACCTATCTGGAATGATAAAATTATCATCCCACTTCTTCAAGAGATTGATATGTGCCATGATTTCTTTATTGGATTTAATGGATCTTTCCTCCTCTTCATTGTCAATATCCAGGAAAAACCAATCACCTCCTATGTATTTAAATATATTGCTACGAATACCTTCTCCTCTGCACAGATTAAACAGACAGTTGAGACTCTTAAAACTTTTAACCTCCCCTACCCATTTTGACTTTAGGTTTGCGAAGGTTCCTTGTCGATTTCTATAATCGTCTCCTTCTTTTCTCCTGTTTCTGAACTTTTCTTCTCCTTAGGCTCCTTTTCCTCCTCTTCCTCTCTCATCTTCATTGTAGTAATGCACGCTTCCTTTGTACCTTTAACCACATCGGCGAAAGTAATATTCTTCCTTCTCTCACTCGTATCCTGAAACCTTTCCTGTGTACGACCCTGTATTTGAGCTTGGGCTACCATACTGATGTCATGATTTTTCTTCTTGGTTTGACTTTGTTCACCCTGTTTTGCTCCTCCCCAGTTGTTTAATCTGTTAAACATTGCCACTTTCGCAAACATCCTTCTCTCATCCATCATGACGTTGTTTAGCATTTCCTCCAATTTGTTGACGTCTTCCACCCCTTTAAATCTGGCAAACCCAAATCTATGCCCATGCTTATCCTTTCTTCTACTAACATAGCAATCCACCACTTTCCCGTAAGCTTCCAACTTGAATTTTATGTCTCTCCAGTGCCAGTTCAATGGCAGATTAGAGATGAAGAACGAAATGGCTCTAACTTCCTCCGTTCGACCTATTCCTCTAATTCTTTTAATCTTATCTTTATCGACCCAAATGAATGTTTTCCGGCGGGGCTCCTCCCTACATCGGAAAAAGCCAGTCTCCCGGCTTCTCTCTCTCTCTCTACCTTTCTCTCTCATCTCTTTTATATGATATATACATATATATACATATATATATATATATATATATATATATATATATATATATATATATATATACATATATACATATATATATATATATATATACATATATATATATACATACATATATATATATACATATATATATATATATATACATATATATATACATATATATATATATATACATATATATATACATATATATATATATATATATATATGTATATATATATATATATGTATATATATATATATATATATATATATTTATATATATATATATATATATATATATATATATTTATATATATATATATATATATATATATATATATATATATATATATATATATATATATATATACTTAGATTCTTATATATATATATATATACTTAGATTCTTTTGGGAGCCAACTTCACCCGAGAACCCGAGAACTCCCAAACGGTCAATATTTTCGAAAAATCAAAAATTGGGGCCTCTAAAACGCTCAAATATAAGCCTATTCGGAAAAAAATTCCAAAAAACGACTTTTTTTAATTTTTTTTATTTTTGAAAAATTTGTACATGTGAATAAAAAATTATACATGTACAAACTTTTTTATACGTACACTTTTTTCAATTTTTTTTACAAAACGCCTTAAATATGTGTCAGAAAGGCATCCATAAAAAAACTTGAAAAAAAGTGCACGTATAAAAAAGTCTGTACTTGTACAAATTTTTTTTGCACATGTACAAATTTTTTTTAAAAAAAAGTCGTTTTTTCGAAAAAAAAAATTTCAGCGCCCCGGGCCTATTTTGAGCATCTAAGAGGCATATGGGGTCGGTTTTTTGAAAAAAAAAAATCTGTTTGGGAGATATAGGATTGATCCAAAAGGAGTTAGGAGTTATCAGGTTCTCGGGGTGAAGTTGGTTTTCAAAAGATTCTAAGTATATATATATATATATATATATATATATATATATATATATATATATATATATATATATAGACCCTATAGAGTTAGGTTCTTTTGAGAACTCATATATTCATGAGATCTTGAGAACTCCTAGGCTATAATTTTTTTTTTCAAAATTGTGACTTAATGCATTAAGTCGCTTATATATAAGACATTTCGTCAAAAAAAATCTTTAAAAAAAGTCGATTTTTTTTGAAGATGCACATATACACAAAACGTGCACATATGCACATTTGCACAAAAATGCACATATGCACATTTCGTATATGCATATTTTTTTTTTCAAATTTTTTTAAAAAAGGTCTTAAATATAAGTGACTTAATGTATTAAGTCATTTTTGTTGAAAAATAAAAATTAGTTTAAGAGTTCTCAAGATCTCACGAATATTTGGGTTCTCACAAGATCCTGACCCTATATATATATATATATATATATATATATATATATATATAAAGTGTGTACCCGCGCAATGCAGTGGACGACAATTAAGTTCATTTACGTGAATAGTTTCAGGGTGGCAATCTTGTGGTGGCCGAATATGAAAATGTTGAATGGTGTTTTCGGTTGATTGGTTTCTTTTAGGTGGGTAGTGGATAGTTCTATGTGTCGTGCTAGTTTCTTTCGGCAAATAATTCTTTTGACAAATCATGAATAAAATCTATATAATACAAGTGGATATCTTTTTAATTAGTTTTCAAGTGCAATTTCGCTATGCAAATCATGGTTAATCTTTCGATCAAATAAAAATATAAGTTATTTATATTTTTCTATTGCATCCGTAGTCCAAATATTGAGATTGTATTCGCTTCGCATCATGACTTAGTTCACTTCATGGTTATGATTCATTTTTTTTTGTAAAGAACGGTTAACCGAAAAACCGAAACCTATTTTTTGTATGTTAAAAAGTTTCGTTAAATTTACGGGTTAAAAAGCGAAATATATTAAAATTTACGTTAAATTTACGTTAAAAAGACCATTCATATCGCGTAATGTGGCGGACAGAAAATACCCGAGGGATAATTGGAGTGCCTAAGGGATAATTTAAGTTAAATTTTCGCGCAATGTGGCAGAGGGCAAATATGTATCATTCTAATAGAATGTTTTTGTAATTTTGGGATCAATGTTATGGTTCATTCTAACTGGAGAGAAGATTATTCTGATGTTGCAGGATCATTTGTTGTGCATTCAAAACATACAAGAAATATAGAAGAAGCCCTAAAGTTTGATATCAAGGAAGTCATTATGACAGAATGTCATTATCCTAGAATGTAATTCTCATACAATGTCATGTTGTTATTGTTGGTTATATGCCAATCGTTATAACATGTTGGTAATATTATTATAAATAGTAGGGTCATTTTGGGTTACACGCAAGAGACGATTTAGCTAAAAGAGATCGAAAATAAACTTGAGGGGTTAAGTTTATTAATATACCAAAGTAAAGGTATATTAATTAGAAACTTAATGGTTAAGTTTATTAATATACCAATGTAAAGGTATATTAATTAGAAACTTAATAAGGATAAAGGACTAAAGTGAAATATCCACAAAGTAGGGGATAAGGATGAGGAGCACTATAAATACAACCCTAGATCTGAGTTGTAAGTGCTGCCAAAACCCTAATTTTCGTCACTCTCCTCCCACCCCTCGGTATACGGCCGATTTCTTTCAAAACCCTAAGTATTACGTGCTAAAACTTCAAGCAAAGGTATATACTACATCAACGGGTGCTGGATCGTTGTCTTGGGTGCGATTACATTAGAGGAGTTCTACTTTGGGCTCTCGTCATCCTAACAAAATCAGATCTGAGATTTAAAAGGTATGTCTTGAACCCTCTTGATTTTACAGTTACTAAAGTGTGCATGATTCTGTTATCCTGGTTGAATACGATTTAGATTTCTGTTTCCGCTGCGTTTGTTTTATGTTATCGTATTCCAACAGTGGTATCAGAGCAGCTTTTATCATGATTTTGTACTGTTTTGATTCGATTAAAATTGTTAAAAATCGTTTTTTTTTTCTGATTTATCGAATCTGATCGACGTCCGCGCCGCGGTACTTGAAATATCGCGTCGCGGGTTTTTCTAAAGTTACGATCATTAGGGTTTTGCCGCGTCGCGTTTCCTAGTGTTCTGCGCCGCGTCGTTCTTGTCATGATCAGTTTCTTTTAATTACCGCGTCGCGTTTTCTCGTGATCCGAGTCGCGACGGTCGTGACGTTTTATTTTCTGAAATCAGATTTCTTGTTATAAAATGGTGATTTTATTATTGTATGATTGTTTAGATTAATGATTGACATAGAATGCTTGCATGCTCAATAGGATTAATAGCAAAACACAAAGTTTAAAATGCTTCAAAATTTAATGGATGATTGTTTAAATTAATTATTAACACTGCATCCTTGCGTGTTTAATAGAATTAATACTTAAACATAATTTTCAAAGAATACTTAAAATTTTAAATGATATATATATTAGAATTGTATCTATATGTATAACTTAAAATAAAAACATTGGTCAGACCGTGACTAGGCTCACTTACTCTAAATGTGTAGAAGGTTTAAGGAGGTCTTTTTGATTCCTAATGAGGTCGGTTTTTAAACAGCATTCACTGCTTACCACCCTCACCGCCTGTCGCATTTTATTGAGTGAAGTTACCGAAAGGGTTTGATAGAACAGTGTTTCAAGATAAAAGTATTATTGAAAATACACAAGTAAGAAAATTTTGTTAAAAGTTAATAGATTTTTTCAAAAGTCAAATTGGCAATTTCAAACCGGTTTTAAAAGTTTAAATTGACCCTTATGCCAATTAAAAGGTTAAAATGTTTTAACAAAAACGAAACAAAATCCCGTTTTATGAAAATGTAAATCTCATGCTACCCACAAAGAACCACACATTTAACCGGGCCCTTCCGGCGTGGGAAGTGCTATAGCCAACGTGTCGGATTGGACTCAGCCAAAATGATGTGATACTCGCGATAACTCATGAATCATGGGCCAGGTGTCACGTGGGTCCTTCGTGGTCGATTTACCATCCAAACCTGTGATCAGCGGCATACCCGTCACGGGAGAGAGGATGAGCATGATGGGATTAAACATGCCATTGATTAGATTCAATGAATCCCGAGAGATCTAGAAGCTTCATAGAGACTGAAGTTGGCAAAGAGTATTGCCTACCTAAATAACTTTTGGGGGTGACTACGGCATACCTCTTCACCACCAGAAGTGAAATATGGATTCTAGCCTTAAGTAAAATTATTGTTTTGGGTAATTAATTTTTTTAAGGATTAATCAAACTAATTAAAATCTACTTTTCATATAGATGGCTCCAAACACAAATGCAAATTCGAATTCGGCTACAAATATCTCACTAATGCAACTCCTCTCCAAGGATAAGCTGACCGGATCCAACTACTTGGACTGGATGCATTCCCTTCGGATCGCCCTTCGGTATGATAAGAAAGAATGGGTCCTGGACACAGCTCTTCCTGAGGCTCCAGTTGATGATGCAACTAGAGCTGTTAGGGATGCTTGGCAAAAGCATAAAGATCTGTCGGATGAGGTTGCTTGTCTCATGTTGGCGACCATGGTTCCGGAACTCCAAAAGAGTTTCGAGACTGCAGGGGCGTTCGACATGGCCGACCAGCTCAAGGAAATGTTCCAAGAGCATGCTAGACAGGAACGATATGACACTATGATCTCCCTACTAGATTGCAAGCAGCAGGAGGGAACCGCTGTCAGTGCACACGTGCTTAAGATGAAAGCGTACGTTGACAGATTGGAGCGACTTGGATTTCTGATCGCTCAGCAATTGGTTACAGATATCATCCTCCACTCGCTGAGCACTACATTCAGTCAGTTCACACTGAATTTTAATTTGAATGGATTGGAAAATACCATAATGGAGTTACACGGCATGCTAAAAACTGCCGAGGCAAATATGTCTAAATCTAAGAACTCCAGCTCCACGGCTCCGGTATTGGCAATCAGGGAAGGGGCAATCAAGAAAAGGAAAGCCAAGAAGCCTAAAGGCAAAGGGAAGGGTCAAGTTGGTAACCCCAACTCCAACCCTAGCAACAAGGGCAAGGCTGGTTCTATGATAGTGCCGTCACCAAACCCTGATGAGGCCATTTGTTTCCACTGCGGAGAAAAGAGACACTGGAAGCGAACCTGCCCTAAATACCTGGAGGAGATCAAGAAGATCAAGCCCAAAGTGTCTGGTACCTCAGGTATATACATGATAGAACTCCATAATACTTCTACTACTAATTCATGGGTCCTAGACACAGGATGTGGTACTCACATTTGCTCTGATGTGCAGGGACTAAGAAGAAGTAAGAAGTTAAGGCATGGGGAGCTTGACCTGATCATGGGCAACAGACATACGGCTGCTGTCAAGAGGATTGGGGATTACGAGCTCGTGCTTTCTACTGGATTTTCTATTAATTTATTAGATTGTTGCTATTCGCCAGAAATGGCTAGAAACATTATTTCTTTTAGTGCTTTGTATCGAGACGGTTTTGATTTTGGTTTTGATAATGGAAATATTTTAGTTTTCAAAAATGATTGTCTTTACTTTAAAGCATGTCCTACAAATGGTATTTATGAAACTATCGTGAGCATTAGAAGAAATAATAGCTTAATCTTAAATGTTGATTCAGATACATCCAAAAGTGTATTGGATAAATCATGTCTATGGCATTGTCGACTTGGCCATATAAACAAGAAACGCATCGCCAAACTCCAAGAGGATAGGATTTTGGAATCATTCGGCCTCAAGTCTGATGATGTATGTGAGTCTTGTTTATTAGGCAAGATAACAAAAGCGCCATTCACAGGGAACTTTGAAAGAGGCAAGGATCTGTTGGACCTCATACACACTGATGTGTGTGGACCGTTCAGATCAGCCACAAGACATGGAGAAAGGTACTTCGTCACATTTACTGATGACTTCAGCAGATATGGGTATGTTTATTTGATTAAACATAAGTCTGAAACCTTCGAGGTGTTCAAAAGGTTTCAGAACAAAGTAGAGAATCAACGGGGCAAAAGGATTAAGATCCTCCGATCCGACAGGGGTGGAGAATATCTTAGTCAAGAATTCTATGATCATCTGGGGAACTGTGGAATTGTTTCACAGTTGACTCCTCCCGGAACACCACAACATAATAGTGTAGCTGAGAGGAGGAACCGAACATTACTTGATATGGTTCGGTCCATGATGAGTCGTGCTACGCTTCCAATTAGTTTCTAGGGCTATGATTTGGAGACTGCAGCAAAAGTCCTGAACCTTGTACCAACTAAGAAGGTCAGCAAGACACCCTCTGAAATATGGAATGGGACTAAACCCTCATTGGCGCATTTGAAAGTCTGGGGTTGTGAGGCTTACGTCCGTCGTGAAGCCATCGACAAACTAGAACCCAGATCAGAGAGGTGTTACTTTATTGGTTATCCTGCTAGTTCTTTTGGGTATTTGTTTTACAAACCTTCTGAAAACAAGGTGATTGTTGCACGAAGGGCAGTCTTCCGAGAGAGGGAGCTGATACACCAAGAGGCCAGTGGGAGCCAAATTCATCTTGAGGAGATTCAAGAACCAACCAATAAAGGACCTGATGTTGGCACTAGCTCTCAATCAGAGGTTGAAAAACCTGTTGAGCCTCAGCCAAGTACAGCTGGGGAATCTGACATACCTCCACCTCCTATCCGGAGATCTGATAGAGTACGTCATGCACCTGAATTTTATGGCTTACATATTACTGAAGGTGATGAGTCAATGGTAGGTGACGATGAACCTACCAGCTATCAGGAAGCAATGGCAGGCCCAGATGCTGCCAAATGGAAGGAGGCTATGGAGAGCGAGATGAAATCCATGTATGATAACCAAGTTTGGAACTTGGTTGATCAAACACCTGGCCTTAAAACAGTTGGGTGTAAATGGGTCTTCAAGAAGAAGACAGACATGGATGGAAAAGTACACACATATAAAGCCAGACTGGTGGCAAAGGGTTATACTCAAACCCAAGGGATTGATTATGAGGAAACTTTTTCACTAGTGGCAATGATTAAATCTATCAGGATATTGTTTGCCATCGCAGCCTTTTATGACTACGAAATATGGCAAATGGATGTAAAAACCGCTTTCCTTAACGGAAAACTTTCAGAAGATGTGTATATGACACAACCAGTGGGTTTTGTATAGTCCAAATATCCCAATAGAGTGTGTAAACTTGTGAAGTCGATTTATGGACTCAAACAAGCATCTCGCAGCTGGAATCTCTGCTTCGATGAGAAAATCAAAGAGTTTGGATTTTCGAGAAGTGAAGATGAGCCATGTGTATATGTCAGAGCTAGTGGGAGTGCTGTTGTCTTCCTTGTGCTGTATGTTGATGACATACTACTCATAGGAAACAATGTCCCAATGTTGCAAAGTGTTAAAACTTGGCTTGGGGATTGTTTCGCTATGAAAGACTTGGGAGAAGCGGCATACATACTTGGTATAAAGATCTATAGAGATAGATCTAGGCGACTCATTGGTTTAAGCCAGAGTACATACATAGACAAAATCTTGAAGAGATTCAAGATGCAAGATTCCAATAAAGGATTCGTGCCTATGCAATGTGGTATGACATTGAGTAGAGACCAATGTCCTAGTTCTAGTGATGAACGAGAAAGAATGAGTCGAATCCCATATGCTTCAGCAATGGGATCGATCATGTATGCCATGTTATGTACAAGGCCTGACGTCTCTTGTGCCTTGAGTATGACGAGTCGTTATCAGGCTAATCCTGGTGAAAATTACTGGACCGCAGTCAAGAACATTCTTAAGTATCTTCGAAGGACGAAGGAAGTGTTCTTGGTCTATGGCGGCATGGAAGAACTCACTGTAAGTGGTTATAGTGATGCTAGCTTCCAAACCGATAGAGACGACTCCTGTTCGCAGTCAGGATTCGTGTTCTTACTGAATGGTGGGGCAGTAACTTGGAAGAGTACCAAGCAAGAAACAGTAGCTGATTCGACAACGGAGGCTGAGTATATTGCAGTTAATGAAGCTGCAAAGGAAGCCATGTGGATGAAGAAGTTCATCAGGGATCTCGGTGTTGTTCCTAGCATTGATGGTCCAGTTAAGATCTTCTGTGACAATGAGGGTGCAGTCGCCTTGGCGAAAGAACCCAGAGCTCACAAGCGCACAAGGCATATACACCGGAAATACCATTATATCCGGAGGCTCGTTGAAGAAGGAGACATCACGATTAGTAGAGTTACATCAGAAGATAATCTTGCTGATCCATACACTAAACCGTTATCTCAGGACAGGCATGATTCTCATACTAGGTCGATGGGCATTAGATTTGAAAATGAGTTGGTTTAAGTGTATTTAATTTAGTTTGATTTGTGTTTGGAACTCAAGCAATGTGAAACTCTATTTGTTTTGAAGATTATTATGTGGAGAACTTAATATATGCATGAAGGCAGTCATTTCATAAGTTTATCATTGTGTTCCAATTTTGCATGTTTTATTGACTTCCTGAATAATTATTTTATTATTCAAAATGTCCACAGTCGGTCATACTTTTGGGAGTAAGTATTGATTCAAGGCTGACATGAGGAATTAGTAAATTGTCCATAGAGATGGACATAGCATAGAGATGCGCTAATTCTCATGTGTACTTAATAGGGATTAAGTATTGGAGTAACCTGTACTTAGAGATTACTTCATGGAATGTGTCACGAGTAATTCAAAGATGGTAATATATTATATTCTTCAAGCGGAGATGCATTGATTCTTAGTCTTGAAGTATGTTATGTCTTGGTTTTCTCCAACGTTGTCCATAACTGGCAGCCATACAGGGAATGTCCAGATATGACATGATGAGTGGGCGAGATCCGTGTAGTCAAAGTTTATTTGTTCCTTCTGCCCTAACAGGAGAAGCGATATCTGTGGGCCCCTCGATGATTTGGTGTTGACAGCAAATGTACGGCCGTACTCGAACTGAATTGATATAGAATCAATAAGTGCAGTTTGTTGTGGTCATCACAAATCTCTATCGGGAAACATAATCTTGAATGTTTGAGACTGACAGAATTCCATGTCAGACGTTCATATGGATATCTTGTAGAACAAAGGAATATTTGATCACTTGCCTAAGGGCTGTTTCATTAGATGAACACGGCACTTGTCTAGGATGACATACACCTTACTAGGTTAATGAATATTAGACCATACAGTTGTTATAACAAGTGCAAGTGGGAGACTGTTGGTTATATGTCCATCGTTATAACAAGTTGGTAATATTATTATAAATAGTAGGGTCCTTTTGGGTTACACGCAAGAGACGATTTAGCTAAAAGAGATCGAAAATAAACTTGAGGGGTTAAGTTTATTAATATACCAAAGTAAAGGTATATTAATTACAAACTTAATGGTTAAGTTTATTAATATACCAATGTAAAGGTATATTAATTAGAAACTTAATAAGAATAAAGGACTAAAGTGAAATATCCACAAAGGAGGGGATAAGGATGAGGAGCACTATAAATACAACCCTAGATCTGAGTTGTAAATGCTGCCAAAACCCTAATTTTCGTCACTCTCCTCCCACCCCTCGGTATACGGTCGATTTCTTTCAAAACCCTAAGTATTACGTGCTAAAACTTCAAGCAAAGATATATACTACATCAACGGGTGCTGGATCGTTGTCTTGGGTGTGATTACATTAGAGGAGTTCTACTTTGGGCTCTTGTCATCCTAACAAAATCAGATCTGAGATTTAAAAGGTATGTCTTGAAACCTCTTGATTTTACAGTTACAAAAGTGTGCATGATTCTGTGATCCTGGTTGAATACGATTTAGATTTCTGTTTCCGCTGCGTTTGTTTTATGTTATCGTATTCCAACAGTTATATATATTAGATTCTATTATATAAGTAATTCTCATAATGTAATTCTCATATAATGTCATAAGTTTGATATCAAGGCAATCATTCTAGTCATTTTTATATTACACAATACAATGTAAATATGATTTTGTAATTCATATAAGTATACTTTTGTAATTCATTCTACCAGAATGTTTAACTTATTTTCAAAATATGCAGTAACATTGTTTAAGAATACTACTCATTTTGATGTATGCTATTGTAGTTCATTCTAATAGAATGTGCACGATTAAGAACTTAGAATAAGAACTGAAATTAATTAAAAATTCAATTAGAATTTTAACAGATCCAAAAAGTGAATTTAAAAATAAAATTGAATTCGAATTTGAAATTTAAATTTAAATACGAAATCTGATACCATAAAAATCTCACATTCCATAACTGAAAAAATATAAAAAGTCCATATTACCCTTTAGAATGATATAATAGGAAAGTTGATATTTTTTAATTAAAAAAAATCAATATTCTGTTATTAATTACAATCATTGATGATTATAATTATACGCACCACAATAATTGTGGTTCTTAATATAACCTAGCATATATATATATATATATATATATATATATATATATATATATATATATATATATATATATATATATATATATATATATATATATATATATATATACCTAGGATCTTTTGAGAGCCAACTTCACCCCGAGAACCCGAGAACTCCCAAACGGTCAATATTTTCAAAAAACCAAAAATTGGGGCCTCTAAAACGCTCAAATATAAGCCTATTCGGAAAAAAAATTCCGAAAAAAAGACTTTTTTTAATTTTTTTATTTTTGAAAAATTTGTGCATTTGAAAAAAAAAATTGTACATGTACAAACTTTTTTATACGTACACTTTTTTCAAATTTTTTTAACAAAACGCCTTATATATGTGTCAGAAAGGCATCCATAAAAAAGCTTGAAAAAAAGTGCACGTATAAAAAAGTTTGTACATGTACAAATTTTTTTTTTTGCACATGTACAAATTTTTTTTTTAAAAAAAGTTGTTTTTTCGGAAAAAAAAATTTCAGTGCCCCGGGCCTATTTTGAGCGTCTAAGATGCATATGGGGTCGGTTTTTTGAAAAAAAAATATCGGTTTGGGAGATATAGGATTGATCCAAAAGGAGTTAGGAGTTATCGGATTCTCGGGGTGAAGTTTGTTTTCAAAAGATTGTAAGTATATATATATATATATATATATATATATATATATATATATATATATATATATATATATATACATACATATATATATATATATATATATATATATATATATATATATATATATATATATATATATATATATATATATATATATATATATATATATATATATAGTGTGTACACGCGCAATGCAGTGGACGACAATTAAGTTCTTTTACGTGAATAGTTTCAGGGTGGCAATGTTGTGGTGGCCGAATATGAAAATGTTGAATGGTGTTTTCGGTTGATTGGTTTCTTTTAGGTGGGTAGTGGATAGTTCTATGTGTCGTGCTAGTTTCTTTCTGCAAATAATTCTTTTGACAAATCATGAATAAAATCTATATAATACAAGTGGATATCTTTTTAATTAGTTTTCAAGTGCAATTTCGCTATGCAAATAATGGTTAATCTTTAGATCAAATAAAAATATAAGTTATTTATATTTTTCTATTGCATCTGTAGTCCAAATATTGAGATTGTATTCGCTTCCCATCATGACTTAGTTCACTTCATGGTTATGATTTATGTTTTTTTGTAAAGAACGGTTAACCGAAAAACCGAAACCTATTTTTTGTATGTTAAAAATTTTCGTTAAATTTACGGGTTAAAAAATGAAATATATTAAAATTTACGTTATATTTACGTTAAAAAGACCATTCATATTGCGTAATGTGGCGGACAGAAAATACCCGAAGGATAATTGGAGTGCCTAAGGGATAATTTAAGTTAAATTTTCGCGCAATGTGGCGGAAGGCAAATCCCGAGGGATGGGGATGGGGGTTAATAGATTCGTATCGACGAATAATTGCCGACAGCGTTTATTTTCTTTTGATGGAATAATTTGGATTAAAAATAAAACTAAGTTACTATTTTAGATTAAGAACGTGTGGTAATTTAGGTTGAAATTAAAAATAAACATTGTAGTAGTGTATCATTGCAATCCCGCAGAGTACGATTATATTAGTATTGGTGAATAGTTTCCATTTAGCAGAGAGCATCGAAAAATTAAATTTCAAGTGGTTGTTTTTTGGCAATTAAAAAGTAATGAGAGGTTGTGCCGAGAATGACGCTGAGTGGGGTTGGAAGCTCTAAGTGAAGGTGGTATTTGGTTGTCGACGATTGCAATCGGCGATTTAGGGTTTTATCTCTTTGTTGGTGACAGGTTCTGAGCAATGTTGAATAAAGTCGAGAAGACATAGCAAGTGGTGAAATAAATCTGTAATCGTTGGCACAAATTTTTTAAAAAAATCAAAATTTAAAGATATAAAAACCTTAAGTGAAAAATTTTTCAAAAAAAAAAGTCACAATTCTCAAAAAAATCAAAATTTTCAAAAAAAAAAATCAAAAGTTTCAAAAAACAAAATTCGAACATTTTCAAAATTTTCAAAAAATGTCAAAATATTAAAATAATTTGGTGGATTTTAAATAGTATTATCAACGAAGTGTTGAATGACATTCAAAGCACCTATGATATAATTTTCTTGATCTTAATTAAGTTTCATATGATTGATCATAAAAATAAACAACACATAAATTATGAATATTAAGAAGTTAAAACAACACTCAAAAACTTGAATTTTTTTTTGAATTTTGTATTTGAATGTATCACCAATCCACACGTACGTGATTTTGATTTTGACTAATAAACAAGTCTCAATATTTAAATCGGAAATTACAGTATGAGTTATGCCGCCACACACAATCAGCCCATACTTAAATTTACGATAGAAAGAAAAATTTTATATATTACAACCCATACAAAGTACATTTGCACATGGGCTCCTGACTTATTCCATAACAAACGCCTTTGACCGTCAATTGTTGCCAAAGTACAATTTTCAAAATTCAAACCACTATGACACTTTAAGCTTCACTTTAATTTTTTTCTTAATGACAATTTGACTTTACATCAAAATATCGTCCCTGTCCCAAGCCCTTGAGAGCTAAGTTTCTAACGTGAAACAAAAAAAAAAAAAAATGGCGAGACTTGTAGCTTGTATCCATTATATGCAAGGGGTAGGGGTATTCAAGTCAAAAGCAATTGAAAGCTTCCTATGTATTTTCTCATAAATGGTTTCATATTCTATAACCAATATCTCTATTATAGGTATCTGCATTATTAATGTTGGTGCATTATTAATGTTGGTTCAGCTGTATCAAATAAAAGATCACCAA
Organism: Cichorium intybus; assembly: GCA_023525715.1. NCBI lineage: Eukaryota > Viridiplantae > Streptophyta > Magnoliopsida > Asterales > Asteraceae > Cichorium > Cichorium intybus. The sequence continues at coordinate 38,588,631 of CM042017.1, read as the reverse complement.
TCAAAAACCCCAGTATGGTGAGTATTGTGGGCTATTTTGTCAAAGTAAAAATATTAATAACAATGATACCGGAACTTGAAAACGTGAAAAAAATTTCTGCAAGATCTCTAAGAGCCACTTGGTACATGCTTTTGAAGTTTAGTCTACCAGAAAAAAGGTCATTAGATAAATTAGGTTTATCACCAACCAAAAAGCTTCAATAAAAACAAATATTATTAGCTTAACAAAAAACTAACAATGACTTCAAATTTGTCGAGTGTCCCATGAAATCAGGCATTTAAAGTTTTGTCCTACCCATTGTAGTTATTGTTTCAAATCCAACTCATTGCAGTATTTGTTTCAAATCCAACTTATTGCAGGATGCATTTCAAATCGATATAGGAGGCGTGTACCAGCAAGGACCGAGAACCAATTATAAGAGGTGGGCACCAAACCTGTGTGATTGTAACAGAAAGAAATCGAGCTCAAATCCATCCGATACAATTTAAGTTAGGCCAATTAAGACGGAAAGAAAGAAGAAACCTTAATATAAAATAAATACAAAAAACAAGTTTAGGCCTCAATAACAAAAAATCAACTCCTAGATTTGCGTAATTTCCAATTTTTATATCAAAACACACTTGACTGTGCAAGCAACAAAACCAAAAGACATGATTCTTGCAACCTGGGTTTCTGAATACAAAAAAAATATATATAATCAAACTTCTACTGTGGTGAAAATAAGTCAGAAAATCAAAACAAACTCGAACTTGGGTTTGAAAATGCATCTGGAAGAAGAAATATCATGAATGGTCGATTCTGCAAACATTTTCTTCGTTTTCGAACTCTATTTCATTTAAGACATGAAATCAAAAAATAGACAAAAAAATGAAAAATACCTAAAAATAAACAAAGTTTAAAAGTTAAAACTGAGCGTACTACCTTTTTGTGGTTGCTGGAGATGGCGATATTCCTCTTCGTTGTTGCAGGCTGAGCAAATAGTGTGACGATTTTGCGGCGACAAGTTGATTTAGGGTTTTACAGGGAGGGTAGAAATCAGATCATCGATTGAAAGATAGAGAGAGAATGAGTATTTCAGAAGAAAATGGTGAAATATACCTACACATGCATTTATAAGCCAAGTGACTGATGTGTTGTGATAATTGTATGAGCGGCTCGACGGTGGGAGTGGTGTGCGGTGGCATTCAGAGTCACGGTGAAGGTCTCCCACCGGTGATGATTGGTCGGTGGTGGAGCGATGGCTGTCGGTTAAGAAAGGAGATGGACTTGATACTGGTGGAGGAGACGAACGATGGTGGTGAGACACAGTGGCGGCACCGCTGGTGGTGGATTGTAGTATCATCGACGAAACTTTCATAGAGAGAAGAAGGTGGTGATCGATGGGACGGAAGAGAAAGATGGACGTGTTTTATCAAGAGATGTTGGCGAAGGAGAGGAGATGGACGATTGGTGATGAAAAAAGTCCTAGGGTTGAAAAGCTACGAGTTGGTAATCCGGGTCATCAACATGGCAATCCATGTCAAATGTGTTTCCTACACCCGGCTAACGAATTTGTGAATGAGGTGTTTGTACTGTCTTAAAAATTAAGACTATTGTGCTTTAAGTGGGTTGTAATTTATATATGTTTTATATAAGATTTTATATATATATATATATATATATATATATATATATATATATATATATATATATATATATATATATATATAGAGTTAGGTTCTTGTGAGAACCTAAAAAAGCCTGAGATCTTGAGAACTAATTCTGGACCACAAGATCAAAAAATTCAAAGGCTAAGATGAAAGATGGCGTTTTTGTAATTAATAACAAATTCAATGGTATTTTTGGTATTCATGAAAAGCTGGCAGGGGTATTATAGAGATTAAAAATTCGCATTAAACTAAATCCCAAAAAATCAGGCATTAAACTAAATCCCAAGAAATCAGTCGTCTCTCTCTTCTTCTCCCGTCTCTCTCTCTCTTCTGCGACAATCCATATGTTATCCCTCACTCGTTCCATTGAAGGTTTCCATCGATCTCTCTGCTTTTGGCATGATTGCGACGAACGCTATTTACATATGGATCGAGTTCCGTCATTCAATCGAGATACATCCGCTTTCGGTAACAAATCCGGCGACACAGACGCATCCTTCGACGAATCAGATGCATCCTTCGACGAATTAGATGAATCAGACGCATCCTTCACAAATCAGAGCCGCTATTGGCGGTGGCAATGGGTTGCCGGCGGTTGGATGACCGGTTTTTCATCACCACCCCTACGATCTACAGGGACACCACGACGAAGAGGATCCAGAATCGTTTCCGCAACACCTGATGGTACCGTTAATCCACCGGCAAACTTGTGCCCTAGCCGTCTCCTCCCGATCGGTTTTCTAAAATTCACCGGCAAACTTCATCATCAACCGCCAAGTTGTCGCTGTCGGTATTGTTGAGGTAGAAGTACAGGCCGGCAAACGCACGACTCCCGCCATGATTGCAATCGGTAAGGTTTTTCTGAAAAAATCAGGCATTTATTTTCTTCCGAATAAACTATGTTGGCATGGAACTTGATATTGTTTATTAATTCAAGTTGTACTCCAATGAAATTAACTACAAGCTTCATAACGTATTTTGTGGGATTAAAATTTTGAAATCTTTGGTTTGTGACCGGTGATTATTGTTCACATGAACACTCCGATTGGTGAACAATTTATTTTATCTCCATCTCATGACTTCAATTTAAAGTCAGTTTGTTAATATTTTTCGTTTTATGCCTCCGATTGATTATATCTCCATCTCATGGCTTCAATTTTATGTCTTTTTGTTACACTAGACTCTGACTCCGACTTCTCCAACTTTGTCTTTCTCTTCACGATTTCAGAAGGTCGTGAGAAATCCAAACAAAGCCCTTGATTATAATCGATCGACATCTCAATATGTAAATTTTAAACCCTCATCGATCTTGATAGTGTGAACGATCACCACAGCAATTGTTAATGGATCTTAATTGCCGCCGATCAGTTCCTCGTTTGCCGGATCTTCCGCGCATCACTCCTTGTCCGCCGGATCTTCCACACATCAGTTCATTTTGATTGCTTTGAAGTTTCGAAGTTTTTTCAGTTGTAATTTTGTGTAATTTGTTTCAAAATTGCAGGTATTTCGAAGTCTCTTGGATTACAAAAGATTGTAGACCAATTTTGACGTCAATTAAGGTGAAGTAGTTTTATATTCATCTCCAAGTTATTATAATACCGATTTCGCTGAAATTAGAACTTTTTTATCGCTGAAATTATAACTCATATATGCATATTGCTTCGTAGTTGATCTTCCATACAAGTTGCAAGTCACTATTTCTTGTTTAATTATTGGTTTCTGCATTGTTTCTGTAGCAACTTTCCACACTAGTGCACATATGCATATATGCACATGTGCATATGTGCACATATGCATATGTGCACATGTGCATATGTGCATAGTTGTACATATTCATATATGTCCATTTGTTTGTGTACACATGTGTGCATATTTGCACATATGCATACATATATGTGCCTATGTGCATATGTGTATATATGCATACACATATGTAAATATATGCATACACGTATGTGTTTTTGCAAATATGCATAATATATGTGCCTATGTGCATATGTGTATATATGCATACACGTATGTGCATATGTGCATACACGTATGTGTTTTGGCACATATGCATACATATATGTGCGTATGTGCATATGTGTATATATGCATACACGTATGTGCATATGTGCATACACGTATGTGTTTTTGTGTATATATGCATACACGTATGTGCATATGTCCATACACATATGTATATATGCGTATATGCATGTATGTATTTATTTTAATGTTTTTGAATATACATGTATATTAATATTTGTTAATGTTATTGCAGATTTTGAAGAATTTATCGAGCAAATTGAAGAAATGAGAATTGAAAAGTTGAGAACGAAGATATCATGAATTATCGTTGTATTTTGTATATTTTTTGTATGTAACGTTTAAAAAGTTGTATATTATTGTTTCTGATAAATTGGTAGTATGATATCCGAATATTATGAAATACGAATATTTTTTGTGTGTTTTTTACGAAATGTTATTAAATGTGCATATATGCATCCTTGGAAAATGTAATGTAAAAAGTAAATATGCATTTATGCATTCTACTAAAAAAATGCACAACTCAAAATTTTGATTATGCATATTTGCATTCTATTAAAAAAAACACCTGCGAACATGTATATATGCACATGCAAATAAAAAAATTATATGTATTATAAATTCCAAAAATCTAATTAAAAAAATAAAATTTTAATTTTTTTCAAATTCCAAAAAAATCTGATTTTAAAAAAACGAAAATTTGTTTTTTTTTTAATTTCAAAATTCAAATCAAATAGGCTTGATTTTAGGAATAGTTATTTTGTTGCCAAAAATAAAAAAATCAAAATTAAATGAGATTTTTGGTAAATGACTATCATGCCCTTTTATGATCTAACCAATCAGAATGAGTTCTCAAGATCTCATGAATATTTGAGTTCTCAATAGAACCTAACCCTATATATATATATATATATATATATATATATATATATATATATATATATATATATATATATATATATATATATATATATATATATATATATATATATATATATATATATATATAGGCTTAGGTTCAAATAAGAAGTATATTTTTGTATGAACCTATGAACTAGTTTTGATGGTTGATCAAGATTATGTTGGAATAATGTCCAAGGTTATAACTAAATTAGTAATGACCTTCCATTAATAGTAGGGTCTTTTTAGGTTGTCCTCAGTAGTCCAAATGGTATTACGGTTAATAGAGTGAGAGAAATAAATAGTTTATTAATTTATTATGTGATAATAAATTAATTAGAAACTAGTTTGTAATTAATTAGAATTAATTGGAATTAATTAGAATTAATTGGAATTAATTTGAATTAATTTGGGATTAATTAAAAATACAGGGGCTGAATTAATTGTTCGATAGTTGAGCAAAGGATAATGTTGGGGATAATAGGGGACTATTTTTGGAAGGATTTATCCTTCAAAAATCGTCCATTATATATGGTAACCTGGGCAGTCAAACTTGCGCTATCTCGTTGGTATAGCACCGAGATAACGGTTCTTGGAGTTAGGCCGAGATAGAAATAGAAATCTCGATTAGTGATCTCGCTGGCCAGATTAGCGCTGAGATTGTCCGAGATTGGAGGCTGAGATTGTCCGAGATTGTCCGAGATTATCCGAGATTGTCCGAGATTATCCGAGATTGTCCGAGATTATCCGAGATTGTTAGGAGAAGTGTTTTATGTGACATTTTTATGTAACTATCCATGTTTGGCACTTTGACACTTTTCATATTAGAATACTATACATGTTTTATGTGACATTTTTATGTAACTTTTTTGTGATATTAATCCAACACAGTACTAATAGTCTAAAAGTAACAATACAAAAAAACCGCTAAACCACCGCTATACCACCGAGATAACCGCTAAATCAAATATCATTAGGTGACTGCTATTAGGTTTATGGCCGCGATAACTGCATAGATGGTAACAAAAGGGTTTTGAATTTTAAGATAAAAGGTTTATCTAGTTTGAATTCAAATAAGGTTCATCTCTAAGGTTTATCTCTAATCACCCTTGGAAGCTATAAAAACCCCTCCCTGGCCCCTCTTTGTTTGCACGAACTTTTAGTGTGACTTACTGGAGTTTTTCTCTTCTCTCTCTCAGTAGGATCTATAATCTCTCTCTAAGGTTTTATAGTGAGCTATTCATAAATAACCTAATAACCTAATTGTTTGGACTTATTGGGTGTGATCAATTAAATGTATTCTCTTTTGGATACCACCTTCATTAGCTTTGGGGATTTCGATCTACACAAGGGTTCTTCAAGCAAATCAGTTTTTTGGTATTCATAAACCTTCTTGTAGTAGTAAATAGACAATAAGTAATTTCTTTGTAGGTTTTTAGTAATTGTTACTTGCCTTAGAATTTTTATGTGTTTCCACTGCCATGATTGCTTGTTCTAGGGTATTAGAAAACCTATCAGTGGTATCAAAGCCTATGCTTAGTTGATATTTGCACTACATGATTACTTATGCTTGCTATAATTTTCGAAAAATGCATATAGGCTTGGATAAATCGAAAATTTTGGAGAATTATATTTTTAAATTGTTTTAAAATATTTTTGGTAATTATCTCCAAAAGATTTTATTTATTTTTAGCCTTATTCAAATTTATGAATTTAATTCCTTTTAGGATATTGATAATTTAATTGTTTAAATTATTTTGAATATGTTTAGGATAATTGAATTAAATTAATCATTATCATGTGTCGTCACATGATTTGAATATTTAATTGGTAATTAATTATTATTATTTGATTATGCATAGATAATTAGGATTAATTACTTAGTTCAATTTTGATCCTGAATGTGTGCATTTATTGTTTGATGTTAGTTATTTACATTTTCCTCACATGATTAGAATTGTTTAATGGTGATTTAATATTATCCTTTGAATACATGAGTTAATTAAATTAATATGATCCAACAACTGGTAAATTTTAAATGTTTAAAATATATCTTATACATAATGTAATAGTTTACATTATACGTATAACTAAGATTAAATACATCAACTTGGATCATAATTAGGCTCATCCGTTCTAAGCACTCTAAGATGGTTTAAGGAAACGGCCTATAAAATGACCGTTGAATGGGCGTCCTTTTCGCTCACTGTCATTTGTGTGGACCAGTGGAGTTACTGAAAGGGTCCAAACAAAGTTGATGTCAAGTTAAAAGTACTAAATTAACAACTAAATTAACAATTATCCAAAAAAAATTCTCGTTTAGATAAATAGGAAAATGTAATACTATATACTAATACATGAAAACGCATATCATTTTCTGATGGTCTATTAATGGAATGTCTGTGGTTAACTTGCACGTTAATTTGAGACTGTAAGTGAAAGATGACATGGCAATTCGAGTTTATGGTTATTCCTTGAGCTTACGTGGTTTACCGACACGTCAATTTGAGACTGTAAATGGAACGAATGTGCCAATGCGGTTTTGCATGGTTAATTCACAATCTTGTTAGTGGTTCTCGGCATCCCAGCAACAAAAGGAAGATCACATATTCAAGATTAACATGCCATTGATGACTCAATAAATCTCAAAAGATCTAGGAATTTTGTGACAACTAAAATTTTTGTATAAATAAGAATCAAGTGTAAGTATGTTTGAAGTTAAGAAGGATTGATGGCATAGTTATTAAATGTACAATACAAGGGCAAATGGTCCAAGAAGGTAAAAATATGGAAAATTATGTTTTAAGACCATTTATTAAGTCATAAGTAAGTATTATTTCATTTAGAATTTTGGTTTTAGAGATACAAGAACCGAATGAGAATTAAAGGACTAAAAGTGAAAAATTTATTATAACAACTTTGGAAATTAGTATCTCAAAATTTAAGAGGAATTGAGAAAAAAGTCCTCAAGGTGACTCTGATAATATTTGAGATGATAAGAATATAGGAAAAAAACTTCAGGCCATCTGGAGTTATAACGAAGAAGTTATGACAGTTTCAAAAGAGCCAAAAAAATGGCAAACATGGCCAAGTGCCTATGTTTAAGGGTCTATAATGAAAATTCTAGAAAGAATTGAACTTAAGTCAGCAGGGGAAACTGGTTAAGCTCATTTCCACCTTTCTAAAAATAGAAAGTTTATGAAATTTAGAAATTATACGATAAAGTAATGATACGATGAAATCAAAAAAAAATTAAGGAACATCAGATGAAATTTTTTCTAAGGCTCAAAGGAGGGGCATTTTTGGTATTTTGCACCAAATAAAACGTAACCCGGTTTTGAGATTGCTGTGTGCGCGTATACTTCCCTGATTCATGTCCCATCTTTTCTCGATAACACAAACACACAACAAAGATCAGAAATCTGGAATAAGGTTTCGCTCAAAATCAAATAAACTCACCGATCTCCTTTGCGTGTGTCGGTAAACCACGTAAGCTCAAGGAATAACCATAAACTCGAATTGCCATGTCATCTTTCACTTACAGTCTCAAATTAACATGCAAATAAACTCATATCCAGCAGCGAGAAAAGAGAAGAGAGACAGAGAAACTAAAGGATCGAGAGAGAGATGAAAGGAGTCGGAGAGACAGTCGTTGATGGCTGTCGCCGGTGCTGTTACCGGCTGACGGAAACAACAATCAGATGAAGAGAAAGAGGAGATCGAGTGAGAGCTTATTTCAGCAATTTATGGTTCACGACTCCTGCAATCAGCGATCAGAATAAGGGGAACGAGAGTAAACATCACACGCACACACAGTCGATTGTGTGTGTGTGTGTTCGTGGAAATCAAAGACGGGGAGGGTGGAATAGCTTGAAAGAGAGATCGGGGCTGAGAGTTTCAGATGCAAAAGCTAGATTGCAAGGTCATGAGTGAAACCAGCCTCCACTAATGGAATTTCTGGCCAAAAATCTGAAGCAACAACACCAAACCACCGTCGCCGCCGCCGGCGGCAGATACGATATGAGTGTGCCGGTGTATGACCATGAGAGGTGGAGAAGGGTTGCAAAGATCCGATTTTTGGGCAGAAACAAACTCAAACTCAGATGTATTGTGCTTAAAAGCTTTGATTTCATACTAGAATTATGTGGACTAGTACAAGAGATGGTGGAGTATATGTGGCTAGACGTACCTAGCTACTAAGTTGAGTATATATGGCTTTTTCCTAATATGGGGCACATGACAAGTTGTTTTTTTTTTTTTTGGAACCAGCGAATAGATATGGTTTCACCTGGGGGTAATCAACCCCGCAACCCAGGGCATGTCGATCACCCAAGGCGCAAAGGCTTTTCCCCTCCACCTAATTCGCCTTCCAGGAAAATCCCCCACATTGGGTTAGTCGGAGTCGAACTCCAGACCTCCCACCACATGGGTATATAACCCGGGTGCATCCACCCAGCTAGGCTAGGCTTCACTTGCTCATGACAAGTTGTTGACAAAGCTTTTACGTGACTTTTGAATATTAAATGATATACAAATCGTTCTACACATGTTACGATAATGAAAGTTTTATACAATGATTTTGAAAGAATGTTTTGGCATCAAGCCTACAACGATTACGAAAGTATGTTCTAGCATTTAGCCTACTCTGTTACTGAAAGATTGTTTTGGCTTCAAGCCTACTATGCTTATGATGAATATATGATGAATATTTTGGTAGTAAGTCTACTATGTGTTCATGTTATGAATCTGTTTCAAAAGAACAATGACTATATGTGTTATATGATTTGATTATTATATAAGTTTATGAAAGATTTAAATTGTTAATGTTTATGTTATTGCACATGCATCTCATGGCATTTTTCGATTTCTTGTACAAAAGAAAAGTAGTTTTTTTATGCATGCATAAAGTGTGATTGCATGAGTCAGCGTGGTCCGGAAACGTCCCCGTAACGGGCAACAAGACTCTACTGGGATGGTACCTCCAGTCGTGAAGTGGAAGTCTCCTACGATGCAATTATAGGTAGATTTGTTCTCCTATTTTGGTAAGCTTTGGTCTTTGTAGACCTTAAGATGTGGTTTTTAACCGTAAGCTACTAGGAATGGCAATGAAAACCCAAACCCGACGGGGAAACCCGAAACCCGGGCATTTCGGGTCGGATCGGGTATACATTATCGGGTATCGGGTCGGGTATCGGGGTGCTTATCGGGTAATTTTTCGGGTTCGGGGCAGTGCATGGGTAATGCTCGCCCCGACCCGCCCCGCCCCGATATATATATATATATATATATATATATATATATATATATATATATATATATATATATATATATATATATATATATATATATATATATATATATATATATCGGTTTATTGTTTATTCTAAAATTGATGTAGTATTTTGATGGATATGACATTTAATATTTGGTTTTTGTTATGTTAACGTATGCGACTATTAGTTATTTGTAGCTTTTAGACTTTATTTGACATTTGGTTGTTCTAAAACACACCATTTTTATTTTCAGAGTTGCTTATTTCTGCAACTGTTTTGTAGTTTTTTGCAAGTAACTATTTACAAGGTTTCGGGTCGGGTATCGGGTCCAGTATCGGGTAATTTTCGGGTTTAGGGTCGGGTATGGGGAGATCTTCAGCCCGATGGGGCGCCCCGATAAGATCCCCGACGGGTATTGGGGCGGGTATGGGTACAAAAGCCATTTTCGGGTTCGGGGACGGGTATACCGTTACCCGCCCCTAACCCGCCCCATTGCCATTCCTATAAGCTACTGTCATGAAAGTGACTTTGTCTTTTAGACCCTATGATGCTAGCAGGCTAACCCGTAAGCTGCATTAGTGTGCGAGTCATGCATTACATACTTGCATTTTTGCATGAACTACGATAATGTGTAAAAGAGAAGTAAATTATCTTTACTTTGTAAGTGTGGTTGGTATGAATCCACTTTTAAAAGAAGTTTTGGTAATAAAGAATAGCTTATATGAATTGATCTTGCAAAGAATTTTAAAAGTAAATGCCATTTATATGAATTGGATTGTAAAGAAGTTTTAGAACATAAAGGTCATTTATATGACTTATTTTGCAAAGGATTTTGAAAAGAAATGTGTCAAATATATGATACTGATTATAAAATCATTCCAATAATGTTTTGAGTCTAAAACTCATGTAGCTCACGAGACAAGTTTGTCTTACGTATTTGTTTTTAATGTCATGTATCCCAGGAACCGATGACCTAGCATTGAATAGAAGGATGGAAAGACTTAGAAGTCATATAGAAGTTCATTGATAGAAATGATGATTGGGTGATAGTTACCTCCTTAGTTGTTGGGGCGTGTATGTATGTAATTGTTATTTCTTTCTATTGTTTAGTTTGATATGAAGTTGTAACCCCTGTAGCTGTTTAAACATTTTTACAACTAAGTTGGTTTTGGTGGGACCAAGATTTTCAAAACATGACTTAACGTCATGAACGAAACAAAGTTTTTGAAATATGAGATTTTTCAACATTAAGTTTTATAAAATATTACATCATTTAAGGTGTATGAAAAACGGGGCGTTATAGGTTGGTATTAGAGCCATAGTTTAAGTGAATTAGGTGTCGAGACTCGAACATTGGCTTATATTGTGTGAGGCTTAAGTGAGAATGCGAACTTAAGATAAGACCGTAAGCATGAAAGAAAAGGCTATGATAAGATGCATCGCAAGATAGGTTGATGAACTTAAGATCCTAAGATAGGTTGCAGACGTATAGGATTGTTAGACTACTGAGTCTAAGATAAGGGTGGAATGATAGGGAATTATGTGTCTATTTCCATAATTATTTATAGCTATGCAAGTATTTTGATTATGAGCAATAAGATTCCCGGATGCATGTTAACGGTATATATATTGTAATGTATTAAGTTAACTTGAACCAGTGAACCAGGAGACCTAGTGGTGACGCCATAATCAAATATGTATAGGCGGTTATGATAATATGGGCCCGTATTTTCATAATCACAGGATATGTATTTGAGATTGGTGGAATCACGGGAATCTAGTAAGGGATACAAGTAGAAAGTACCAAAGAGAAAATAAAAGTTTGAATGATGTATGATTGTTATACCTATGCCATAAGGTTAAGTATGACTGAAAAGTATCAAGAATAATATAGTGGGTATGTACCACCTAGTCTGAAAATGTAAAATGAACAAATGTGACAACTCGTGTGCGTTATGTAGGCTGCTTACTACTATAAGGTTATGAAGCAGTTAGCCCGAAATGTAGACAATACTGAGTTGGGTATTGTTGTTTGGAGACAAACCCTATGGCTATATGACATAAGGAAGAAAGACCTACGGTAGCAACCTGGAGTGCCACTCAGGGACTACCATGGGTCTCAAGCATAATTATTAAAAGTTATGATCAAGTATGTTGGTTAGAAAAGCCTAATCAAGGCAAAGAACCCAAGATGATAGTAAAGAATAAAGATACGGAAGAGCAACGTAGTTAAGAAATGGAAGCTATGACTTCCAGACCCGAAGGAGTAGGTCGAGTAAAAGCATTTAAAGGTTGGGCAAACGATTAAGTCATAAGTATGATGATCAATCAGGTCAGATGACAAGAGAAATGCCCCATGGAGGAAAGAAATAGAAAAGGAAAAAGTAACAAAGGTGCGTGGTCTCAGGACATGGCATGTATTCTAAGCTTAATGTCAAGGTTTGAAAGCTTAAAGTGTCGTGGTTGAGAAGATAGAAGATTTAAGCAAGGCTGGGGTATTATGCTTTGTTTTACATGACACATTCATATGGGGATCACTACGGGATGGTAAGTTGATTGCCATTGTAGAGTACAAATATGAAAATAGATTTCCCAAGCAAGCGCACAGTGGGATTGCTAACAGGATGAGTTCATGAGTGTCACCACACCATGATTGAGCGTAAGTCGATGTGCAGTAGGATTCTCCACAAGCGATATGCTAAAACGAAGAGAGGGCACACCGCTTAGGTGGGCGCGATACAACATCAGAAGTTGGTGACACATTGGATGTACTAACTGTTGGAATAGTGTCCAAGTTCATCAACTTGTGGTAATATTTCTGGTAATGGTAGAGTCCTTCTAGGTTGCCCTCATGACCCACAAAAACATACCAAGTCAGAATAATCAAAAAAGCAATAATTAGTTTATTAATTTATGGAGAAATAAATTAATTAGAAACTAGATCAATAGATTAATAGATAAATTAATTTAGAATTAATTTAGAATCAATTAAAGGGACTGAATTGTAATTGATTAAAGGTTTAATCAATGGAACAAAGTCCAAGGGGTGCGGCTGCCAAAAGGCTCCTAAGTTTGAAACCCTAGGAGCCTTGCACTATAAATAGAGGCCTTAGGGTTCAACCCTAAGGCATCCCAAACCTCACTTTGAGCCGCCACCTCTCCCTCTTTCCCCTTCTACGAAATTGCTCATCCCTCTCTAGGGTTTGAGTATTTTGCCTCCTTCCCAAGTGGAAGTTCTGATCTGTCTGGTTTTCTATGGTGTTTCAGGGTATGAGTCATTAGAGGGATTCACACTTTGGATCCTATTCATTTTTTTCAAGGTGCTGTTCATCATATTCAAGGAAGGAAATAATCCTGAGGTACATTCTGTTTATGTTTTGTTGCAATAATTGTTATGAACTGTATGATTCTGAACTCTCTTCATGGATATTTTGGTGATTTGATCTTGTTAGTCTTCCGTTGCATATGTTTATGTGTTATTATGATTGAATCCCAACACTAAGTTATACTTGTGTATGCGTGATGATTCTTGAAGCTTCTTGATTGTTCTTAATAGTCTCTTTATTGCCAGGAGCTAGATTCAAGATGAAGTCGATGCATTAACAAGTCTAGACACTGATGGTGTGGCATGTCTACCTAGTGGTAAATGACAATAGTTTGAGATGTAAGTTGTTAAATTCCCAACTTAAAGAAGAAAATTGGAATTATCTTCGGATAAGTAAGGTTATCATGATTGTTGTGCTAGATTTAGCACATGAATGATGATATTTAGGAAAGTGATCCGAGGACTGCAGTGATGCTAGTATTTCCTCTCTATAAGATAATTATCACAATGGTGGTATTTTGACTGAAAAGCTCATTGATTCAAATGACATAGTAGACTTATGTGATCGCATGTAGAGTTAGTTGAGAACTAATGGAAACTGACATTTAATGATGTCAAAAAATTATCAATGGATAATGTTGAGTGTCGTAACCAACAAAATAAAAGAGTTGAAATATGGTTTTAAAATGATTTGTTGATTACCAATATTTCGTGATTACACTACTTGTTATAAATACTAACTATGTAGTATAAATGGCAAGTAGGGTCGATCCACAAGGAGCGATGGTCTAATGAATTATACCTTGATTTTCACGAGATTTAAACTTGTAAAGATAGTAACAAAGGGGGGGGGGGGGGGGTTTGATGTTTAGTTGAAATATGATTGTATATTTGACTTGGGACAAAATTTAGAAAAATTGCTTTTGTATTTTATAATTTGGGGACAAATTCTGGTTTTACATTTTTAGTCATATGATTGGAAATAACAATAAGAATGATGTTTATAACTTTAATCTTTCTAAGTTGGTACTTTATGTATGCCGAAAGCTCGCACATACACCATTCACCTAATGTACCTTAGTCAAGAGAAGCTCGTTGACTAAGACTAATCTTACTAATCAAATCTAGATAAGATCATAGAATTTGAATGAAAGATTGCATTATGTTTTATGTGAATGTTCCGAACAATGTTCAATACTCCTAAACAAGCGTTGAAGCGTCAAAACATGTGATATGATTTTCACCAAATGAAGATGATTGTCACAAATAACATTTTATAAAACAATTACGGATTTTATAATTTGTATGACTAGATTGATTATTACTTGAGATCAAATGGCCAATATGAAATAAATAAAAACCAAACATTCGTTAAGTCTCAAAATCATATCACTAGAAAGATATAAAATCAAACATCAAACTTTATATTAAATCACAATCATAATCCTTAATACAAAACCAGAAAATAAAGTTACTAGCCACTCATGACTAGTAAAAGAGAAATAAACTTACAAAATGAAGATAATCCACACTTGAAGTTGCACACAAACACAAACACAATGTAACTAGAGAGTTTTGCAGAAGAGAATGGAATAAGAGAAGTATGAGATGGTTCTAAGGCTAACCAAACACATCTATTTATACTAACACACCAAGGGTAAAATGGTAAAATGGACAATGGCAAACATCATCATTCCAAGACCCACTTCCTTCATCACATGGCCTCAAAATCAGGTTGGATCTGCATCTGGTCGTGTAGCATGAGGGTGACAGCACAATCAAGGAGTAAACAACTCATAGTGGGCCAAAAAGTAGATCTGGACACCAGTAAAAGTTACACGGCCGTGTAATTTCTTGGGCCAAAATTACACGGTCGTGTAATCCTGCAAATTTCCTGGATCTTCCTTGAGCTGACATGGCATCATATGTGGCATAACCAGGTTACACGGCCGTGTAACTTCAAGGCATAAAGTTACACGAGCCGTGTACCATACTGTCTTCGGGGCGACTTTTTCGTAATTTCTTCGTTTTAGCTCCGTTTCTTCTGAAATTTCTTGTGTAGCTTCCCATTGTCATCCAATATAAGATTCACCCTTCAAAAGCACCTGAAAACAACCACAAAGTGTGAAAGTAGATTGCTATTCTTGAAATCCCGAAAAACATGAAAATATGCAATAATGAGAATAAAATGCAAGATAAAACAAGGATAAAAAGGCATGAAAACATGCTTAGAAATACACTTAACAAATATCTCCAAGCTTAGACTTTTCTTGTCCTCAAGGAAAACAAGGATCCAAACAATGAGGATAGCAAACTACAAAATAGAAAAAGAATAGACACCTTAGGTAGCAACCAAGACAACATCAATCATAACTAAAAATCATGTCAATTTGGACCCTATGCACATATAAGTTAGACCATCTATTCAAAACAAAAGACCATAAAAAGGAACAAATTTTTATCAATTACTTGGCAAACGCACGTTAGGACAAAATATAAATTCACACATGAAACTTTCACTAAGTATTCAAAGCGTCTCGCAAGCAAAGGACGTGCTCACAATTGTTCACTCCCCTCGTGTTTATTCACTCATGTCACGAGATGTGTGACCTCGCAAGCTCCATTTTCAATATTTGGGTATAACCACTCATTTTTATAGGAGGGGCGCTCGGATATCGAATCTAGGAAGCTATACTAAGTTCACTTTGCTCAAGTCCTCCAACCGACCTCATTTGCATATTTATTTACTAAACACATGATTTTCCAAAATAGAGGGACAAAAATTTACAACTCGATTCCTATTTACAAAGGATAGATACCTAGACGACCGAGACAACAAAATCTTTTAAACTTCAACTTGACCCAAGATGTATGAAGAATTTTAAAACATGGTCAATGTATGAAGTTTTAACTAGATTAGATTTAGTTGTTGAAAGCAAAAAGGATGAAATGAGGCTTTCAAAACAAGTAACCGCTTTTATTGTATTTTTGTAGAAAATTTTTACTTTAAATGACTTGAGTGATCACTTGGTTCGGTCTTTTCTTTTCTTTTCTTTTCTTCTTTTTTTTATAAATTTTTTTATTTTTTTATTTGACCAATCTTTTAGAACCAAGTGAAACAATTTCTGGATTTTCACCATAAAAACATTTTCACAAAATTTTGCTAAAATGATTAGACAAAATAGTTTTATGATATTTTTATAAACATAAATGAAAAACTTAAACACACTAATGACCAAAATAATATAAACAAGGTCATATGACATCTATAAACACCTAGTACCACACAAAACCAAAAAATGTAGAAAATAAGATTTTTGTCCATGACTTTGGAAAAATCGCGATTTTGAGATAAACCTTATGTTAATAGACAATATGCAAATGTATGGTCATGAGGGGGGACTAGTGCAACTTCCATAGTACTTCTCCTAATCGATTACACACATTGATGAACTCACGGGTGGATAAAGCGTCCTTTGCTAGAATAGTTTTGATTCACTTTCATGTGTGTTTTTATAATTCACCCAAACGTATTTATGCTAGAAAATTGACAACAAGAAGTTCCTAATGAAGATCTAAAGTTTCAAAAGATGGTGATGTTGTATGTAGATAGGGGACAAAAATACAAGAAGTTTAACTATGAGATGTATTATGGTTGCAATTTAAAGGTGTCACATAGATGAGAAGCAAGAGATAACAAAAATGCATGCAAAAGTTTAAAAATATGCAAGAAATAATTTTTTTTTGAATTTTTGTTGTTTTAAATTTTTTTAAATTAAAAGGGATTTATTTCCCCATCCCCAAGCTTAAAATAAAGCAGTGTCCACAATGCATTAGGGAAGGAGATAGAAACAACCTACTGAGGGTCGGTGAAGGGTCCCCGTGGCGGAAATGGAGGGTAAGGGTATGGTGGGTAATATGGGTAAGGTGGGAATTGAGGGGGTTGGAGTGGTTGGCTTCCAGGCTGTTGTTGCTGCTGCGGTGGCTGCTGTTGGTGCTGCTGTTGCCATGGGTTTGTAAGGTTTTCTGCAATCTATGAACTAAAATCCTAAGTTCATATGCAACCTAGAAAGGATCTATGTTTTCTATCTTTGAACATATAATAATAATTCTAACGGCTAACAGAAATTTCTAATAACGACTAACAGAAATTTCTATATAAAACAATTAATAAAACTAACCTTTAGTTTTATTCTTGAAGCCGAGCAGCACAAGTGTCCTGCCTCAAATGAGATCACACCCAGAAGCCCAAGCAGAGGTTAACTGTCTTAACCTCTTATTAAGAACGGCTCGCTATAAAACCTTAGAGAAGGATTATAGACGGCAAGGAGAGAAGAGAAATTCCAAGGAAGTGTTTTGGAATGGTGCAAGTTTTCAAGTGATGGGAGATGCCTATTTATAGTGTTCAACTTTTGAACAATTACATTCTAGCCCTTGCAAATGTTCAACTTTTGAACAATTACGTTCCAGCCCCTGCACTTATAATTAATCCCAAATTAATTCCAATTAATTCCGATTAATTCCAAACTAGTTTATTATTAATTTATCATCACATAATAAATTAATAAACTATTTATTTCTCTTTCTCTTTTTAACCTTGATGCGAGTTGGACTACCGAGGGCAACCCAAATGGACTTTGCTTCTATTAATACGATAAATACAAATTATAAGTCATGGCTTAGACACCTAATCCAACAGTCTCCCACTTGGATAAGTCTATGACTTTAATTATTCATTTATCTTCAGATTAATTAACAAACTGCAGCTTCCTAGAAACTGATGCCGAACTCTGACCCAGTCAGTTCTGTCCATAGATAAGTGATCATATGATCCTCCGTCCAACAAGATATTTTCAGACATGAGACATGGATTGAGATCAATCTCTGTCTGACACACTGTTTCCCGATTTCCGATTTTGCTTATGACTGTCAGACTTCCAATTGAACGCATCAATTCAGTCCTGGCTGGCCAGCGCTTCAGTCAACTTCAAAATCATCGAGTGGCCAACATATATCTGTTTCCCGTCTGGGTCAAGGGACGAATAAGCTTCGACTAATATGTTATATCTTTTACCCGACAAATCACTCACAACAGCACGTTTTATAACACCGAGTTACCGATGCGTTTTCATACTATCAATGAACAACCGCCTTGCAAATTATAACTCATATCTCTCCACTTTAAGACCATAAGATATTATCTTCTCAACATTGCTCGTGATATAATCCATGAAGCAATCCATTGAGTGCGGGTTTATCCAATACTCAAATCTCCATTTCCAAGTACTCAAGAACGTTGCAGCAATCTTATTGCTATGTCTAACTCCTTAGACAATCTACAACCAATTCATGACAGTCTTCCTTCATACTTACTCCCTAAGAGTATGAACGACTGTGGATGTTTGAATAATCCAATTATTCAGGAAGTAAAACATGCAAAAGCGAAACATAAAATCTGACTGGCAGCTACTTCTGCTTATTACCAAGTCTCCACGAGGTAATCACCAAGTCGGATTTATCATAACTATTATCGGTTTCTTATTCTCTTTTAAACTTTCAATTCAAGCCTTTTATATATATATATATATATATATATATATATATATATATATATATATATATATATATATATATATATATATATGTCTATGACTTTTTCACTCTTTCTATGTATCCAAGTGTCTAACACTTATACACTTTATTGCAGATGATCCTATCGGATACTCTTCCGATGATATCTCAATTTGTCATTTTATCATTCTCTCTCACAACTCCATTCCGGTGATGTGTACCGTGACTGCCCATGGTTCTCGGGTCTTTAGTCTACATGACTACACCCTAAGACAATTTCGAGGTGTCATGATGTGCCGGTAAACCACACGCGCTCCATCAGAAACCAACGAAATTCTTTAACCATGAAGTCCTACAACACCACGTTCTGGTGTAAACAATTACCGATTTGAAAACCCTTTCAAATCAATCACCCTAATCATTTCCCAATGATTTCTCACGCCTGTTCAAAATTCATTCAGTATTCTCAGCCAGGCAATATCCTCAATCCAACTTACAATGCTCTAAGCATTAAGTCATCAGGATATGTTCATAACACTTCTGATTTGTCCAAGAGGCTCGAGGAACCTGATGTAATCTCATTCCAAGCCCTTTCGGAATCCTAAGATTACCAATAATCCTTGTGTCATGATTTCCGAAAACCATTTCCTTTCGGGGACTCTTTCTTATGCATCTTGAATCCCATCAAGATCATATTCTCAACGGCTAAGTCAATACTGTCAGTCTCATCTATCTAATAGATGTCTATGAACTACGTGAGTATGCTGCACCTTCTTTGTTTCTTTCATGCCAATTCATTACACTTTGCAATGACAGAAAAAAAACTTTCCTTGGGTTATGCATCTTGAATCTCATCAAGATCACATTGGCAGAATTCTGATCTATCTAATAGATATCCACAACCATCTAAGTATGTTGTATCTCTTAAAGTCTTTTATAGCGAATCGTTTCTTAACACCAAGTCATTACACTTTGTAATGATAAGAGACGTTTCCTAGAACCAGTATGTAACCCACATACAGTGATAGCAGATAACAATGATACTCCCACTGGCTTTGACACCGTTATATGACTCTTTTCGGACTATTCATAAAATCCAGAACTTATGGCACATTTTGCGAAACCGAAATCCAAACCTTTCCGACATATTAAAGGAAATCTTTCAGGCTATTCACAAAATCCAAACCTTTTGGCCTATTTTGAGAATTCGAATATCCTTTCTTGCGAGATGCCCATGGGACGAATCCCGGGGCCATGTACCTTTTGTAATGGCATGCTCTATGTGAGTCCCTATTAGTGTGCCGGTAAACCGCACACGCTCCACTAACGACTCACACTATGCCACGCAGAATCCTCTTAGATTTCATCGTCTATTGAGAGTGCTTCATTCGGAATCAATTGCTTGACTCCAAGTGATGACTCAATCAACCAAATGTTCTGTGGGTACATTTCTATGTTCCTTCTTTTGATGATTCAATTACTCCCACTGGTTCCTAGACCAGTTGTAAAGATCAATCAAATTGTCACATAGACTGTGTCTCGCGGTAAGGTTCTCTTATTTGGCAGTAACCGGGCTCACCAATGCTTCCAGCAGTCGGATTACTTATCCGTACCATTTTTAGTGTTTTACCACTACTCGGTATATCACCCAAATCATAACTCCTTATGACAGTGACAATAACTACTGGTTAAGCGAAGAGAGGGTATGTCAGGTTTAACATGAATCTAATTCCTGGTCAAGGCTCAGTGATGACTAAAGGTTCTTTCACTTGGCTAATCCCTGAACTTATTTAGAATTATTCTTACTCCCACTGTTTCCTTAGAACTTGAGTTCTTTTTAAAAGTACTCTTCTTTCAAAGGATAACCGGAGTGGCCAATGAAACAACATTGCTGATCAGTTTCAGGCTTGTCATGAGATTCAGACGAATGCTACATGACCCTGGACTTTCTATGTACTAGTGTGACGATCCCAGCTTTACATTTCAGACAGTGTCAACATAACCTACTTTGTCAAGGTGTGGTCGGCATATGGCTTCTGCGGTCTGACTGGTTGAATATTCAATTTATTGAAATATTAGTCAGAAATGTATCCAGTGTATCTTATACACCGATGATCAAAACTATTTCGATCAATGCTCCATCATCTTCCCTAAGACACATTAATAACCATTAATGTTCTTGGAAGAGGATAAACTGTGAAACATTTTCTCAGTCTATGTTGTTACTCAGGTTCTATTGATCTTATACTTCCTTTGAAATCCTTGAACACTTCAAGGTTCCAATCAATCGGTTATTCCGATAAACGAAGCCATATTTGTCAAACTATTTGGAAACTATTTTGAAGCATAACTAATCGTGTTCTGTTCGAAGATTCGAGCAATACACAGTAACTTATGTGTCTGTCGCTCAAAATCTTAATACCTTTACATCTCCATGTAAATTTATGACTTTGTTAATATTGTTCAAGACATGCAATCATCACCTGACTCCAAGTCAACTGATTCCAAAATCCTATCCATTGGATCTTTGGGTGATTCCTTTCTTGCCACAATTAATTTTATTAAGCACTCAATTCATCATGTGACTCTAAGTCAAATGATTCCAAAGTCCTGTCCAACTGGACCTTTGGTTGAAGTGATTCTCATAAAATTCACTTTAACAATCATAAAGAACACAATTTACAAATCCAATCCCATTGGATGTATCAACATTCAAGTTATTACCGTTTACATCATCAACACATTCACACAACATTTCGAGGACAATTAAAACAATCATGTTTCAAAAAATATTTCATTAAACCAGAATTATCCTCAGAACAATGTACTATGTGAATCCATGTCGTATGTATCTATAAACTAATAACAAGAACAAATATCTAGCTTAACTAAAAAACCGCACGAGCTCCAGATCCAATCCGAATATGCTCCTGTGTGACACCATCTCGCATCCTCCAGAGTTCGTGCATATAGAGAAAATGTGTGAAACACATCCTGTATCAAGGAAATGAGGATAAGGTGTTATGAATTCTAAGATATTTATGAGTTTGCCAAACGGTTTGGCTTTGGAGCATTCTTCCAATCTTTCCGTGACTGTATCCGATCCTATGGATTCCCAGTTTGAAACATCAAACAATCGGTCCAGACGATCTGGATCATTTCTTGATGCACCTTAATATTGGACTCAATCCTAAAGCAGCTGAATCAATGGAACTATGCTTCTCCATGAACGACTCATACAGAGTCGACATTGAATGCATTTCCACGATTGTCTTATCCGGTTACCCTTTTTGTTCATCTGGATGAACAGATCAGCGAGTTGAGCTAATGCTTAACTCCCGATCACAAAGGGAAACCAGTTTTATATTGTTCGCCTATGTATCCCTCAATCTCGGGAACACGCAAACTGGTGCTACTTCGTTTTAGCTTGCAACTTCAAGCTCTTTGTAGATCCTAGTTCGTTCCTTTTTTTTAACCAGTTCTCGGAACCTTTCCTTAACCAGATGTGCTAACTTATCTGACTCCAGGAATTCTAAATCCCTGCGGAACTCGGGGTCAATGATCAATAGCATAAGGCAACGAACTTCCTTGGACTCAATAGTCAAGGAGTCATGCTCATCACAAGCTGCTGTGTGATGCCATGTTTGGGAGCGGACACTCAGTCGGATATGGTTCGCCAGCAAAACTAAGAACTATTCTCTAATTGCAAAACCATATCACATAGTTCAGGCCAGTCAGCCTTACCATACTAAACAGGTGCTTTCTGCAGCTCTCAGAAATGGGTGAAGGAGGAGAAGGAGGAGAATGACACTTTCTTCAGACATATATAAAATTTGAATTTATTAGTTTAATTAATCCTTTTAAATAATTACCCAATTTATTATTTAACAAAGCTAGGATCCAAAATACCCCAACTATGCTGTGAAGAGTGATGCCGTAGTCACAACACAGTGGTCATTAAGGTAGATAACTATTATCAATTTCAGTCAAATGAAATTCCTAGATCTATGAGACTCATTGAACTGTTCAATGGCATGTTTAATCTCGGATATGCCCCACCGTTTGTGACTGGGATGCCGAGGATCACAAACCGGGTGTGAATAACCATGCAAATTAGCTTGGTACTCTCGGGGTCCATTATCATCTCAAATTGATGTGCCGGTTAACCACACACGCTCCATCAACAATGATAACACCCGAGAAACCCATTGCCACTCTTTATGAACCCCCATTGTTGTGCCAGTAACCAACACACGCAACACCAACGTTTCATAAAGTGCAATGTGCAATTTCATGGGTTAGCATCAAATTCACATTTTTTCTAAAGTAACTAGATTTGGATTTTTATGAAATGTTCCAGTACTTTCAGTAGCGGCATTATACTTTTAATGAGAATTAGGCGGTTCTATCAAACCCGTTCGGCTAACGACACTCCACTGACCAGGAGAGCGGTGGGTGAGAGTGGACACCCATTAGACTACCATTTTATAGGCAGTCTCCTTATACCCTCTTTATAGGTCAGTTTTGTGAATGAGGCATACTAACGGTATGACTAACCAATTTATCTTATATATAAAATATTAACTATTAATTATAATATATATAAGATGTATTTTAAACTTTTAAAATATTTATGGTTTATCTATTTAATTTTTCGAAAATTAACATTTAATTTTAAAATTAAATTTAAACCGTTAAAAGATTTAATTTATCTTTTAATTAAACAATTATAGCAATCAATAAGAAAACAACCAACGCTCTGATACCACTGTAAGGTTTTCTGCAATCTATGAACTAAAATCCTAAGTTCACATGCAACCTAGAAAGGATCTATGTTTTCTATCTTTGAACATATAATAATAATTCTAACGGCTAACAGAAATTTCTAATAACGACTAACAGAAATTTCTATATAAAACAATTAATAAAACTAACCTTTAGTTTTATTCTTGAAGCCGAGCAGCACAAGTGTCCTGCCTCAAATGAGATCACACCCAGAAGCCCAAGCAGAGGTTAACTGTCTTAACCTCTTATTAAGAACGGCTCGCTATAAAACCTTAGAGAAGGATTATAGACGGCAAGGAGAGAAGAGAAATTCCAAGGAAGTGTTTTGGAATGGTGCAAGTTTTCAAGTGATGAGAGATGCCTATTTATAGTGTTCAACTTTTGAACAATTACATTCTAGCCCTTGTATATGTTCAACTTTTGAACAATTACGTTCCAGCCCCTGCACTTATAATTAATCCCAAATTAATTCCAATTAATTCCGATTAATTCCAAACTAGTTTATTATTAATTTATCATCACATAATAAATTAATAAACTATTTATTTCTCTTTCTCTTTTTAACCTTGATGCGAGTTGGACTACCGAGGGCAACCCAAATGGACTTTGCTTCTATTAATACGATAAATACAAATTATAAGTCATGGCTTAGACACCTAATCCAACAGGGTTAAAGGCAACGGATCTTTGAATGTCAGAGAGGATAGACATAACATCTTGGTTATGTTTATACTGGGTCTCTCTAAATTGCTCAAAGTCTTGGCGCAGCTCCATTTGATTTCTGTCAATTTCTCCAAGATTATCATAGATGTTTTGATAATCAAGGCGAAGGTCCGCAAGCTGTGAGTTGATGTTAGAAAATTCCCCTATGTAAAGATTGTGCTCGGGAGGAAATGAGCTAGCAGAACTTGAAGGGCCGGGCTCTTGGGGGTGTCTCTCGGGCTCTCTTGCTGGTGGGTTAGGAGGGGGTAGGGGTAGGCCCATGTTGGAAGGAGGCTTCCAATTGGTGCTAGAGACTGGGTTGGCTAATCGAAGTATTCGGGCGTTTCGGCTGTTTACCCGCAGATAATCGCGTCCACCAGCTTGCCAAATCTCATCGGATTCGGGGCGTCTGAATAACCGCATACCCTCAAGAACATCCGAGGTGAGGTATCGCTCACCTTTGATGATCTCAAGGTTATCAGCAAATTGGATGCCTAGGGATGGATGTTTGGCTATGAACATGATAATTCCACCGCAATGGATCTGGCCAGATGAGCTTCTACTTAGCTTAAGTAGTTTGTACATGATCCAGGATCCAAAATTTGGGGTTCGAGGCCCTGGATTGATCATGCAATAGAGAAGCTCAAGCTCATTTAGGCCGGCCTTGCTTATCTCTTCTTGTGGGAAGAAGATAGAAGCAATGATGCGGTGGGTGGCTTTGAGGACGGGGTGGATGATGCTGGAGGCTTTGGCGGCACTGGGACGGTAGAAGTTTTCTGTGGAAATCTTGGTCCAGAAAGTGCCAACTTCTCGGTGGAATAGTTTGTTTAGTTTGCCTCGTTGGTCATATGTGTTGGCGACCGGCGCGCCAATAAGCTCACACAATTGGGTTTGTGTGATTTGGTATGACCTGTTAAACATTCTAAAAGACAAAACTGCAGTATGAACGTTAAATTCGACAGACGACAAAAATTCAATAGTGGGGTTGGAATAGCTCTTTTCGCTTATATTCATCAACCCTTCCCAACCAACATTGGACAGGAGTTTGCGTACTCCTGCCTCTATTCGTAGGTCTCGCAAGGTTGGGATATCTACAAATTTTTGTGCCTGTCCAATTCTTTCCAAGAAGTTATAAAAACGGGCCTCTTGGGCATCGGTCATAAATGAGATACCCGCATCGCCCATGTCAAAGTCCTACTGTTCGGGCTCCTCATTGGAAGAGCCACTAGAGGCCGAATACACAATTTGCCTTCTACTACCCCTAGAGTAGGTGTGGGACGATGATGCCATTTTTTTTAAATCAAAGGGATTTGAACAAAAACAACACACAAACAAATAAACAAACAAACTTAAACACAAAGGCTTCCTAAATCAAGCTCAAGAGCCAATTATCTAGCCAAAAACCAAAAATTATGAAAATTTTTGAGTTTGGAAAGAATATACCAAATTGAAGCTTGCACAATGATGGTTTGGTCTTGATTTCTCATATTCTTGCCTTCCCCAAGCTTTAACCTAAACAATTTCAACAATTTAGCATCAAAAATCAAAAACCCTCATTTTCTAGGGTTTCAAGAGATTTCGAATTTCACCATGGAAAATGTTGTTTCTTGTGCTCAAAATGAAGAAAAAGATGAGAAATAATGGAACTAACCTTTGTAGTTTAACAAATCAACAAGCAATTGGAAGAAAAAAATGAGAAAATTGAATTTTTCTTGGTGGAAATCGGACTCGGCAGGAGCAAGGGAAGCAAATCGCGACTGAAGTGTGCAAAAAATGAAGTCCTCGGCTTTATATTGTGCGAAAATGACAGAAATACCCCTGGCCTAAGTTACACGGCCGTGCAACTTAAGCTTGAAAACTTACACGGTCGTGTAAAGTTGTATTTTGACCAAAACGAATTTTTACCATATTTCCAAGTTACACGGCCGTGTAACTTTCAAGGGTAAAAGTTACACGGTCGTGTAACACACTGACCAATTTTTCGTTTTTCGTTTTTCGTATCTTGAGCCTCGGTAGTCCGTTTTCATTTCCGATCGTTTTCTCACGTAGGTAATTGAAAGTTATAAACAGAAAAATTATAAAAACACAAAAAATCACACTTTTAAAAATTGACAAAAATACCCCCGGGTTGCCTCCCGAGAAGCGCACTTGTTTAACGTCTTTGGCTCGACACGGGCCCGTGTTTGAGCTTTAGGACTCATACACGGGGGCTTAGGAAATGTTACCTTGGGCATTCCTTCATGCCCACTCCTTCTTGATTGGTAGAGAAACATTCGATGAACCGTTTGAGACGGTGTTTGTTTCTCGTCTGTTCTGGCCTAAGAGGTGGATCTATATTTTGCAAATCCAGATCATGGTCTTGATGATCGTGGCGATCCATAGGCTTGGACTCTTCAGTAAGTCTAGTAGTTGTTTCATTCATTGAAACCATTGACACTAAATTGTTGTTAAATTTTGCATGTTCATTAAGCAACAATGTATCATTTTCCCTCAAGTACTCGGGAGGCACATCACTTGGGTAGCGGATGGATTGATCAATATTGAAGTTTACAACTTCCCCATCGAATTCCATAGATAGGGTACCATTAAAAACATGAATTTTTGTTCTCGATGTTTTTAGGAATGGTCTCCCTAAGAGTGTGGAACTTGAATTCGATGAGTCGTCATCTCCCATATCGACGACATAAAAATCAGCGGGAAAAACCAAGTTATTTACTTGGACTAATACGTCTTCCAACATGCCTTTTGGACGTATGGTAGACTTATCGGCCAATTGAATAACGACTCCGGTGCGTTTCAATGTTCCTTTCTTTAAGTTTTTGAAAATAGAAAGTGGTAGGACATTGATAGAGGCACCGAGATCAAGCGTGGCTCTCGATATGTTTGTATCTCCCAATTTACAAGGGACCGTGAATACACCCGGATCCTTGTACTTTGGTGGCAATCTCTTTTGTATGATTGCCGAGACATTCTCGTTGACTTTTATGGTTTCATCCCCTTTGAGTTTCTTTTTAGATGTGCAAAGTTCCTTAAGGAACTTAGCATATCTAGGAACTTGTTTAATGGCCTCAAGTAAGGGAATATTTACCTCCACCTTGTGGAACGTGGCCATGATTTCTCTATCTTCCCTTTCTTTCTTTGATTCCAGAAATCTTGAAGGAAAAGGGGGTGATGGAGTATGGCTTGGTGACTCCGCTTGTTTCGTGCCTTCTTTTTCAGCATCCTCGGGCACAATTGGATCTTTGCAAACCTTCCCACTTCTAAGGGAGATGACACTCACATTGTGCCTTGGGTCTGCTTCCGTTTGGTCTGGTAATTTAGTATCCAGCCTACTTTCCAACTTGCTAACCGTTGTCGCAAGTTGTGTCATTTGCGTTTCCAAATTTTGGATGCTTGCCCTTGTCTCTTGCTGAAAAGATATAGTATTTTTAGCCAAGTTAGAGACAATTTCTTCCAAAGACATACCTGGGGGGTTTCTTGGAGTGGCATGTTGTGGTTGTTGATACCGATGTTGGTATTGGGGCCTCGGTTGAGCGTTTCTCCATTGTTGGGTGTTATCAAAATTTCTAGAATTTTGTCCCGTGTGGTCACCCAAAGCATTTACGTGTTCGTTTTCATCTTGTAAAGATGGACACATGTCGGTTGGATGACCGTGTTGGAGGCAAATTCCACAAGCTCTTGCCTTTGGTTCGGTCCCTCTCTCTTTCGTTAACAAAATAACGGCTTTTGTTAATTCTTTTAATTGAGTTTCAATGAGAGGGGTACTTACTTGTTTTTCTCTTCGTGGAGGGTCGGGATACCATTCGTCTTCCCCGATTGAATGCTTTGAGTCTTCGGCCAAAGTAGCAATTAAGGCCCGGATTTGGGACGGAGTCTTGTCTAGCAAGGCTCCACCACTTGAAGCATTGATAATTCGCCTATCAAGATGAGATAGGCCTTCACAAAAATATTGGAGAAGTTGGTGTTCCGACAAACCGTGTTGTGGGCACCGGGCGCAAAGTTTTTTAAACCTCTTCCAATATGTGTGTAAGGACTCTCTTCGTCCTTGATGCAAGGTGAGAATTTCTCTACGGATGCTCGAAGCTTTTGGCTCCAGGAAGTATTTGTCAAGGAATGCTTGAGCAATGTCGTTCCATGTTGTTATCGTCCCCGGTGGGAGATAGTACAACCATTCTTTGGCGGCATCGTAAAGAGGAAAGGGGAATGCCCTTAGCTTGATTTGGTCCTCGGTCACATTATGCGGTTTCATACCCAAACATACCACATGAAATTCCTTAAGGAATTTATGGGGATCTTCATTTTTCGAACCTCTAAAGGTTGGAAGTAAGTGTATGAGTCCGGACTTTAGCTCAAAATTCTCCACATTGGGATAATTTATACACAAAGGTTGTTGTGTATCTTTTCGGGCACCCCATTGTCTCAAGGTCTTTTCTTCGTCACCCATTTTTAATGGATTAGTAGAAAAATCAGGAATAGGAGTAGAAGTAGAAGGTGGTGTAGGAGAGAGTGTTGATGTAGTGTGGGATTTTTGGTAATCAAGCTTCTTTCGAAGCTTGGTTTGTTTTCTTAATATTTTTGCAGTCTTTTCTATTTCTTTGTTGATCTCTAGAGGTGTACCAGTTCGATCAGATCTGGACATAAAATATTAGTAATACCGTGCTCCCCGGAAACGGCGCCAATTTGTTGAGTGTCGTAACCAACAAAATAAAAGAGTTGAAATATGGTTTTAAAATGATTAGTTGATTACCAATATTTCGTGATTACACTACTTGTTATAAATACTAACTATGTAATATAAATGGCAAGTAGGGTCGATCCACAGGGAGCGATGGTCTAATGAATTATACCTTGATTTTCGCGAGATTTAAACTTGTAAAGATAGTAACAAAGGGGGGGGGGGGGTTTGATGTTTAGTTGAAATATGATTGTATATTTGACTTGGGACAAAATTTAGAAAAATTGCTTTTGTATTTTATAATTTGGGGACAAATTCTGGTTTTGCATTTTTAGTCATATGATTGGAAATAACAATAAGAATGATGTTTATAACTTTAATCTTTCTAAGTTGGTACTTTATGTATGCCGAAAGCTCGCACATACACCATTCACCTAATGTACCTTAGTCAAGAGAAGCTCGTTGACTAAGACTAATCTTACTAATCAAATCTAGATAAGATCATAGAATTTGAATGAAAGATTGCATTATGTTTTATGTGAATGTTCCCAACAATGTTCAATACTCCTAAACAAGCGTTGAAGCGTCAAAACATGTGATATGATTTTCACCAAATGAAGATGATTGTCACAAATAACATTTTATAAAACAATTACGGATTTTTTAATTTGTATGACTAGATTGATTATTAATTGAGATCAAATGACCAATATGAAATAAATAAAAACCAAACATTCATTAAGTCTCAAAATCATATCACTAGAAAGATATAAAATCAAACATCAAACTTTATATTAAATCACAATCATAATCCTTAATACAAAACCAGAAAATAAAGTTACTAGCCACTCATGACTGGTAAAAGAGAAATAAACTTACAAAATGAAGATAATCCACACTTGAAGTTGCACACAAACACAAACACAATGTAACTAGAGAGTTTTGCAGAAGAGAATGGAATAAGAGATGTATGAGATGGTTCTAAGGCTAACCAAACACATCTATTTATACTAACACACCAAGGGTAAAATGGTAAAATGGACAATGGCAAACATCATCATTCCAAGACCCACTTCCTTCATCACATGGCCTCAAAATCAGGTTGGATCTGCATCTGGTCGTGTAGCATGAGGATGACAGAACAATCAAGGAGTAAACAACTCATAGTGGGCCAAAAAGTAGATCTGGACACTAGTAAAAGTTACACGGCCGTGTAATTTCTTGGGCCAAAATTACACGGTCGTGTAATCCTGCAAATTTCTTGGATCTTCCTTGAGCTGACATGGCATCATATGTGGCATAACCAGGTTACACGGCCATGTAACTTCAAGGCATAAAGTTACACGGGCCGTGTACCATGCTGTCTTCGGGACGACTTTTTCGTAATTTCTTCGTTTTAGCTCTGTTTCTTCTGAAATTTCTTGTGTAGCTTCCTATTGTCATCCAATATAAGATTCACCCATCAAAAGCACCTGAAAACAACCACAAAGTGTGAAAGTAGATTGCTATTCTTGAAATCCCGAAAAACATGAAAATATGCAATAATGAGAATAAAATGCAAGATAAAACAAGGATAAAAAGGCATGAAAACATGCTTAGAAATACACTTAACAGATAACAGAAAGTAAGAGTGGACAAATGGAATATAGGTTCTATTATGTAAAAATATTATAAAGAATTAGACCTTAAATGAAAATGCCCTTCATTTTCGTTTAAGGGATAGATGGGAAGACCCTGGATGCTAAGCTATATGAACGATCATATGGATAGAGTAGCGCAGGTTCAAGTCTAAGGATGTGATGAATGGAATGCAACGAATTATCAAGAGTTGATGAAAGACATAATAGGATAACTCTAATGTATGCATGTCATCAATGGGATGATGATGCAAGGAATTAAATCCTA
The DNA here is from genome assembly GCA_023525715.1 of Cichorium intybus. Taxonomy (NCBI): domain Eukaryota; kingdom Viridiplantae; phylum Streptophyta; class Magnoliopsida; order Asterales; family Asteraceae; genus Cichorium; species Cichorium intybus. The sequence continues at coordinate 38,557,815 of CM042017.1, read as the reverse complement.
ATCCTAGAATAGATTGTCTCATGAATCAACGCAAGTATTGCATGCATAGGTGTCGAACCGACCGTAATTAGTGACTAGGAATTAACTGTCGGCCATTGCTAACTCTAGAAGACTGAAATTTCCTAGTAAAGTCCTCGATCATCTTGGACTTATGTGGAAGATGAAGCTTGCTTGGTGATGTTGAGAGTGAAGTATCTACAAATCCCTAAATTACAAAGAATGATTAAGAATTCAAAAGTCAAATATTGATGCAAAGTTCATAAATAGAGACCGAACTAGTGGTACACGTGCAATGAAACGAAATAAATGATTCACTAATCATTTATAGTAGCATTACAGCGGTAATGCAAGAAACATGATGACCAATTGGAATGGTCAAAGAAAATTTGGAACTAAGTAAAAGTTTAAAGACCAAATGAGTGAATGATGAAAGCTAATTTATTAGTCAAATGTCACTTAAGATAAAAGGATTCAAGGGAAAAGAAAGACTCACAGAGATAGAAGTCTTATGACGGGGAATTGAGTAGGAATGACAAAGTATAATGCTACTTTGAGTAAATGGTCAAAATTCTATTATATGGATATTAGTGCACTCCATCAGTGAAGAGCCATTATGTTAAAGAAACAATGATGCTCAAGGGCAAGGTGACAAGAAGGAAGTGACTGGAGTACATGTTGACTTTTGAAAAAGTTAAACTTATTGTGATAGATAAAGTAATAAGTCACCAAGGATACTAATGGAAGTATATATTAGTGATAATGGATTAAGTGAATGAATCATAAGGACTGAAAGTGGATAATGTCAAGGGATGACTAGTGAGGGTACTTCACAATGCAATAGGGACTTCAAGTAAGAATTTCATCAAGGACTTAGTGAGTAGTTCTTATCCATGCGAGATTATGTTAATGCAAGTCAATCCCATTCCTATATTAGTGATTCCAAGGACGGAATCCGTTTAAGGGGTAGATAATTGTGACAACTAAAATTTGTATAAATAAGAATCAAGTGTAAGTACGTTTGATGTTAAGAAAGATTGATGTCACAGTTATTAAATGTACAATAGAATGGCAAAATGGTCCAAGAAGGTAAAAATATGGAAAATTATATTTTAAGACCATTTATTAAGTCATAAGTAAGTATTATTTCATTTAGAATTTTGGTTTTTAGAGATACAAGGGCAGAATGAGAATTAAAGGACTAAAAGTGAAAAGTTTATTATGAAAACTTTGGAAATTAGTATCTCAAAATTTAAGAAGAATTGAGAAAAAAGTCCTCAATGTGACTATGATAATATTTGAGATAATAAGAATATAAGAAAAAGATTTAGGAAACCAGCCTCCACTAATGGAATCAAAGACGAGGAGGGTGGAAACCAGCCTCCACTAATGGAATTTCCGATCAAAAATATGAAGGAACAACACCAAACCGCCACCGCCGCCGGCAGCTACGACAAGAGTGTGCTGGTGTACGACCATCAGTGGTGGAGAAGGGTTATAAAGATCCGATTTTTGGGCAGAAACAAACTCAAATTCAGATTTTTCCATTTTTTTGACAAAAGATGAAGGTAAATTTGAGTTTCTTATGAACCCCAGATGTATTGTGCTTAAAAGCTTTGATTTCATATCAGATTCAGAGTTGTTTTCTGAATATAATTCTCTATAACCCTTAAGAACACATATTATGGTAAAGCTTTGTTTGTTTGGCTTGGATTGTGGAATGCATGTTGATAATTAATCCATGATTCCTGAAGTATGTATTGGAATAAGTTAAAAGCTTTAAAGAAACAAATATATTTGATATTCAAATAGGAAATTATTGGCATATGTATGATTAAAGAATCATATGAAGTAAAGGGGCACTTGGAATGTCATATTGGAATTTCACTTGTTATTGGAATTTATAGATATAATCTAGTGGTTGCCAAAGATGTGAGTGTTGGAATGGAATGACACACTCCAACATTTTTTTTAGACAACTTTGATATGTATAAAAGTAAGACAAAAAGAGAACATAGAAATTTATTTGGAACGATATTATGAAGTGTTGGGAACGTGTTAGCTTCACGTGAAATGGAAAATAATATGTTTTACGACAATTTCTACTTTTAGAAACTTTAATGACCGAAATTTGCCTTAATGGCGTAAATGAGTAAATAAGAAAGATGTTTTGACATCTAACTCTTGAAGTGAACTCATAGAGATGTAAAAACTAGAAAGTTGCTAAAATAACATTGTAAAACTCAAAACTACCATTTTAGTCAAAATGGGACAAAAGGGTAAATTTGTCCAAAACGGTTATTTTGCTTTAAGAGTCATACCTAGCCATTGGAATGGGCTTAGAAAATGATTGGAAGTAGTTTAAGAATTTTTAGGCACATGTTGTATATCTAGTTGTATAATAAGTTCTAAACTTTTATTGCATCAGTAGAGATTGAAGGACGCGTAGAGATTACAAAATACTAGAATTATGTACACTAGTACATGAGATGGGTGGATTAGTGTAGCTAGACGTACCTAGTTACTAAGGTAAGTACATGTGGCTTTTTCCCACTATGGGGCACATGGCAAGTTGTTGACAAAGCTTTTACGTGACTTTTGAATATTAAATGATATGCAAATCGTTCTACATATGTTACGATAATGAAAGTTTTATACGATGATTTTGAAAGAATGTTTTGGCATCAAGCCTACAATGATTAGGAAAATATGTTATGGCATTTTGCCTAGTCTGCTACTGAAAGATTGTTTTGGCTTCAAGCCTACTATGCTTATGAAAGAATATTTTGGTAGTAAGTCTACTATGTTTTCATGTTATGAATCCGTTTCAAAAGACCAATGACTATATGTGTTATATGATTTGATTCTTATATAAGTTTATGAAAGATTTAAATTGTTAATGTTTTTGTTATTGCACATGCATCTCATGGCATTTTGCGACTTCTTGTAGAAAAGAAAAGTAGTGTTTTTATGCATGCATAAAGTGTGATTGCATGAGTCAGCGAGGTCTAGACACGTCCCCGTAACGGGACAACAAGACTCTACTGGGATGGTACCTCTCGTTGCGAAGTAGAATTCTCCTACGATGCCATTATAGGTAGATTTGTTCTCTTATTTTGGTAAGCTTTGGTCTTTGTAGACCTTAAGATGTGGTTTTTAACCGTAAGGTACTGTCACGAAAGTGACTTGGTCTTTTAGACCCTATGATGCGGGCAAGCTAACTCGTAAGCTGCATTAGTGTGGAAGTCATGCATTACATACTATCATTTTTGCATGAACTACGATAACGTGTAAAAGAGAAGTAAATTATCTTTACTTTGTAAGTGTAGTTAGTATGAATCCACTTTTAAAAGAAGATTTGGAAACAAAGAATAGCTTATATGAGTTGATTTTGCAAAGAATTTTAGAAGTAAATGTCATTTATATGATGTGGATTGTAAAGAAGTTTTTAGAAAGTAAAGGTCATTTATATGACTTATTTTGCAAAGGATTTTGAAAATAAATGTGTCAAATATATGATACTGATTATAATATCTTTCTATTAATGTTTTGACTCTAAAACTCATGTAGCTCACGAGACAAGTTTGTCTTACGTATTTGTTTTTAATGCCATCTATCCGAGGAACCAATGACCTAGCATTGAATAGAAGGATGGAAGGACTTAGAAGTAATATAGAAGTTCATTGATAGAAATGATTATTGGGTGATAGTTACCTCCTTAGTTGTTGGGGTGTGTATGTAGGTAATTGTTATTGCTTTCTTGTTGGATTAGGTGTCTAAGTCATGACTAATAATTAGTATTTATCTAATTAATAGTGGCATAGTCTATTTGGGTTGCCCTCATAGCAGGAGGTTTGATAGAAAGTTCAGTAGAGAGAAAGATTGATTTATTATATGATTAATAAATCAATAGAAATTAAATAAATAGTTTATTAATATATTAAAGTGATAATATATTAATTAGAAACTATATTAATTAATTAAGAATTAATCTAGAATTAATTGGAATTAATTTGGTGATTACATTAATTAATTAAAGGTGCAGGGACTAAAACTGTAATTATTCAATAGTTGAGTAAGTGACAGTTTGAGTGAGTGAAGTGGCCAGCGATATATATATATATATATATATATATATATATATATATATATATATATATATATATATATATATATATATATATAGAAATATATAAATTTCGATTTATATATATATAAGAGATAATTATAGTTTGGATTATTAAGATAAATGTTTATCTTAATTTGAATTCAAAAAAGCTTATCTCTTAAGGTTTATCTGGTCATCTGATGGAGGCTATAAATAGGGAGCCCCATAACCTCATAACCTGCGATTTTAATACCTATTCTCTCTAGAAATTTCGTTCTCCCCTCTAGCTCTTGGGTGTGACTTCATTTGACGCAGGACAATTGTGCTGCTCAGCTTCCAAGAAATCCTAAAAGATTAGTTTTTCTGATTTGGTTCTTTTAGTTATTTTCTTGTGGCCTTTAGGAATTTATTATATGTTCAACCGAAGAAAACATAAATCCTTATAGGTTGCATGTGAACTTAGGATTTTTAGTTCATAGATTTGCATAAAACCCTTTAGTGGTATCAGAGCTTTTTGGTTGTTTTCTTGTTGAACAGTTGTAATTGTTTTCTTAAAAATTAGGGTTTATAGCTTCTAAACCCTAATGGGGCTGAAATCGATTTAGGGTTAGGGTTTTGAAAACCCTAGCCCCTTCCCCTTATGATTTTCGAAAAATATGCTAGGGTTTTAGAAGGTATTCTATTTCTGGTAACTTTAATTTGATTAATTAAATGGATAACCTTAAACCCATTATTTGAAATCGAAAATTAGGGGGTTTAAGATAGGTTTTAATTAATTTGATTAATTTGATAAAACCTATCTTCATTTGAATTAATTTAATTAATTGGTAATTAAAAGATAATTCAAGGATTTAATTTAATTTAAATTTAATTGTTTTAAATTGGCGAAAAATTAAAGGATAAATCCTAAAAATATTTTAAAAGGTTTAAAATATAAAATTTAATTAATTTAATTAATTGGTTAATTGAAATATAATTAAATCGTTTTATAGGTTTAATTTAATTTAAAATTTAATAGTTTAAATTCGAATAAATTAAAAGATAAACCAATAACATTTTAAAGGGTTTAAAATTCATCTTATATATATTATAATTAAATGTTAATATTATATGTATAAGATTTAATGGTTTGTCAAATCAATAGTAGGCCTCATTCACGAAGCTGATCTATAAAGTATGTATAAGGAGACTGCCTATAAAATGGCAGTCTAATGGGTGTCTACTCTCACCCACCGCTCGCCTGATCAGTGGAGGGTCGTTAGCCAAACGGGTTTGATAGGACCAACTTAATGTCATTAAAAGTATAATGTTATTAATGAAAGTACTAGAACATCTTTACAAAAATCCCAAAATCTAGTTACTTTAGGAAAAATGTGAATAGATGCTAACCCATGAAATTGCACATTACACTTTATGAAACATTAGTGGAGCGTGTGTGGTTTACCGGCACACTAATAGGGGTTCATAAAGAGTGGTAATGGGTTTCTCATGATTTATCATTTTTGATGGAGCGCGTGTGGTTAACCGGCACATCAATTAGAGATGATAAATGACATTGAGAGTACCAAGCTAATATGCATGGTTATTCACATCCAGTTTGTGATCCTCGGCATCCCAGTCACAAACAGTGGAGCACATCCGAGATTAAACATGCCATTAAAAAGTTCAATGAATCTCAACAGTTCTAGGAATTTCATAGGATGAAAATGATAAATGTTTATCTACCTTAATGACCAATATGTTGTGATTACGGCATCCCTCTTCACACCATAGTTGGGGTATTTTGGATCCTAGCCTTATTAAATAACATATTGGGTAATTATTTAAAAGGATCAATTAAACTAATAAATTCTGGTGATTTTATAGATGTCTAGTGTCAATTCTCCTCTTTCTCCTCCTTCACCCATTTCTGAAAGCATCAGAATGCACCTGCCAAATATGGAAAGGCTGACCGGCCTGAACTATATGGTATGGCTTCATAAATAGAGAATAGTTCCCTGTTTTGCTGGCAAGCCATATCTGGCTGAGTGTCCCCCCCCAAAGCATGACATCACACAGTAGCTTGTGATGAGCATGACTCCTTGATTGATAAGTCAAGGAAAGTTCGTTGCCTAATACTATTGATCATTGACCCCGAGTTCTGCAAGAATTTAGAATTCCTGGGGTCAGATAAGTTAACACAGCTAGTTGTGGAAAAGTTAAATGAACTGGTTGAGAAAGGACGAGCTAAGATCTTCAAAGAGTTTGAAGTGTGCAGGAAGTAGCACCAGTTCATATGTTCTCAAGACTGAGAGACACATATGTGAACTGTATAAATTTGGTCCACTTTTGATCGGGAGTTAAAGCATTAGCTCGACTCGCTGATCCGTTCATCCTGATGTACAGGAAGGGAAACCAGATAAGACAATCGTGGATATGCATTTAATGTTAACTCTGTATGAGTCGTTCATAGAGAAGCATAGTTCCATTGAGTCAGCTGCTTCGGGATTGAGTCCAGTAATAGGACACATCAAGAAATGATCCAGATCGTCTGGACCGGTTCCTTGATGTTTCAAACTGGGAATCCACAGGGTGGGACACAGTCACGGAAAGATTGGAAAAATGCTCCGAAGCCGAACAGTTTGGCAACTCAGGAATATCTTAAAACTCAGAACCCCTGATCCTTAATTCCTTGATACAGGATGTGTTTCTCACATTTGCTCTGTATGCATGGACTTTGTAGGATGTGGGATGTTGTTCAGACTGGATCTGAAGCTCATGCAGTTTTAGAGTTTAGTTAGATATTGAAATCATGGTATTAGCTTATTAGATGCATATGATATTATCTATCATATAATACATCGTTCAAGGATTTTGTTTTAATAAAATTGTCAATTTTCTTTTAACACATGTTGTTTGAAATATCCTTGAAATGTTGTATGATTGTGTTGAATGCATGATTAGTAATAACTTGAATATTGATACATCCAAAGTGTTTGGATTTAGGAATTGTGTCCCTTATGATTGTTAAGACAAATGTTGTAAGAATCAATTCAACCAAAGGTCCAGTTGGACAGGACTTTGGAATCATTGGACTTAGAGTCTCATGATGAGTTGAGTTCTTAATGTGTCAAGAAATGAATCACCCAAAAATTCAGTTGGATAGGACTTTGGAATCATTTGACTTAAAGTCAGATGATGATTAAGTTCTTTATTAAGCGCATATGGCAAGAAATGAATCACCCAAAGATCCAGAGGATAGGATTTTGGAATCAGTTGACTTAGAGTCAACTGAAGATTGCAAATCTTGAAGAGAATTAACAAAGTCATAAGTTTACATAGATATGTAAAAGGCATTGAGATTAGGAGCAATGGACACATCAGTTGCTCTGTATTGCTCGAATCTTCAAACAAAACACAATTGTTTGTACTTCACGATATTTGTCATTCGATATGACGAATATGGCTTCGCTTATCAGAATAAGCAATTGAATTGAAACCTTAAACAATTCAAGGACTTCAAAGGAAGTACAAGTTCCACAGAACCTGAGTGACAACAAAAACTGGGAAAATGTTTCACAGTTCATTCTCTTCCAAGAACATTAATAAGTTATAATGTGTCTTAGGGAAGATGATGGAGCATTGGTCGAAACAGTTCGATCCTCGATGTATGAGATACATTGTCAATTAGTTTCCAATAAATTGAATTCTAAACCAGTCAGACCATATTCAGACCACATTCTAGACTAAGTAGGCTTTGGTGACACTGCTGAAATGTGAAGCTGGGATTATCCCACTTGCACATAGAGAGTCCAGGGTCTTGTAGTGTTCGTCTGAACCTCATGACTGGCCTGAACCTGATCAGCAATGTCGTTTCACTAGCTATCCCGCTGTAACTGTAAAAGAATAGCTCTTTAAGAAAGAACTCATGTTCTAAGGAAATAGTGGGAGTTAGGACAGTCCTGAATGAGTTCAGGATTAGCCAAGTGAAAAAACCTTTAGTCATCACTAGGCTTGGAACAGAAATCAGATTTCTGTTCTACAACTGACATAATCTCCTCTTGACCAGTAGTATTGATAACCATCATAAGTAGTTATGATCAGGGTGACATACCGATTGGTGGTAAAACACTATAGTTGGTACGGATTTATAATCCGACTACTTGGAAGCATTGGTGAGCCCGGTTGCTGCCAAACAAGAGAACCTTAGGGCGAGATACAGTCCATATGGCATTTTGATTGATTTTACACCTGGTCTAAAAACCAGTGGGAGTAAATAAATCATCAAAAGAATACAGCATGGACAGAAGCGTACCTTCAGAACATCTGGTTGAGTGAGACGATACTCAGAGTCAAGTAATTGTCTCCGAGAGGAGCACTCTCAATAGAAGATGAAATCCGAAAGGATACTGCATATTGTAAGTCCGTAGTGGAGCGCGTGTGGATCACCGGCACACTAATGGGGGCTCACAAAGAATATGCCAGTATAAAGGTACATGGGCCCGGGATTTCCCCACGGGCATCTCGCAAGAAAGGATATTCAGATTCTCGAAATATGCCAAAGGATTGGATTTAGGGAATGTGCTGAAAGATTTCCATTAAGATGTCAGAAAGGGTTTGGATTCACAAAATGTGCCAAAAGTTTTGGATTCTGTGAATAGTCCATAACCGTGTCAAAGCTAGTGGGAGTATCGTTGTTATCTACTATCTCCATATGTGAGTTACATACTATTTCTAGGAAACGTCTCCTTTCATTACAAAGTGTAATGACTTGGTGTTAAGAGACGGATCGCTGTGAAAGACATAATAAAGATACGACATACTCAAGTGGTTGTAAACATCTATAAGATAGATCGAAACTCTGCCAAGATGATCTTGATGAGATTCAAGATTCATAGCACCAGGAAACGATTTTCCTATCATTGCAAAGTGTGATGACTTGGCATGAAAGAAATAAAGAAGGTGCAACATACTCATGTAATTCACAGTCATCTATTGGAAAGATGAAATCACCAGCATAGACCTAGCCATTGTAAGCATGATCTTGATAAGATTCAAGATGCACGAGAAAAGTCTCCGAAAGGAAAATAGTTTTTCAAAAATCATGACACAAGGATTATAAATAATCCTTGGATTCCGAAAGGGTTTGGAATAGGATTAGATCGGGTTCCACAAGTTTTGGATCGATCATAAAGTCATGAACATGTCCTGATAACTTAATGCTTAGGGCATAGTAAAGTTGGATTCAGGACATTGCATGGCTGGGAATACTGGATGGATTGGTTGAACTCAAGTGAGAATTCATTAGGAAATGATTAGGGTGAAAGTGATAGTATTAATTTGAAAGATTTTCAAAGTGGTAATTATTAACATCAGGACATGATGTTAAAGGACTTCATGGTTAAAGAGTCTCGTTGGTATTCTGATGGAGCGCGTGTGGTTCACCGGCACATCATAACACCTCGAAATAGTCTTAGGGTGCAGTCAAGTAGACTAAAGACCCCAGAACCATAGGAAGTCACAGTACACATTACCAGAATGGAGTTAGAAGAGAAATTGACAAGATAACTTATTGAGATGTTATCGGATGAGCATCCGATTGGATCATCTGCAATAAAGTGTATAAGTATAAGATACTTTGGATACATAGAAAGAGTGTAAGGTTCATAAATACATAGCTGTAAAATTAGAATTGAAAGTTTAAAAGAAATATTGAAACCGATAATAGTTTATGACAAGGTCCGACTTGGTGATTACCCTGTGGAGACTTGGTAATAAGCAGGAGTAGCTGCCAGTCAGATTTTTATGTTTCGCTTTCGCATGTTTACTTCCCGAATAATTTAATTATTCAGAAAGGTCCACAGTCGCTCATACTTTGGGAAGTAAGTGTTGAATCAAGACTGTCATGAATTAGTTTGTAGACTGTCTAAGGAGTTATACATAGCAATAGGATTGCTACAACATTCATGAGTACTTAGAAATAGAGATTTGAGTATTGGATAAACCCACGCTCAACAGATTGCTTCATTGATTATATCACAAGCAATGTTGAGAAGATAATATCTTATGATCTTGAAGTGGAGAGATATGAGTTATAATTTACAAGGCAATTGTTCAATGATAATACGAAAACGCATCGGTAACTCGATGTTATAAAACGTGTTGTTGTGAATGATTTGTCTGGTAAAAGATATAAGCATATAAGTCGAAGCTTATTCGTTCCTTAACCCTGATGGGTAACAGATATCTGTAGGCCTCTCGATGATTTTGAAGTTGACTAAAGTGCTGGCCAGCCTGGACTAAATTGATGTGTTCAATTAGAAGTTCTAAAGTCATAAGCAGAATCGGAAATCGGGAAACAGAGTATAGGACCGAGATTGATCTCAATCCATGTCTCGTGTCTGAAAATATCTTGTTAGACGAAGGATCATATGATCACTTATCTATAGACAGAACTGACTGGGTCAGAGTTCGGCAGCAATTTCTAGGAAGCTACAATTTGCTGATTAATTAGAGGTTAAATTAGTAATTATAGTCATAGACTTATCCAAGTGGGAGACTGTTGGATTAGGTGTCTAAGCCATGACTAATAATTAGTATTTATCTAATTAATAGTGGCATAGTCCATTTGGGTTGCCCTCATAGCAGGAGGTTTGATAGAAAGTTCAGTAGAGAGAAAGATTGATTTATTATATGATTAATAAATCAATAGAAATTAAATAAATAGTTTATTAATATATTAAAGTGATAATATATTAATTAGAAACTATATTAATTAATTAGGAATTAATCTAGAATTAATTGGAATTAATTTGGTGATTAAAATAATTAATTAAAGGTGCAGGGACTAAAACTGTAATTATTCAATAGTTGAGTAAGTGACAGTTTGAGTGAGTGAAGTGGCCAGCGAAATATATATATATATATATATATATATATATATATATATATATATATATATATATATATATATATATATATATATATATATATATATATATATATATATATATATATATATATAAGAGATAATTATAGTTTGAATTATTAAGATAAAGGTTTATCTTAATTTGAATTCAAAAAGGCTTATCTCTTAAGGTTTATCTGGTCATCTGATGGAGGCTATAAATAGGGAGCCCCATAACCTCATAACCTGCGATTTTAATACCTATTCTCTCTAAAAATTTCGTTCTCCCCTCTAGCTCTTGGGTGTGACTTCATTTGAGGCAGGACAATTGTGCTGCTCAGCTTCCAAGAAATCCTAAAAGGTTAGTTTTTCTGATTTGGTTCTTTTAGTTATTTTCTTGTGGCCTTTAGGAATTTATTATATGTTCAACCGAAGAAAACATAGATCCTTATAAGTTGCATGTGAACTTAGGATTTTTAGTTCATAGATTTGCATAAAACCCTTCATTTCTATGGTTTAGTTTGATATGAAGTTGTAAACCTCCGTAGTTGTTCAAACATTTTTACAACTAAGTTGGTTTTGATGGGACCAAGATTTTCAAAACATGACGTTGACTGAACGTCATGGACGAAACAAATTTTTGAAATATGAGATTTTTCAACATTAAGTTTTATAAAATATTACATCGTTTAAGGTGTATGAAAAAAGGGCGCGTTACAAATTTCATAGTGATTGAAATTGGCAAATTGTATGCCTACCTAAAATAAGTTTATTTATGATTACGATATCCCTTTTCATAGAATAAATAGTAAAATATGGATCCTAGCCTTGAACAAAAATGGGGTAATTATTTTAAGGAATATATGTATCAACTAACTAAAACTTGTCTCTCTCGTGGATGTCTGGAAACAATGGTGATCTCCCTCCTTCCCCTCCTCCACCACCACCCGCCAACTCTAACTTCATCCTACTCTCGATCCTCTCGAAAGAAAAACTGACCGGTCCAAACTATATGGATTGGATGCAGAATTTGAAGATGACGCTTCGTTATGAGGGCAAATAGTATGTTCTCGATAACCAAATTCCTGGGATCGATAAGGAATTCGCTACCCCTGAAGAACGAGCCAAATACGAAAAAGCATGTTGATGGTGCTACTAAAGTGTCCTGCATCATGATAGCGACCATGTCCCCGAAGCTCCAAAAGACCTTCGAGGATAGTTGGCCGTTTGAAATAAACTTGCAACTTGCTGAAATTTTTCACAAAAGAGCAAGGAAGGAGTGTTGTGAGATCGTCAAAACCCTGATGACGTGCATAATGAAATAATGAGAGTCTGTGTGTGCCCATGTATAGAAGATACAACAGTACTTTGAAAGACTCGGGAAACTCAACATGAACTTTGACGAAGAACTCGTTGTGGACATGGTCTTGAGTTCTCTACCTAGTTGTTATGATCAGTTCATCCTGACCTATTATTTGAACAACACGGAGACCATGTTGATGCAGTTGCACGGTTTGCTGCAGACCACTGAGGCGAGCATGAAAAAGTCTTAAAGATCAAACGCCTCTGTTGTTCCCATCATGGACATTCGACATGGGAAGGGAAATAAAAGAAAGGCTTTTCCTCAACCCGGTTGGAAAGCGAAAGCTCAGGCTGGAGAGTCTTGTCATGGGTCAAAGAGAAAGGTTGACTATGAGATTTCTCCAACCAGTGATCCGAAAGAGGCCACTTGCTTCTACTGAACTTAAAATGGCCATTGGAAACGAAGCCGCCCAAAGTACCTGCAGGACATAAAGGATGGAAAAGTCAAGGTGTTTGGCTCCGCCTCAGGTATGTATATGATCAAACTCAGTGACATTAATACTTCTAATTCGTGGGTCTTTGATACAGGATGTGGTTTTCACATTTGCTTTGGTATGTAGGGCCTAAGGGAAAGCAAGGAGCTGGAGTGAGGAGAACTGAAACTGATCATAGGAAATAGACGCATCGTGCCTGTTACAAGGATCGAGATTTATGAGCTCATGCTTGATAGTGGAGTTAGGATAGAATTATTAGATTGTTGTTATTCTTCTGAAATGTCCGAAACATAATTTGTTTTCATGCACTATTTAGACAAAGGATACAATTATTCATTTGATAATAATAATGGCGCTATTTTGGTTTACAAATTTGGTTCTTTTATATTCAAAGCTTATCCTTGTAATGGCGTATATGAGACTGTTGTGTGTGTGAATAACTTGAGTAATGTAGTATTAAACATTGATTTTTCTAATGATTTAGATAAAGCATGCTTTTGGCATTGTCGTCTTGGGCATATAAACAAGAAACACATCGCCCAACTCCAAAGGGATGGATTTTTGGAATCATTTGACTTAAAATCAGATGATGTATGCAAATCTTGTTTATTAGGCAAGATGACAAAATCACCCTTCTCAAGGACTTTTGAGATAGGGGAAGGACTGTTGAATTTAATCCACACGGATGTGTGTGGACCCTCCAGATCTGCCATAAAGGATGCAAATCGCTACTACGTGACATTTATTGATGATTTCAGTAGATACGGTTATGTTTATTTGATTAAACATAAGTTAGACACTTTTGAAAAGTTCAAAGAGTTCAAACACGAAGTAGAGAATCAATTGGGCAAGAAGATAAAGATACTCCGCTCCGACAGGGGAGGAGAGTATCTTAGTATCGAGTTCAACAACTATATAAAGGAATGTGAAATAGTTTCACAATTGTCTCCACCTAGAACAGCCCATCTTAATAGTGTTGATGAGAGGAGAAATCTAACCTTGTTAGACATGGTTCGTTCCATGATGAGTCGAGCTTCTCTTCCAAAAAGTTTATGGGGATATGTGATGTGTTTTCAAACATACATATAAAATACCCAGAAACGGCACCAAAAGACTTGGTGTGTTACGAGCGTATATATGATATTAGCAATTGGTTTTTCACATTAGTTTTACATTTCTAAACAGGGAAGTACCATGTATGAATAGAACAACACAAATAGGCAAGTGTACCTAATCGGTTGTAGTATAGTAATGGTAAATCCGGGTTGTCGAACCCAAGGGAAAACGGATATTTTTAAGTTAAGAAAATCAATTATCAATTAACAATTATTCAAGCAAACAATAATTAAAAGGGGGGGGGGGTTTGAGAAAATCCATTGACTCGTGTCAAGAGACAATGCAAAAGTTTATTAAAAACGGGAGAAATAAATATAGATTACAAAACATAAAAGTAAACATTTTTTACTTAGATTCGATTCAACCATCTAGTTATGTTTGATATGCTATTAGTGCAATGGATATTGAAAGTTAAATATCGATTTCTAGAGTGATTAGATGTTTTGGTCCAACTACCTAATCCTATGATTATAAGGTCATTAATGGCAATGGTCATGCAATTACATTTTCCAAATAATCATGTATTGGTTCGTATCATACAAGATTCATTCGAGTTTTTGATCTCAATGGTCATGAAAATCAAAACGGTTTGTACAGATTGGGCCTCTAGTACAGACTTTGCATATACATACAAGATTCTACCTTTGTGACTTAACCCTAGGATTTGGTCCATCACTAGTCATATCTGCCTAATGGTCATAGCACAGTTATGATAAAAGTCATATAGTCAGATTGGTCCTCTAGACTAAAATAACTCAGCAATAAGTCCAAAAGGAAGGTTCCTTAACATATACCATAGTCAAATGAATTGTGCAAGATAAAATATAAAACGATCAATATCCGATAAATAACAATCAAATCATAACTAGATAATATTCAAATCTAAGTAATAAATAATGCAGATAACAAATATAACATGATCTGAAGAATACGGCCTAGGAAATCAAAATAAAATGCTAAACAAATATAAAGCAAACCGAATGAAGTTTCTGCCGAACATTCTTCAAGCTCTCGATTCCATCCGCACCATACTGTCTCCTCCGAGCCTTCTGGAAGTTGCAGTGGGGAAACTCCCGAGTTTGGTGTTGGTAATGTACTGGATGTAAGTGTGTGTCTCAAACAACAAGAGAAAGCCTCAATTTATAGTCCTGGCCAGACATGATCGCGTCGCGATCCTATAGGGGATCGGGTCGCGATCCAACATGTAGTGCTCTTTTGCGCTGGCCACTATCCCGATGAGTGGACTGTAGTTGGTGGGTCGGGTCGTGATCCGTAAGGAGATCGGGTCGCGATCTCATCGGGTCGCGATTTCCTCTCTTTGTCGCGATTTGTTTTGTCAGCAAAGCGTCACGCGTTGTCAGCAGATCGGGTCGCGATCCGGGTTTAGATCGGGTCGCGATCTAGGCTGTTGCTGCCATTGACTTCTTTTGTTCACAAAAAGGCTCGTATTCAGCTCCTTCTTTATCCGCAAAGCCATTTTTCCTGTGTTTTGGTAATTTAAACATATAAGTACCTTTTATCTTGATATCATACCAAAAACACGTGTTTAGGCTCTCGATATTGCCAGATATTTATGTATAAATGAGGCAATATCAAAATACCCTACACTTGGACTTTGCTTGTCCTCAAGCAAACTACAATTTAAAACCCAGCCGAGAAACTTGATGTCTAAACAACTTTCCATACGCTATCACAGATCTAGCGTTTTATTACCGATGTTAAGAATAATGAATTAAGAATAAACATAGTAGATTATATCTAGCCCTATGTACATATTTCTAACTTTTCAAAACTTTACATAAACGCTCTTTCTATAAACGACAAGTCTTTAGATTGATAAATACTCATTTTTACATAACACCTAATACACCCTTTAAAGATTCTTCCACCTCAAGACTTTTTGTCAAATTTCCCATATTTAAATTAAAAATCATGCTGGACTAAATTTATCAAGTTTAGTGATTATTTCCATTTTTCCGCACCTTTGAAACTCGTGACTTTCGATGGAACTCTTGATTACAAATTTTCGACTCAAGACTGTACAGAGTCTACTAATTCAAATTTCAAAGGCCACTAAGTAAATTACATGACTTTCGATGACACCCATGTAGCGAGCTTTCGACAATATTATCCCAAACCAGTTGGTTTTAGGTAATAAGGTGCATAAATGCCCGAAGGCCACCCATTTTATGTCTACTTGCTCGAATGTCAAAGGCCACTGATTGAATTTTCCTTTCTGAGTTTCAATCTTATGGTATAACATTACTTGACTTCTGCTTTTTAGCACTTCAGATTTCTTGAGAATTTTTCTCATTTTAAGTTCATTTATCGAGGCTTATTTTCCTCAATTTTAGTAACAGCATATAATTCGTGCTTTTTGCAAGTAGGGAAACTGACTCAATCTGTTTTGGCAAAAACTCAATTTTTAACAACTGATAAATCTTCAACGGGTCTATTTTATTATTTATGCAAAACATTTTGCAACTACCAAGCTGAAAACTTGTCTTCTATAGAACTAAATTTTATATAAAACAATGAAAAACTAAAAATACATACATAAAATTAAATGTAACCTACGAATTTATTTTCAAAACATTTTTCTTAACAATTTTTTTCTTTTTAGCGTTCAATTTTGGAATAGATATTAAGATAAAAAATTTAAATTGGCTCAATTAATTATTGCAGTATGACGCTCTTACCCTACACTTATTTTATACAATAATTTTATTGTATATATAATTTCAAAACAGTAAAGGGAGCTAAATGGAACAGACTCCCCTTGGGTACTGGTAGACGTCATATATGAGGCTCTTTCCACACAAAAGAATTCGTTGAATACGCTGCCGGCATTAAATCTTAGCAAATCTGCATACACATCACTCAGACAAATATTATTCACACACAATTAAACACACAAAAATTAAATCAAAAAAAATAAAAGTAATAACAATAAAAGAAAATATCACTCATTTTGTGCTCCCTGAAGTTTCAAAGCCGTGACTACTGGGTTGCGGTTGTGGTGTGTTGTCCTGGCTGTGCGACTTTTGACCGTCGTCAGTATCGCTGCCTCCACTGTAAAGAAGCGTCCCCCTTCTCAGTAGTAGCTGATTTTTAGCCATGTATCATTATGTACGACCAGTGTCTGCCTCGGTTGTTTACGCGTTATGCGTGTCGCGTAATTTTTGAAGTTGTCTTTTTGTCAACGCAATCCGGATTGCCGACGCGTCACGTCCGGATGGCATACACGTCGCTTTGCGTGAGCAGAAAAGACTTCAAAGTTTTGTCACTTCATTTTTCCTGAAATATTCACCCCACACTTAAAATATGCTTAAGGTGTGCAAATATCCATTTTATGATTAGCGATATGTCAATCAAATCAAAACAATAAAAATACATAACACACAAAAACAAATTTACAATCACACAAATATTAATTAATAATTTAATTTTCTATACAAAAAAATAAAACCGAATTCCCCGGCAACGGCGCCAAAAACTTGATGTGTTTTCAAACATACATATAAAATACCCAGAAACGGCACCAAAAGACTTGGTGTGTTACGAGCGTATATATGATATTAGCAATTGGTTTTTCACATTAGTTTTACATTTCTAAAAAGGGAAGTACCATGTATGAATAGAACAACACAAATAGGCAAGTGTACCTAATCGGTTGTAGTATAGTAATGGTAAATCCGGGTTGTCGAACCCAAGGGAAAACGGATATTTTTAAGTTAAGAAAATCAATTATCAATTAACAATTATTCAAGCAAACAATAATTAAAAGGGGGGGGGGGTTTGAGAAAATGTATTGACTCGTGTCAAGAGACAATGCAAAAGTTTATTAAAAATGGGAGAAATAAATATAGATTACAAAACATAAAAGTAAACATTTTTTACTTAGATTCGATTCAACCATCTAGTTATGTTTGATATGCTATTAGTGCAATGGATATTGAAAGTTAAATATCGATTTCTAGAGTGATTAGATGTTTTGGTCCAACTACCTAATCCTATGATTATAAGGTCATTAATGGCAATGGTCATGCAATTACATTTTCCAAATAATCATGTATTGGTTCGTATCATACAAGATTCATTCGAGTTTTTGATCTCAATGGTCATGAAAATCAAAATGGTTTGTACAGATTTGTCCTCTAGTACAGACTTTGCATATACATACAAGATTCTACATTCGTGACTTAACCCTAGGATTTGGTCCATCACTAGTCATATCTGCCTAATGGTCATAGCACAGTTATGATAAAAGTCATATAGTCAGATTGGTCCTCTAGACTAAAATAACTCAGCAATAAGTCCAAAAGGAAGGTTCCTTAACATATACGATAGTCAAATGAATTGTGCAAGATAAAATATAAAACGATCAATATCCGATAAATAACAATCAAATCATAATAGAAGAATACGGCCTAGGAAATCATAATAGAATGCGGCCTAGGAAATCATAATAGAATGCTAAACAAACATAACATGATCTGAAGAATACGGCCTAGGAAATCATAATAGAATGCTAAACAAATATAAAGCTAACCGAATGAAGTCCCGGCCGAACATTCTTCAAGCTCTCGATTCCATCCGCACCATACCGTCTCCTCCGAGCCTTCTGGAAGTTGCAGTGGGCAAACTCCCGAGTTTGGTGTTGGTAATGTACTGGATGTAAGTGTGTGTCTCAAACAACAAGAGAAAGCCTCAATTTATAGTCCTGGCCAGACATGATCGCGTCGCGATCCTATAGGGGATCGGGTCGCGATCCCGCGTGTAGTGCTCTTTTGCGCTGGCCACTATCCCGATGAGTGGACTGTAGTTGGTGGGTCGGGTCGCGATCTCATCGGGTCACAATTTCCTCTCCTTGTCGCGATTTGTTTTGTCAGCAAAGCGTCACGCGTTGTCAACAGATCGGGTCGCGATCCGGGTTTAGATCGGGTCGCGATCTAGGCTGTTGCTGCCATTGACTTCTTTTGTTCACAAAAGGCTCGTATTCAGCTCCTTCTTTATCCGTAAAGCCATTTTTCCTGTGTTTTGGTAATTTAAACATATAAGTACCTTTTATCTTGATATCATACCAAAAACACGTGTTTAGGCTCTCGATATTGCCAGATATTTATGTATAAATGAGGCAATATCAATATGCCTTCGAAACAGTTGCTCATATCCTAAACCTTGCACCAACTAAGAAGGTTTCTAAGACACCTCATGAAATGTGGAGTGGAAAGCGTCCTTCACTAGCACACATCAATGTCTGGGGTTGTGAAGTTTTCGTTCGACACGAAAACCAAAATAAATTTGAAGTCAGAGCCAAGAATTGTCTGTTCATCGGCTATCCACAGAAGTCCTTTGGATATTTGTTTTAAAGACCCAGTGAAAACGTGGTGTTTGTAGCTCGAATAGGTGTCTTTCGAGAAAGAGAGCTTACATCCAAAGAGGACAGTGGGAGCACAGTTGATCTTGAAGAGATTCAAGAGTCAACCAATGAGGAACCTGTAGTTGACACTAGCACTCAACCTGAGGCTGAAACGCATGTTGTGCCAGTTGACAATTCATTACCTCTTCACATATCTAGTAGAGTTAGCATGCCTCCTGAGTTCTATGGTTTTCATATTACTGCAGAAGGGGACACGTTTCCATATTTCTATGAAATTTGCTACAGAATCAAAATCCACAGTTATTTTGCTACAAAAGTCACTACTAATAAATAAAGTATAGCTATTTTGCGGTGAAAATTACTACGGACACAACAATTTGTAGCTATTCTGCTATGCATTTGCTACATAATCAAAATTCATAGCTACTTTAGTACAAATTATGCTACAAAAAAACACAGCTATTCAGCTATGAAAATTGCGAGGTAATGAAAATCCACAGCTAAGCCAATTTTATTAACCATATTTTTGCGACGAAAATTGTTACAGTTATGTGTTACGTAGTTATATGGCTACATATGGCTACGAAATAATCTATAAAAGAATTTTTCGTAACAAAATTAATAAATGTATAATATAATTAAAAAATATGAAAATAATAATATAGGCGTATCAGATTTTTGATATAATACAAAATACATTAATTAATTAGAAAAAAAGTATAGTAATATACATTAATACAAATATAGGGCGTTCGCAATTTTAAGGATAAAAAATTGATCATCTTAAGTTATACTAAATCTTATTCAATTATTTCCCTTCTAAATTTTTAATATATACATACTACTTTATACAGTTACGAACGTGCCATTTAACGTCTTACTTTTTCTATGTATTTAATAAAAGAATTTAATAATATATACTTAAATTTAGTAGGTTGCATGGTATTTTCATTCCATTATTATATATGTGAAATATTAGATTAGGTGTGAAAATTTGACCTGAAATTAATATACAAATATTGGAATCATTCACCAAACCTTTTAATAACATATACTCTTGAAATAATTACATTTTGATTTAAATGCTTTTATGAGATAGTCAGCTTGTTAGAAAAAAAAAATTATGGAGCTAGAAATATATTTGAAAACTAAGTTTTAAGTAAACAGAAGAATGTTAAATAAAAACAATAATAAGATTGGAACACATTTCAACAAAAAAAAAAATTAAATATAAAACACAAAGTAATATAGATGATGATAAGATGGAAATTGGTTTAAGTTTAACTAGCTTTATATTTTTCAGTGTCGGATATATTTGAATGATTTAATTTGATACTACCATTATTTACTTTGCATACTTTTAATACATCAAAACATTTAATATAATAATAGAATTACTGTCAATAACATAATATAAAAAAATTAAAAACCATTAGATTTCACAAATATATAGAGTACCTATGAAATTTTTAATTTTAAATTCCACATCCCCTCGATTTTCTTTAATTTTAACTCTTCACGCATTATTACAATGCAAATTCACAAAAACTTATCTAAGAGCTTCACTTTCTTCTTTTTCCTCTCATCTCATCATATTACTTTCTTCACAACATCAATGGCTTTAGGCACTAAAAGTCCGGATCAGGCCAAGAAAAGCCCAGTTTCATTAAAAGTTAGGATCGCGGGCCAGTACGTGCTTTATCTGATCGGGTTCAACATGCCCTTTGTTGTCTTATAAACAACTCAAACCAACACATTGGATGGTCTTTGAAAATCACTGTCACGATTCAAAATCATGCAGGTAAATGTTAACTCAAATTCAAAATCAAAGACAATGAACTCTTTAAACGTGAAATTCAACTTTTATATGATATTATTTATGCATTAACTTGCACCCAAAGAGACGGAATCCAGTAACCTATAATCAACATCAAAATCTAAAATTCAGTTAGGTCACAAAGATGGAAATTCATTTAAACAAGGAAACTTATTATGTTACAATAATCTGTTAGAAAATCGGGTTTTCAATTGCTTGGAATCCACTGAGAGTCGTGTGAAACACTTTCAGATTGAAGTATTTCGATGGTACAATCGAAATCTTAATCGGATGAAACTCGGTGTTCAAGAACAGAGAAATATAAAAGAAGATATGATTTTATTGTACCCAAAAACGTATGACCAAACCGGATTATATATGCACCATTACGGGAGTTATAAAACCACCCTTAACCGCCCACAACTTCGAGAGTTATAAAACCACCTGAAAACCACCCTTAACCGCCTACAAATTTGGGACTTACAAAATCACCCTTAACCACCCACTATTTCGGGAGTTAGAAAACCACCCGAAAATCACCATATGCAGTTAAATAGACTGAGTCAAAACTGTCACATAACTTCCTCTTAACTTCAATAGAACCGAGTTTACAAGGGTAAAAATTGGGTTCAAGTTATGGTCAAAAAAGGGTTTAAACGGGTCTGCCCCTTGGATATCAGTGTGTTTTAAATTAAAATAAACTCAAACAAGTGTGCACTCCACACCATCCTTACTTGTTCAATGTTTATTAAGATTACATTGGTCATCAATTTCATCTCATTACACTCAAATAATATTGGTGATGCAAATCACCAATAATCCTCCCCCATTTAAGTGCAACCTTGATTAACTTAAAGCAAAATCATAACAAACGACAATCTGATGTTGTTGTGACGATTAAATTTCATATTAGTATATTACACGTTCCATATATTCGAATATCATGCTGTCACTAAGGATTGAACCATTTCTATTCACAGTGAATACAAGAACATAATATACACAACAGTTTAAATTTTGTTATGTTCTAACTTGACACTATATTTTACTAGTCTATGTCCTATCCTTCAATAAGCATATTAAAGTCATGTCCCCAGCTTCTTGAAGCGGCTAAACTTCATGCTTATATAGGTAGTCCTTTTACTCTTGCACCCGCATATGCAATTTTTCAAAAGAACTATTAAGAAATAAAATTTCAACGTCCTTTACTTGCAGTTCTTAATTCATACCTTGGGATGATGTTAATTATGTGTACCAATCTTTAGATATCAAGTTTTCCACATTGAATTCAACATCTAATGTTATATTTGATGGGAATTGGGTATCTTGATATGAAATATTTCAGGTGGACTATAAACCCATCCCCACAACCGCCTTGTGTACAATATCTCTAGCTAACCCTTTGGTTAGATGGTAGGCTAAATTCAACTGAGTTCTCACAAACTTGACGGATATCATACCATTCATGATGAGCTCACGAATCATGCTATGTATAACACCTAAATTTCTACACTTCCCATTATATACTTGACTATAAACCTTAGCCAAGGTAGCAGCACTATCACACCTGATAGAAATGGCAGATATCGGTTTAGGCCATAATGGAATTTCATAAATCAAATTCCTTAGCCACTCTGATTCTTTACAAGCTGCGGCCAATGCTACAAATTCAGACTCCACTGTTGAGTTTGTAATACAAGACTGTTTATTGGATGCCCAAGAAATGGCACCTCCTCCAAGAAGGAATACCCAACCACTTGAGGAGGAATGATCCTCCAAATTGGTAATCCAGCTGGCATCTGACTAACCTTCTATAACCGAAGTGAATCCATTGTATGTCAAACCATAGTCCAGTGTTCCTTTTGTTGGATTAGGTGTCTAAGCCATGACTTATAATTCTATTTATCTTATGAATAAAAGCAAAGTCCATTTGGGTTGCCCTCGTATATGGAGGATAGATGTATAGTTCAGTAGAGAGAATAGTTGATTTATTAATTGTATAATAAATCAATAGAAAAATAAATATATGGTTTATTAATATATTTAAGTGTTAATATATTAATTAGAAACTATATTAATTAATTGAGATTTAATCTAGAATTAATTGGATTTAATTTAGAGATTAAATTAATTAATTAAAAGGTGCAGGGACTGGTTTGGCATTTATTCAATAGTTGAATAACTGGCCAGGTAAAACCAGGGACCAAAATGGCGCCACCCTGGAGGCTCCTCCAGGGTTTGGCGAAACCCTAATTAGGGTTTTGGTAAGCCTGGTCCAAGTGGTCAAAAGCCTTGTCCAGTTGGAGGCTCCTTAGGGTTTCAGGTGTAACCCTAGGAGGCTATAAAAGGAACCCCCTGGCACCTCATTATTCACGCCATCTCTCTCTCTGTGTTACTCTGCTGGACTGATTCTTCCATCACTTGGGTGTGACTTGCATTTGAGGCAGGATACTTTTGCTGCTGCTTGAAAGGATCATAAGATCAAAGGTTGGTTTTTCCTAATTCATCTTTAGAATTGAATTGTATCCTTTAGGTTTTTAGTTCCAATCTTCATAGAAGAAAACATAGATCAATGTTAGGGTTGCATGTGAACCATAGGAATTTTTGTGTTCATTGTTTGCATAGAAACCCTTCAGTGGTATCAGAGCTAGCTTGTTTTCTTGTGAATTGATTTGAACTGTTTTGTGCCTTGGGTGTTTTGCGAAAGTCATCCCATGGAGATGGCCTAAAATCGATGCCAAGGCTAGGGTTTCCTAACCCTAGCCGCCACCCTCCTTTGGTCCCCCTTGATTGTTTGATTTGCTTGCCATAATTATGTGTTGTTATTTTTGGTAACAAGATCAATTAAAATAACTTGAACTCTTTTGTTTTGGCTTGTAATTTTCGAGATTCATGAGACCAATACAGATAAATTAATTTGATTAATTTGGTAATCTATAACCTAGATTTAATTAGTTTAATTAATTGATTAATTAAAAGACCAATTAAATCAGTTTAAAAAATTAATTAAAATTTTCAAAAAAATTAGTAATAATTTGCGAAAATTAAGACAAAATTAATTCTAAAATATTTTAGTGAGATTAAAATATATCTTATATATATTTATGATTAAAAGTTAATTTAATATATATAAGAAAATTGGTTAGTCTACTGTTAGTAGGCCTCATTCACAAAACTGTCCTATAAAGAGGGTATAAGGCGACTGACTATAAAATGTTAGTCTAATGGGTATCTACTCTTACCCACCGCTCTCCTGGTCAGTCGAGTGTCGTTAGCCGAACGGGTGTGATAGAACCGCTAAGTACTAGAACCCTAAACAAATCCCAATCTAGTTACTTTAGGTTAAAAATGTGAATTGGTGCTAATCCATGAAATTGCACATTGCACTTTGTGGAACGTTGGTGGAGCGTGTGTGGTTTACCGGCACGCCAACTGGGGTCCGCAAAGAGTCGCAATGGGTTTCTTGATTTTGTCATTATTAACGGAGCGTGTCTGGTTTACCGGCACGTTAATTAGAGATGACAATTGACTTCAAGAGTACCAAGCAATTTGCATGGTTATTCACACCCGGTTTGTGATCCTCGGTATCCCAGTCACAAACAGCGGGGCATTCCCGAGATTAAAACATGCTATCGAACAGTTCGGTAAATCTCAAAGAAACTAGGAATTCCATTATAATATGATTATGTTTCCGCGGTGGAATTGGCTGAATCGTCATTCGCCTACCTTATAAAATTTGCAATATTGATTACGGCATCCCTTTTCGGTATTGTAGATTGTTATTGCAGGATCCTAGCCTTGTATTTATTCTTGGGTGAATATGAGGATTATTATTATTATTCTATCTAATTAAAACTACCTTCTTCTTGTTCAGATGTCTTCTAACCAATCCGTTCCCCACTCAAATCCCGGTAATGTCACCTCGATTCTGTCATTATGCTCAAAAGTGACGTTGGATGGCACTAACTATAATGACTAGATCCGCAACATCAAAATGGCTCTAAGGTTTGAACATAAAGAGTATGTTCTAGAAACCGAGCTTGTTAATGTGGACACTGAAACCGCTACTCCTGAGGAAATCGCTGCGTACACTAAACACTTTGATGATGCAACCAAAGTGGCTTGCATCATGATCGCTACTATGAACCTTGAACTGCAGCGTATCTATGAGGACTATTGGCCTTACGAGATGCACAAAGAGCTCGCAGAAAGGTTCCGCAAGCAAGAGCGCATCGAGAGGCGTGAGGTTGTAAAAGCTTTCACTAACAGCAAGCCCAAGGAGGGCGAGTCCATCTGTGCACATGTGTAAAGGATGCATGGTTATGTGGAAAGGCTTAGAAAGCTGGAAATGCCTGTCCGTGAGGATTTAGCAGTTGACATAGTGCTGAATTCCTTGCCCAGTTCTTATGACCAGTTCACACTGGCGTATCATTTGAACAACACCCATGCAAATCTAGGTGAGTTACACCGCATGCTTCGTACGGCTGAGGACGGGATGAAGGGAAAGGCTGTGCTCCCTATCAACCCGCCTGTCCTGGCTATTGGCTCCGGAGAGGGAAAGAAACGGAAAGGCCCTCCTAAGTAGAACTGGAGGGAAAAGACTCTTGTCGGGTCATCTTGCGGTGCCCCGAAAGGTAAGTCTTCTGGAATTCCACATGTTCGGAACCCCAAAGAGGCCGACTGCTTTTACTGCAAGCAGAAGGGTCATTGGAAGAGGAGCTGCCCAACGTATCTGCAGGACGTCAAGGACGGTAAAGTGAAACCGTCACAGGCAGGTACGTATTCTATATCTAATAACTCATCTTTTTCCTGTTCATGGGTCCTTGATACATGATGTGGTTTTCATATCTGTTCTGATTTGTAGGGCCCTGAGGAAAGTAGGGAGCTAGAGCATGGTAGACTGAACCTGGTCATGGGGAATAGGCGAACGTCACCTGTTACCAAGATCGGTGTTTATGGACTGATGCTGAGTAATGGAGTTAGATTAGAATTACATAATTGTTGATATGCGCCTGATATGGCAAAGAACATAATTTCATTTCATATATTGTTCAGACAATGTTTTTACTATGAGTTTAATAAATTGAATGGTTCAATTTCAGTTTTCAAAAATGATGTTTTTATATTTAATGCTATGCCTTGTGATGGAGTGTATGAATCTATTATGTGTGTTGACAATTATGGTAAAAATGTTTTAACTATTGATGCTTCAAGCGGTATAGAAAAGGCATGTCTGTGGCATTGTTGCCTTGGCCATATAAACAAGAAACGCATCGCCCAACTCCAAAAGATGGAGTGTTGGAATCATTCGACCTCGGGTCGGATGATGTATGCGAATCTTGCTTACTTGGAAAGATGACAAAATCACCATTCAAAGGTTCCTTTGAAAGAGGTGAAGGTTTATTGGATATCATACACACAGATGTGTGTGGTCCCTTCAGAACAACCACTAAAGATGGCACGCGGTTCTATGTGACCTTTACCGACGATTTTAGTAGATATGGATATGTCTACTTAATCAAGAATAAGTCGGACACCTTTGAAAAATTCAAAGAGTTTAAGAATGAAGCAGAAAATCAATTGGGCAGAAAGATAAAGATGCTTAGATCCGACGGAGGCGGTGAGTATCTTAGTATCGAGTTTCTCGATTACCTCAAGGAATGTGGAATTGTTTCACAGTTGTCACCTCCAAGAACACCTCAGATGAATGGTGTTGCAGAGAGACGAAACTGAACCTTGTTGGACATGGTTCGTTCCATGATGAGTCGAGCCTCACTTCCAATCCATTTCTGGGGGTATGCCTTAGAGACTGCCGCCCATATCCTAAATCTTGTCCCAACCAAAAAGGTTGCGAAAACACCGCACGAGATGTGAACGGGGAAAGTTCCCTCGTTGGCACACATCAAAGTCTGGGGCTGTGAAGCATTCGTGAGACGAGATACTTCAGATAAGCTCGCAGAAAGAAGTGAGAGGTGTTACTTCATCGGATACCCGAAACAGTCTTTTGGATACTTGTTCTACAGACCGAGCGAGGACGTGGTCTTTGTAGCAACACGAGGGTTCTTTCGAGAGAGAGAACTCATATCCAAAGAGGACAGTGGGAGTACGATCGATCTCGAAGAAATTCAGGAGACGCCCGATGAAACAACCTTGGAAGAAACTAGCAACCAACATGAGGAAGAAGTTCCTGTTGGACCCACCGACATTTCGTTGCCCCTTAGACGTTCAGGTAGAGTTAGCATGCCGCCCGAGTTCTATGGTTTCCATATTACTTCAGACGGAGACACGTTAGTCAGTGATCGTACATTGACTAATTTGGATGAGCCAGCTAACTACCGTGAAGCAGTGGCAGGCCCCGAGTCTGCAAAATGGAAAGAGGCAATGGACAGCGAGATAAAGTCCATGTATGATAATCAAGTTTGGAACTTGGTTGACAATGTACCGGGTCGAAAGATGGTCGGATGAAAGTGGATCTTCAAAAAGAAGACCGACATGGATGGAAAAGTGCATACTTATAAAGCTCGGCTGGTTGCGAAGGGATTCACTCAAACCCCGGGGGTTGACTATGATGAAACCTTCTCACCAGTAGCCAAGATTAAGTCAATCAGAATAATGCTTGCCATAGCTACGTTCCATGATTATGAAATCTGGCAAATGGATGTCAAAACCGCTTTCCTTAACGGGAAACTGACTGAAGATGTTTACATGAGTCAGCCAGAAGGTTTTGTAGACACAAAGCACCCTGATAAAGTATGTAAGCTTGAAAGATCAATCTACGGGTTGAAGCAAGCGTCTCGCAGTTGGAATCTTTGCTTCCATGAGAAAGTCAAAGAGTTTGGCTTCTCTAGGAGTGAAGATGAGTCCTGTGTATATGTCAAGGCTAGTGGGAGTATAGTCACTTTCCTGGTGCTGTATGTTGATGACATACTGCTCATGGGAAACGACATTCCGCCCTTGCAGAATGTTAAGGCTTGGCTCGGGAAGTGTTTCGCCATGAAAGACCTAGGGGAAGCTGCTTATATTCTCGGGATAAGAATACTTAGAGATAGAAAGAGAAAATTGATGGGTCTAAGCCAGTGTACATATTTGGAAAAGGTGTTAAAGAGGTTTAACATGGAAAATTCCAAAAGGGGAGAGCTACCAATCCTAAGTGGTGTTAAATTGAGTAAGACTCAAAGTCCGAGTACCGATGAGGATATAGCTGAAATGAGTCGGGTACCTTATGCTTCGGCAGTAGGGTCGATCATGTATGCTATGACATGTACTCGTCCCGACGTATCCTATGCACTGAGCATGGTTAGACGGTTCCAGGGTAATCCTGGAAAAGCACATTGGATTGTAGTCAAGAACATACTCAAGTATCTGCGAAGGACAAAGAATATGGTATTAGTCCTTGGTGGCAGTGATGAGTTAAAAGTGAGTGGATATACAGATGCCAGCTTCCAGACAGATATGGACAGTGGACGGTCCCAGTCGGGCTGGGTATTTCTTTTGAACGGTGGAGCGGTCACTTGGAAAAGTTCCAAGCAGGAAACGGTGGCTGATTCAACATGCGAATCAGAGTACGTCGCAGCAAGTGAAGCGTCTAAGGAAGCGGCTTGGCTGAAGAATTTCATCGGGGACCTTGGAGTTGTCCTGAGCATTCAGGAGCCGGTGGAACTTTTCTGCGATAATGAAGGAGCGGTCGCCTTGGCAAAGGAACCGCGAGACCATGGAAAGTCTAGGCATATCGAAAGAAAGTACCACTACATTCGACATCAAGTAGAAGAAGGGCACTTACAGGTTAAGCGAGTATCATCCGAGGACAATCCTGCAGATCCTTTGACTAAGGCTCTGAATATGATCGAGCACAATCAGCATGCTCGGAGCATTGGATTGAAGGATGATATTAGTTTTAGTAATTAGATAGATTAGAAACTTGTAACAGTATAAATGTAATTGACTCGGTGATTTTATAATAGAGATTTATAAATGAGTATTGTTACTGCCTTTGTCAATTGTTTATTTCTGTGTTTCTATATTTGCATGTTTAACTTCCTTAATAATTAGATTATTTAAAACTTCACAGTCGATCATACTGTTAGGAAGTAAGTATGAACTAAGACTGTCATGAATTGGTTGCAGACTGTCTAAAGAGTTACACATTGCTGTAAGACTGCTGCAACGTTCATCAGTACTTAGAAAATAGAGATTTGAGTATTGGATAAACCCGCGCTTAACAGATTGCTTCATGGATTATATCACCAGCAATGTTAAGACGATAATATCCGGTGATCTTTAAGTGGAGAGATATGATCTGTTATTTGCGATACAAGTGCTTATTGACAATACGAAATCGCGCCAATAACTCGGTGCTATAAAACGCATTGTTGTATGTATTTGGACCCGTAAAAGTTATAGACATATGAGTCGAAACTTATCCATCCCCTGACCCGATGGGAAACAGATATCTGTAGGCATCTCAATGATTTTGAAGTTGACTGAAAGTGTTGGCCAACCAGGACTTAATTGATGTGTTCAATTAGTAGTCTCTAAAGTCATATGCAAATCAGAAATCGAGAAACAGAGTGTCAGACCAAGATTGATATTAGTCCATGTCTTGAGTCTGAAAATATCCTGTTGGACGGAGGATCATCAGATCACTTATCTTTGGACAGAACTGATTGGGTCAGAGTTCGGACAATTAAAGTCATAGACTTATCCAAGTGGGAGACTGTTGGATTAGGTGTCTAAGCCATGACTTATAATTGTATTTATCTTATGAATAAAAGCAAAGTCCATTTGGGTTGCCCTCATAGATGGAGGATAGATGTATAGTTCAGTAGAGAGAATAGTTGATTTATTAATTGTATAATAAATCAGTATAAAAATAAATATATGGTTTATTAATATATTTAAGTGTTATTATATTAATTAGAAACTATATTAATTAATTGAGATTTAATCTAGAATTAATTGGATTTAATTTAGAGATTAAATTAATTAATTAAAAGGTGCAGGGACTGGTTTGGCATTTATTCAATAGTTGAATAACTGGCCAGGTAAAACCAGGGACCAAAATGGCGCCACCCTGGAGGCTCCTCCAGGGTTTGGCGAAACCCTAATTAGGGTTTTGGTAAGCCTGGTCCAAGTGGTCAAAAGCCTTGTCCAGTTGGAGGCTTCTTAGGGTTTCAAGTGTAAGCCTAGGAGGCTATAAAAGGAACCCCCTGGCACCTCATTATTCACGCCATCTCTCTCTGTGTTACTCTGCTGGACTGATTCTTCCATCACTTGGGTGTGACTTGCATTTGAGGCAGGATACTTTTGCTGCTGCTTGAAAGGATCATAAGATCAAAGGTTGGTTTTTCCTAATTCATCTTTAGAATTGAATTGTATCCTTTAGGTTTTTAGTTCCAATCTTCATAGAAGAAAACATAGATCAATGTTAGGTTTGCATGTGAACCATAGGAATTTTTGTGTTCATTGTTTGCATAGAAACCCTTCACCTTTCAAATACTTGAATACTCGATTTAAAGCTTGTCAATGATGTGAGCTAGGATTGCTAGTATACCTACTAAGCTTTCCTATAACATATGTTATATCCAGCCTAATACTGGTCATGTCATACATAAGACATCCAATAGCTCTTGAGTATTTAAGTTGAGACGGTGGATCTCCTTTATTAGGTAAAAGCTAAAGATTAGGATCTATATGAGTGCTAACAGGAGAGCAACTTTCAGAGTTAAACTATTTCAATATATTCTCAATGTAATGATATTGAGAAATTGAAATTCCATTGTTTCCTTGTTTGATTCTTAAACCAAGAATTACCTCAGCCTCCTCTAGATCCTTCATATCAAAGGTAGATGAAAAAATTTCTTGGTTTTATCAACTTGATCTGGGTCGGTACAAAAAATCAACATATATATATATATATATATATATATATATATATATATATATATATATATATATATATATATATATATTGGAAAATTATAACTCCTTTACCAGAAGTATCAAATTAGCTATATAAACGTTTGTCAGCTTGATTTAATGCAAAACCATTTGATAAAACCATGTCATCAAACTTTTTATGCCATTGTTTTGGTGCTTGTTTTAAACCATACAATGATTTCTTCAACTTGCACACCGTGTTTTCATTTCCAGACATCACAACCCCTTCAGGTTGTTTCATGTAAATCTCCTCATCCAAAACACCATTCAAGAATGCAGTTTCATATTCATTTGATGTATTACAATATGATGTATAGCTGCAAGAGCTAACAACAATCTAATAACGGAAATCCTAGCAACATGAACATAAGTATCAAAGAAGTAAATACCTTCTTATTGCCTAAAGCCTTGGATAACCAATCTGGCTTTGAACTTATTTATGGTGCCATTTACTTTCATCTTTCTTTAGAGGATCCATTTACATTATAATGCTTTGCATACATGAGGTAAATCAGTCAATACCCATGTATTATTATGCATGATAGAATCAATCTCACCCTGGATTGCTTTTTTCCAGAAAACAACATCCCTTGATGAGATGGCTTCACTAAAGTGTTTGGATCCTCCTTAATAATAAAACAATATTGATGTTCAGACACTATCTCATCCCTTGTTCCTTCAACTAAATAAAGTTGAAAATCAGATCAAAAAATACTTAGCTTTTCTAGCTCTAGTGCTTCTCCAAGGTTTAGACGGTCTAGGACTCTAGGTACAAAACCTATATCACTAGTTACATCTTCAGCTTGACTTGAGTTCTTGTTGGAAGATTTCTGAATCATCACTACTACAAAACTTGTTATAGAACTCGCTAAATAGAACCCGGTTTCTGAGTTAACCGGGATATATTACTAAAAAACCGGGTTTTATATATAAAAAAGCTATATGACCCAGTTAAGTTTAAGGAACCGGGGTATAAGAACTGTAATTTTATTTATAAAAGCTATTTCATATAAAGCAATCGGGCTCGTATCTTAAATCTCCAAAATTTCATTCCCGCTTTCTATGCTCCTTTAAAATTTCCCTTCTCGCTTCTCCAAAAATTCATTCCCGCTTAGTCCAATTTTTGTCCCCTCATATACCTCAACCCCTTTTTATCTCTTAAAATTGAAAACCCTACATTGATGAATCATTTGAACTAAAATTGCAATTCTCTACTTATCTCCCCGCCATTGCCTTACTTCAGAGCGGAAGAGCTCCGCTCTGTACCGATGCTTTGATATGTTTGCCTTCTCCGGAAAATTCCTGTATGCCTCAAGCCCTTCGTTGTATTCAATGCTGACGTAATTTTCTTGTTGCAGTTATTCAGAGACAAGTCTTGTACTGCATGTTTGGTTGTGATTATTGATAATCATCTATTAGAATTACAGGTTTGCAATAATGAATCTTTCATTCTCTACGTTTCCTGATTAATTTCTGATTTCGTTAGTTTCTTGATTTACTATATACACTTTCATTCTCTAAGTTTCCTGAATAATTTCCAATTTCGCATAGAACGATGGATAAAATTTTACCGGTATAATGATATTATTTAGTGGTTTTCAATAGACCAATTCGCATAATTTTAGTCGATAAGATATTACTGATGCCATGATGTTGGCTGTTCCAGGTGCATTACTCAAAATATTCCAACCTCATTATAGGTATTGGTTTTAGTCGATAAGATATTGGCTTGATGAGTGTGACGGGACTCCAAGGTGTTATATATATGAGTGAAAGAAGGTAAGTTTTAAATCATTACATTATATTCAAAATTGTAATTTTTTCTCTTCAAATCTTCAAAAATAATGAGAGGGTGCTTCCCTAAGGTCCCATTTTTCTGCAGTTTTTTGTTTGCACTTAGGTTTTTAAATCTCCCATATTCAGCATCATTTGGAATTTCATGTGTTCTGCCTACAGTTAATTGCCTCTGTTTAATAGTAAGGAACAAAGGTTAGAATTTCCTCTCTTTTTGTTCAAAGCTCTGCTATGTAAGTGAACAAAGGTTACAAAACAGAGGACATCAAGCTCAAAAATGAAATTTTATGGTTTGATCTGAACTATTAATTATGAATCATCTTCTAATATTTGATTTTTTGGTTGTAGATGTTGAAGTTGGCTAGGATTGCCACCAGGGATAAGTAACATCGAGTAATTCCAATGCATGATTTGTTGGCCATTAGAAGTGATGAAGAGCATGAGAAATTATTTGTTATGAAGTAGATCATATGTTATGTTGGTATGTTGATGTTTGTTGAGATTAATGGTTCAAACAACTTATTTTTATCAGTGCAATATAGACATCTTCTATTTGATGCAACTATTTAGACATGGAGTTTTTCGGTCTCAGTTTAACCAGTTTTATTGTACTTTGACTTACTTAAACAATAAATTTTGACTTACATAAACAAGTAACAATATTGTGGGATGGTTAATCGATTATCATAGACTAGTGAATGAATTCTTTGATTTCTATTTACTGATAGGACCCGATTACTTCATTAGGAACCAGGTTTTATAAACTCCTTTGTGATCGAGTTAATCTCCATATATGACCCGGTTTTGTATAGTAGAACTGTGGTCTTTATCTCTTTAAATGTCCTGGTTTTTTTAACAAAACCGAGTTCTTTTAAGAGTAATAGGACCCGGTTTGAAAACCGGGTTATATTTCATTTTCCGCATAGGACTCGCTGGTCATAAGCCCCGATTGTAAACCGGGTTATATAATTGATTTAACCGGGTCTTATGAAGCTTTTTGTAGTAGTGCATGTCCCTTGGTCTAGGTATAGATGTAAATCTCTTCTCATCAAATATAGCATCTCTTGACTTTATAAAAGTGTTCACAAACATAATCATTAGATTCTATAACTTAGAATCTATATGCTTTGGAATGCTCAGCATACCCAATGAAGATACAATTTATACCTTTCTCACCGAAATTTCTCCTTTTGGGTTCAAAGAGACTTATAACTGCTCTACAACCTCAAACATTGAGATAAATTTAATTTGGTACATTTTTATACCAAAGTTCATAAGGGGTATTTTTACTCCTTTTGTTTAGAGTTCTATTCAATATATAATAGGTTGTCAACCTCACCCTAAAAACCGTCACTTAAACCAGAATAGGACAACATGGAATTAACCATTTCCTTTACAGTCCTATTCTTCCTTTCAGATACACCATTTTGTTGTGGTGTGTAAGGAGCCGTGGTTTCATGTATTATTTCAGTTGATTCAAAATAAATTGGATCATGATACTCACCACCTCTGCCAGTACACAAGACTTTTAGCAAATCATTTTCATGTAACTCTACTGCATCTTTATAAATTTTAAATTTATCAAGAGCTTCATCTTTTGTATGCAATAAATAGACATAACAATATATAGATGCATCATAAATAAAAGTAATGACATACTTTTATTTCCTAGTGAAGGTATAGCAGAAAATCACATAAATCACTATATATGAGTTCTAGTAGTTTGCTTTCTCTGTTAACATCCTTAAAAGGTTGTCTAGTGATCTTAGTTAACATGCAAGTTCTACACTTTTCATTTTATCATGTCAAAATCATGTATTAAACTCATTTTAGACATATCTTTTAATATTTTATAATGAACATGTCTTAGTCTAGCATGTCATAATTTTGATTTACTTAAATTATTGTTAGTACTAGTTGTAATATTTCAAATCGAATGATCATAAGAAGGAAAATTAAGATTCAACCTAATCATACCATTACATACATAACCAAAATCCAACAAAGGTACCATGTCTTGACAATATATACTTGTCACTTTCTAACAATTGTTTGTAGCCACACTTATTCATCACAATTTCAGATAAGAGATTCTTTTGAATCCCTGGTACATAGAAAACATTGTCTAAACACAAACATTTTTCGGAAGAAAAATTAAATAAAAACGTCCTAATCCTTTGATTGGTTCAGTTATAACATTGCCCATCCTCACAACAGATTAGACCTGGCAATATGGGTCACGACACGAAAGACACGACACGAAAACGACACGAGTTTTCTGTGTATGGGTTTTAGGAATTCGTGTTTCGTGTCTATTCGTGTCTGACACGTATTTTAAATTCGTGTTTCGTGTCTTATACGTGTCAAACACGAATTTACCTGTTTTGACACGTATAAGACGCGAATTAAATTCGTGTTACACGTGACACGAATAGACACGTATATACACGAATTAAATTCAGTTTTCCTTGAAGTTCAGGGATTAGTTTAACGTTTACTAATATACGAGGGACCAATTTAGAAAACATCATAGATTTTGTAAATAAACCTAATTCCTAAAATCATCGTATCCTCAAAAAACGTGTTTATTCGTGTAAATTCGTGTTTTCGTGTGACACGGACAAAAAACGTGTTTATTCGTGTCGTGTCGTGTGTTACACGCATTAAATCTGTGTCGTGTACGTGTTTGATATCCAAGACACGTTTTACAATTCGTGTCGTGTACGTGTTTTACAAATTCGTGTCGTGTAAATTCGTGTCTGACACGAATACACGACACGTAGACACGGATTGCCAGGTCTACAACAGATCCATCTTCAGTTGGTTAACAGTCTTGAAACCAACAAAGATCCTTGCAAACATGGCTTGTTGCACCAGAATCAACCCACCAACCAACATCATCATCATGCACATAAAATGCATCAGAAATTATAGAAACATAACTTTGAACAGAAGTAAAATTCTGTATTAAATCAAAATTTTGACCATGTTGCTTTCCTAGATCCTTAGACCCACTTGGATCGGCATCTTTGTTCACTTTTCGAACACGACAATCCTTCTTGAAATGACCAAGTTTGCCACACTTCCAACATACCAATTTGGATTTTTGTTGGAAGATTTATCATCTCCACCATTGAACTTCCTTTTGTTTTTAGACTTGTTGGAATTCTTTGATCCATCACCTTCCACCATACTCGCAGAAGAAGTACCAACTTGATTCTTACCTTTAGGATTATTATCAAGTTCTTGAGTCCTCAAAGACTCTTCAATCCTAAGGCGACTTCCTAGTTGAACGAAAGTTAACTCTTCCTTTTTTCTTTCAAAGTACATTTGAAATCTTTCCAGAAAGGAGGCAGTTTGTGTATAATAACTTCAACTGAGATGGCTTCATCCATCTTCAAATTATGTTGGGCAAACTGTCCCAGAATCCTCAACAATTCGTGATCTTGTTCCATGACAGGCCTCATATCAAATTTCTTGTAATTATAAAATTACTTACCAGAAACTTCTTTCTAGAAGCATCTTCTACCATGTACTTGGATTCCAGTGAATCCCACAATTACTTTGCGAATTCAACATTTTGGTCAACATTAAATAATGAGTCAGACATATCGTTTAAGATGTGGCCATAACATATGTAGTCATCATTCTCCCACTTCGATCTCCTTCTAGCCACTTCCAAGGTTTCATCTTCGACGTATTTGACAACGCCTAGTAATATCAAGTATTTTAGTCGTTGTTAGGCCCTATTCTTGGTGAAATTATATCATATATACATTGCTATTTCTCACTTTTTGTGCTAGTGCTTGTTTGCAAAGAAATGTTATAATCAGGGACTAAATACAGACAATTGAAGAAGTTTTGAGGATAAAGCCAAATTCAGTCGAATGAACACGCGCGCCGCGGGAATGAAGCCATGCGCGACGCGCCACGTCAAAAGTTGAGGCGGTGAAAAGAATTCAAATGGCGAAAAAAACGGGGATAAGGCTCTATGCGCGACGCGGCTAGAGGTCTTACGCGTCGCGAGTTCTAATTTTCCACAATTATAAATAGAGGCTTTTAGGTCGAATTTTGGAGGCGAATATCAGACCCTAAGGTGGACTTACGGCGACTTTGACTCAAGTTTCGAGATTCCAGCGGCCCTTTGTGGTATTTTTATGTTTTCACTTTACTTTCAATATTAGTTTAGCTGTTTTTAGCTTTTAGCTTGGTGTTTTTGTAGTGTAACAACCAGTAGCAGTAGGTTAAAACTCTTTAATTTCGTATTTGAATGTTTTGGATCTTCTGGTTTTGAGTTTAATAAAGTTAATCATTCGGTTCATGTTTTATTGCACTTTTTACCTTTTATTGTCTTTAAATGCTTTTGAATGTTTTTGGCTTGTGTTTCTGGATTCTGAATATAGTTTCTGATTTCAGTAAGCAATCTACGGTTAGACTTTAATTTAGTTTCATTTAGTTTATGTTTGGTTTTGATTTTGGATTTGAGATTTCTGTGTGTTTTGGGAAAGTGGAAGTTAGTCCCTCTGGCTGTAGCATGACACTACAGTTGGTAAGCTATCGTCTTGTATTGACTACCAAACTCCCGTGGTTCGACCCTTACTACCGATGTACTAGTGTATGTGAGGTTTTATTTTCTTATTTTTGACCGCACAATGACCTAGGCGTGTCAAATTTTGGCGCCGGTGCCGGGGAGTTGTGAGCTTAGGATAAGACGATCTGTAGGGAGGTGTTTTCTGATTTTTGTTTTAGTTCTGGTAATTTAGTATAGTTAGTATTTTTCATTTTGGTTTTGGTGGGTGTTTTGCACTAGTGCATGTGTACCCGTCGGGGTGTGGGCATACATCACCCTTGCTTTTTGACTCTTAAATCGCACGCAGTAACCGTGTGCGTAGGCGTTTAGATAGAATGAGTCCTAGTAGTGTTACAATATAGGATGTTACCAATGAGCCTGTGGGCGAGGTAACGGGGGGAATTCTATTTATACCCCTAGTATCAGAATTTCACTTTGGTAGCACGAGTGCTAGACTGCTAGTGGTGGTGTGGTTTCAGCCCCCGCATCGATACCATCATGCACTCCGCCTTCAGTTCCACCTTTAGAATAGACAACCGCCAATCCTTTTTCCACTGCGTTGGCTTGGTAAGCGCCGACCCGAGATGGCAACCCACCGCCACGACAGCAAGCAACCATTTCTCAACCACAACATTCACAACCATTACCACCACAGTACCAACAACCCATTTTTAAACCACAACCTGTTTTTCAAAACATACCACAACAAACCCAACAACATTTACAACCACAACAACCTCTACCACAGCAGTATCAATACCAGGAGGTAGAACAAGGATATGATGAGGAGGATGAAGGATGGATTCCTCCGCAGCAGCAACAACAGTGGAACCAAGGTCGGGGACCCCCAAGGAGAATGCAACAATCGCAACAACCACAAGGGCAACAATTTTACAACAAAAACAATGATCATCATAACGGTTACTTTGTTCCACACTTATATTTTGCACAACTAAGAGGGCAATTGGTTGCGTCACACTTCCAACCTCAGGAGTATGACGATGCGTCACCCATTTTTCTTCCTGATAATATTGAGAATTAAGTAGAAATTAGGCCATAACTCTTAGGCATATTACCTGAGTTTTGTGGATATAAGCAAGATGATCCCTATAATCACTTATATGAATTCATAGCTATAGCCAATGTGAATACTCCTAGGAATACCAACAGGAATATTTTTAGGTTGAGACTGTTTCCATTTACCTTGAAAGACAAAGCCAAATATTGGTTTACTTCTCTTGAACCTAATAGTATTACCACGTGGGAGTAACTAAAGGCCAAGTTTTTGCAAGAGTTTTATCCAGCTAGTAAGACCATTGAGATCTGACGGGAAATTCAAGATTTTCAACAAAAGCCGGGGGAGGCATTTCACGAGGCTTTTAATAGGTTAAAAGAGTTGATGCGGTCGTGTCCACATCATGATATTCCAAAGTAGCAGCTGGTGAAGTTATTCTTAGAAGGGGTGGACCTGACCAACCAAGCAATGATAAATGCATCATCCAGCGGGACCATTATGATGCAGGACCCTGATGATGCATGGTGATTTTTGGAACAACTCAGCAATGGATCGAAAGAAAATTTCTCCACCAGTAAGCCTGTGAGTACAGCTGCAGCAGTAGGAGCAGATGCGGATTGGAAGAAAGATGTGAAGAAGGAAATAGGAGAATTAAATAAGAAATTTGATAGGTTAATGTCCACTTTGCAGAATGGACCCCAAAATCATCAACAAGGTGGTCAACAAGGACAAAGAACCCAGGATGTGAATCAAGTCTTTGGTCAAGGACAGTACAATAATGGACGACCTTACAGACCTTACAACCAGGGAACCTAATCCTACAACAACAGGCAGAAAAATTATCAAGGGCAGCCATCCAATCAACCTAGGCAATTTCAACCTATGAACAACAACAGTCCAAGCGAGAGTAGCAACAACAATAGGGGGCAGACCAACGCTAGCAACAATGCCCCAGAAAGCCAAGAAAACATGATTGCTAAGATGTATGATCTGTTCAATGCCAGTCAGCAGCAAACCCAAGAAAATGCCAAGGCCATTGCCAATATGGAGAGGCAAATAGCTCAGATGGCTGAGAACCAAAGGAAAAGGGACAGTGGCAAGTTACCCAGTAGTACAGAAATAAACCCAAATCATACACAAAGGGCTGGAAAAGAGCATGTGAACGCTGTTGAGGCTGAATGGAGAAAAGTCACTGAAGACGATTTGTTAGGGAAAGAAGAAGAGGTTAAGACTGAGGAGAGTAAGGAAAAGAATGAAGAAAGTGATCAAGTTAAAGAGGACAAGGAAGTCCCAATGGATGGGCAGTCAGTTGTGGCTGGTATTAAGATAAAGAAGGATAAGAAGGTAAAGAAGAGGCAGGAGGTGCCTAGCAAGCCGACCGGGCCATTGATAAATCAACCTCTATGGGATGAGCTGAAGAATGCTCCTGAAGATACAAGGATTCTTCAGGAGATGTGTGAAAAGAATGGGAAGTGTAAGACGCCTACACCTGACATGGTGAGACTAACTGTTAAAGCAAGCGAGGCTCTGTTAGGGACATTGCCTAAGAAATAAAGGGATCTCGGTTCACCGCTGATCACTGTCACGGTAGGGGATGTTATCACTAGGAACACGTTGCTGGATTTAGGGGCAAGTGTTAATATGCTGCCAGGATACCTGTATGATAAGTGTATGATAAGTATAAGAATGAGGAACTAGAACCTGCAAAGACGGTATTGCAGTTGGCAGATCAATCAACGAAGGTTTCCCGAGGTATGCTAACCAACGTGATAGTCAAGGTTGGCGACTTCTTTTATCCCGTTGATTTCTTGGTAATGGAGTACGAGAGCTTGGAGGAAGCACCCGCGCTGATCTTGGGACGTCCATTCTTGGCAACAGCTGGAGCTGTTATGGATTGTAAGATTGGAGATTTGGACATCTCCTTCGGGACGAGGAAACGTAGGCTTAACATGTTTGGATGCCCGATATCTCTACCATCAGGGTACAATGATAAGTACTTGAACAGCATACCGCTCATGGCATCAGGGACAACGGATAAAGGTAAGAATCAGAGTCAAGGAAATGGACGTAAGGAGGAGGAAATCTTGAGGGAAACAAAAAGGCATCCGCTGTCAACAGTGGACAAGGTTCAGTTGTTATATATGCTCGAAATGATGGAGTTGAAGCACCAACAATATGAGAAAGACACACGGTGTAGCGAGGCAAAGGTCTTCCAGCTCCTGGACGCACAACAACAATGGATTAGTCAAGTGAGCGTTCGAATGACACAACTTACGACATTGCTTGCAACGCTGGTCCATGACTTTGCACCAGAAATAAAAAGAATGATGTCGCGAGAAGATTGGGAAGAGTAGGAGGAAACCCGTCTGGCTGAAGATGTTAAACTTAGCGCTTATTTGGAGGCAACCCATCCTTTATAGGTTAGGCATAGTGCTTTTAGGAGTAATTAGGAGAATATCATCATCATCATTGCAGGTATTATTGGTTTGAGCCAAGTGTGGGGTCACACGAAGGACTTTGGAGAATTTGGAAGCCACGACGCGATATAGAGAAGGGCGCGACGCCGGATCGCACGATAACCCGATGCGCAGGGGTTATTTGGCGACACGCGTGACGTGCGATGCATCCAAGGTGCGTCGCGGGAAACGATCGGTTAGAAAACTCTTTTTAAGGTACGTATTCTCATCGCAACCCACACAACCACGTCGCGCAAAGATAGAGCATCCTTTGATCATCTGATTTCTTCTGGTTTTCTTGCATTTTCGTTTTCAACTACTACGGTATGTCCTCTAGAACTTGTTATTTCGTGTTATTACAAGCATTTGAGTGTTAATTTGATTGAAATAGCAAAACTAGAAAACTTGTAAAATCCGCAATGCCGACTCGTAGGGTGTTTTGTTTGCAAAATCACCACCCTAGAGAGGCTAGTCGATAGTTAGGCTACCTTGTAGAGGCATTAGATTGAGTTTAATAGGTGAAATCAACAATTTTTGGAAATTATTTCGAACTAGACCTACGGTGCGACGCACCTAGTTCTTGGGCCGCGTCGCGCGTGTCTGAAGAAGATGAAGGACTAATTTTGCAAAAAAAAATATTTTATATGTGGTTTCTTTTGTGCAGATGACATTCAGGCGCGATCACCCATTTCTTCGTTGTCCAAAGGTATTAGACGATACACCCCAGTACGAGGCACGGCGAGACGAGCTGAGTGCCCGCCTGGTGCTCACGGCCGTCGTGCTGGATCGAGTCATTTTGGCACAAGCAGGGCTCTGGGCCGAGTTGGAGCCTTTTATCCACGGCACCTGGTCTGATGGGGAGTAAACTTTCACGTGCCATGGCTGGGATAGGCTGATGGCCAACGAGGACGATGTGGTCTACAAGGAGCTCCATCTCGAGTTCCTTTCAACTTTCAGATACTCATCGGCCTCACGGGAGGCGCGATCGCAGATGGTTCGGTTTAGATTGGGGGAGAGAGCCGGGAGTGCAATCTCCGCGAGTTCGGCAGACGCACGGGGATATACACCATGACGGAGCTACAGAGCCGTCATTTTACACCATTTCTTCGGGCGTGCGTCAGGGGACAGCCCCAGCGTGACGCCAATGCAGTTGTTTGGGCAGCGATGTCCGATGACAGGTTTGAGGCCGGGTCAGCCAAGGAGAGTCAGCTCCGCGACCCATTACACCGCTTGATGTACCGGATCATATCCACTTCTGTTACGCAGAAGCATAGATGTGAGAAGGTGTTGGGAGATGACATGACCTTCATGTGGGCGATCTCCGATCCCACCAGATTCCTCCACCTGCCATACGCACTGACGATTTCCCTGACGACCCGAGCCGCAGGTATAGGTGATAGCAGCCCCATGGCCGGTGGGCATTATGTTACTCGTTTGGCCAGATCATATGGCCTTCTGACTGCTGAGATGGTGGCAACTTTGACGCCGACACTACCCTCTAGGACATCAGTCTGTTACCTGGAGAACATGAGGCTCATCACCAGCCACAGGTGGGTATATATATGAGGGTACCGACGGAGGCACTACGGGGTCCCCAGGCCCAGCCACAGCCAGAGCTAGCCCAGCCAACGAGGAGACGGAGACGGAGGGAGGAGCCAGCAGATGACCAGCCCCAGCCGCAGTTAGCAGATGTGCTAACTGCCATACGAGAGTTGAGAGAGAGGATGACGGCACTGGAGGATCAGCAGGCATGGATCGGGGAGGTATTACTGGATATGGCCTCCCAGTCTAGACGACGCCCACGACCTTTCCCAGCCAGAGCTCATGATGATGAGGCAGGTCCTTCCCGGACACGCCAGGATGATTGATGTATTTTCTTTCCACTTTTTGAGATACTGTACGAAACTTATGACTTTTTATATTTCTGTATTTTGTTTATATGTTTAGTTTGTTTGTTATCTTTTTGCATTTAATATTTTGTGAGTGTTGCATGTGAATACCAAATGGGGAATCACCTGAGGAGTTGTTTCATGCAAGTGTGGGGTCATTGTGCCCCCTCCATTTGTCATTTCACCGGAGTGTTTACTGTTGCGCCACAACTCCTGGAATCTGGAGCGTGAGACGTTCGTGTATTTTTGTTTCTGTGACAACCAAGTTCCATCAAGCAGTTCTACCGTTCTAAAGGGGTAACTCATTCTCCCTTGTTTTGAAATAAATTTTTTGTACAACGGGGACGTTGTACCGTTTTAAGTGTGGGGTGTGGACGGCTGAAAGAGTGTTCTTGAAATTTTTGCGGGAAATGAACAAAATTCAAAATTTTTAGCAATTTTCAAAATTTTTTAATAGATTGTAATTTTGAAACGAATAGTGTTTGGATGTTATAGCTTTGGTATTTTTCAAGAAATACTGTTTAGTTGTTATCATGCTATTGGTTTAGTCAAATAAGTTGAGTTTTAGGAGTTAAAAGATTGTAATATTTTAGATTGGAATTTAGGAAGGGACTGTCAATCAGTGGCCTTTGTTGTTCGAGCCGGTAGGTCTAAAATAGGTGGCCTCGAAGAGGCATTTATTCACCTTACCACCTAAGGTCGTCTGGTTTAGGATGTTATTTCTGAAATCTCGTTACACTGACAACATCAAAAGACACGGACAGTTCTTTAATGGCCTTTACAATCTGAATGAGTACGTACACTTCACTGTGGACAGAAAATTTGTAATCAAGGCTTCTTTAGAAAGTCATGAATTCCAAAGGATATTCTGGTTATGTTTGAAAAAACTATTTCAATCTAACTCTGGGAACAATAAGCTTTGAAATTAAACACGTTCAAAAATGTTTGAGTCTTAGTTAGAATTTGTTAAAAACTCTCTTGCTTGGGGACAAGCAAGGCACAAGTGCGGGGTGTTTGACAACGCCTAGTAATATCAAGTATTTTAGTCGTTGTTAGGCCCTATTCTTGGTGAAATTATTGTTGGATTAGGTGTCTAAGCCATGACTAATAATTAATATTTACCTAATTAATAGTAGCATAGTCCATTTGGGTTGCCCTCATAGTTGGAGGATTGGTAGAAAGTCCGGTAGAGAGAAAGGTTGATTTATTATGTGATTAATAAATCAATAGAAATTAAATAAATAGTTTATTAATATATTTAAGTGTTAATATATTAATTAGAAACTATAATAATTAATTAGAAATTTTTCTGGAATTAATTGGAATTAATTTGGCAGTTAAATTGATTAATTAAAGGTGCAGGGACTAAAACTGTAATTATTCGATAGTTGAGTAAGTGGCAGTGTTAGTGACCATGTGGTGGCCGAAAATATATATATAAATATATATATTTCCGAAATATATATATATATATATTATAGATAAATGGTGTTTGAATGATTAAAATAATAGTTTATCTTAATTTGAATTCAAAAAGGCTTATCTTAACGATTATCTGATCACCACATGGAGGCTATAAATAGGGAGGCTCTCCCTAACCCTAAAGCCATGATTTGTACCCTCTTTCTCTCTAGAATTTTCGGCCAAATACCTCCTGCTGGGTGTGACTGCATTTGAGGCAAGAGATCTCTGTTGCTTTGCTTCCAAGATTCACTAAAGGTTAGTTTTTCTTGATCTTTCTTTATAGTTTATTATTTCTGGCCTACTAGGAATTGTTATATGTTTAATTAGAAGAAAAAACTTAGATCTTTATAGGTTGCATGTGAACTTAGGAATCTTAGTTCATAGTTGCAGAAAACCTTTCAGTGGTATCAGAGCATTTTGGTTGTTTTTCTTGTTAAATTGCTATAACTGTGTTCCTAGTAATTAGGGTTTATTGTTCCTAAACCCTAATTAGTGCAAATCGACATCTAGGGTTAGGGTTTTGAAAACCCTAGCCCCTCCCCTTGTTTTTGGCGATTTTTGTGGATTAACTTAGAAGGTATTCTATTTTTGGTAACTTTAAATTGTTTAAAAGATAAACCTTAAAACCTTTAATCCTAAAAATCGAAATTTAAGGGATTAAGATAGGTTTT
Source organism: Cichorium intybus (assembly GCA_023525715.1). Taxonomy (NCBI): domain Eukaryota; kingdom Viridiplantae; phylum Streptophyta; class Magnoliopsida; order Asterales; family Asteraceae; genus Cichorium; species Cichorium intybus. Next base: position 38,512,918 of record CM042017.1, on the reverse strand, counting down.
AATTAATTTGATTAATTTGATAAAACCTATCTACATTTGAATTAATTTAATTAATTGGTAATTAAAAGATAATTCAAGGATTTAATTTAATTTAGAATTTAATTGTTTTAAATTGGCGAAATTAAATGGATAAAATCCTAAAATATTTTAAAAGGTTTAAAATATCAAATTTAATTAATTTAATTAATTGGTTAATTAAAACACAATTAAAATCGATTTTATGGTTTAATTTAATAGTTTAAATAGACAATAAATTAAAAGATAAACCATAAACATATTTTTAAAAGGTTTAAAAATTACATCTTATATATATTATAATTAGGGAGTTATTATTATATGTATAAGATTAAAATGGTTAGTCAAATCATTAGTAGGCCTCATTCACGAAGCTGGTCTATAAAGTGGGTATAAGGAGACTGCCTATAAAATGGCGGTCTAATGGGTGAACACTCTCACCCACCGCTCGCCTGATCAGTGGAGGGTCGTTAGCCGAACGGGTTTGATAGGACCGCCTAATCTCATTAAAAGTATAATGTTATTATTCAAAGTACTAGAACCTTTTAAATAAAACCCAAATCTAGCTACTTTAGGAAAAATGTGAATTGGTGCTAACCCATGAAATTGCACATTGCACTTTATGAAACATTGGTGGAGCGTGTGTGGTTTACCGGCACGCCAATTGGGGTTCATAAAGAGTTGCAATGGGTTTCTCGGGTGTTGTCATTATTGATGGAGCGTGTGTGGTTTACCGGCACGTCAATTTGAGATGGCAACTGACCCCGAGAGTACCAAGCTTATTTGCATGGTTATTCACTCCCGGTTTGTGATCCTCAGTATCCCAGTCACAAACAGTGGGGCACATCCGAGATTAAAACATGCTATTGAACAGTTCAATAAATCTCAATGAATCTAGGAATTCCATTTTAATAAGATTATCTTTCCGTGGTGGAATTGGCTGAATCGTCATTCGCCTACCTTATAAAATTTACAATATTGATTACGGCATCCCTCTTCGAGATTGTGAATTGTTATTGTAGGATCCTAGCCTTATAATTGTTATTGGGTCATTATAAGGATTATTATATACGTCTAATTAAAACTATCTTCTTTTATAGATGTCTTCTGCCGAACAATCCGCCCCCCACTCTAACTCAAATGTTACCTCAATCTTGTCATTATGCTCCAAAGTCACGTTGGATGGTACCAACTATAATGACTGGATCCGTAACATCAAGATGGCTCTGAGGTTTGAACATAAAGAGTATGTTCTAGAAACCGAGCTGGTTGAAATTGACCATGATAATGCTACTCCTGAAGAAATCACTCAATACGCAAAACATACTGATGATGCAACCAAAGTGGCTTGCATCATGATAGCTACAATGAACCCATAGTTGCAAAGAATATATGAAGACTACTGGCCCTATGAAATGCACAAAGAGCTGGCGGAAAAGTTCCGCAAGCAGGAGCGCATTGAGAGGCGCGAGGTAGTCAAAGCTTTCACCAATGCAAAGCCTAGAGATGGAGAGTCCATTTGCAACCACGTGTAGAGAATGCAAGGGTACGTGGAAAGGCTCCGGAAGCTTGAGATGCCAGTTCACGAGGATTTGGCTGTAGACATAGTGCTGAATTCTCTGCCTAGTTCATATGACCAGTTCACACTGGCGTATCATCTGAACAACTCCCAGGCCACTCTGGCCGAACTGCATCGCATACTCCGCACCGCCGAGGACGGAATGAAGGGTAAGAGTATACCCGCTGCTAATCAAGCCGTCCTGGAAATTGCTGGTGGAAAAGGGAAGAAGAGAAAGGGCCCTCCTAAACAGAATTGGAGGGAAAAGGTGCATGTTGGATCGTCCAGCAGCGGCTCCAAACCCAAGACTTCTGGCATTCCTCATAATGCCAATCCCAAGGAGGCAGAGTGCTTCTATTGCAAGGAACGGGGCCATTGGAAGAGAAGCTGCCCTACATACCTGCAAGACTTGGAGGATGGCAAAGTCAAGCCGACTTCAGCAGGTATTTACACTATCTTTAAAAACTCACCATCTTCCAGTTCTTGGGTCCTTGATACAGGATGTGGTTTTCACATTTGTTCTGATTTGCAGGGCCTAAGGGAAAGCAGGGAGGTGGAGCACGGTAGACTCAACCTGATCATGGGGAATAGGAGATCGTCGCCTGTGACCAAGATCGGGACTTATATTTTAGTGCTCAGTAGTGGTGTTTGTTTAGAACTTATTAATTGTTGCTATTTGCCAGAAATGGCAATGAATATTATTTCATTTCATGCATTGTTTAGACAAGGATTACAGTTTTCGTTTGATAATAGTAATGGTTCCATTTCTATTTTTTAAAATGGTATTTCTGTATTTACTGCTTTACCTTGTGATGGTGTGTATGAAACTGTGCAATGTGTAGACAATTTAGGTCATAGTGTAAACTTTATTGATTCTTCTAGTGGTGTAGAAAAGGCGTGCTTGTGGCACTGTCGTCTTGGGCACATTAACAAGAAACGCATCGCCCAACTCCAAAAGGATGGAGTGTTGGAATCATTCGACCTCAAATCGGATGATGTATGCAAGTCCTGTATTTTGGGCAAGATGACTAAATCACCATTCAAAGGGTCCTTTGAAAGAGGTGAAGGTCTTTTGGACATCATACACACAGATGTGTGTGGTCCCTTCAAATCTACCACAAAAGACGGCACGCGGTTCTACGTGACCTTCACTGACGATTTTAGTAGATACGAGTATATCTACTTAATCAAACACAAGTCAGACACCTTTGAAAAGTTCAAAGAGTTCAAAAATGAAGTTGAGAATCAATTGGGCAGGAAGATAAAGATGCTCAGGTCCGACAGAGGCGGAGAGTATCTTAGTATCGAGTTCCTAGACTATCTAAAGGAATGTGGAATAGTTTCACAGTTATCGCCACCTCGAACACCACAGTTGAACGGTGTTGCCGAGAGACGTAACCGAACCTCGTTAGACATGGTTCGTTCCATGATGAGTCGAGCTTCACTTCCGATTCACTTCTGGGGGTATGCCTTAGAGACTGCCGCCCACATCCTTAATCTTGTCCCTACTAAGAAGGTTGCTAAGACACCTCATGAGATGTGGACGGGGAAAGTTCCCTCATTAGCACATATCAAAGTTTGGGGTTGTGAGGCTTTCGTTAGACGAGAGACTCACGATAAACTCGCAGAGAGAAGCGAGAAATGTTTTTTCATTGGATATCCCAAACAGTCATTTGGATACCTGTTCTACAGACCAAGCGAGGACGTGGTCTTTGTAGCGAGACGGGGATTCTTTCGAGATAGAGAACTCATATTCAAAGAGGACAGTGGGAGTACCATTGACCTTGAAGAAATTCAAGAGTTACCCGACAATGCAACCTTAGGAGAAACTAGCAACCAACAAGAGGAAGAAGTTCCTGTTGGTCCGACTGATATATCCTTACCTCTTAGGCGTTCCAGTAGAGTTAGCATGCCACCCGAGTTTTATGGATTCCATATAACTATGGATGGAGATACGTTTGTCAGTGATAGAACACTGATAAATTTGGATGAACCTGCTAACTACCGGGAAGTGGTGGTGGGCCCTGAGTCTGCCAAGTGGAAAGAGGCAATGGACAGTGAGATCAAGTCCATGTATGACAATCAAGTTTGGAACTTGGTTGACAATGTACCGGGTCGAAAGACAGTCGGGTGCAAATGGATCTTCAAGAAGAAGACCGACATGGACGGAAAGGTACACACTTTCAAAGCAAGACTGGTTGCGAAGGGCTTTACTCAAACTCCAGGGATTGACTATGATGAGACCTTCTCACCAGTGGCTAAGATAAAGTCAATTAGGATTATGCTGGCCATAGCTGCATTTCATGATTATGAAATTTGGCAGATGGACGTCAAAACCGCTTTCCTTAATGGGAAGTTGACTGAGGATGTTTACATGAATCAGCCAGAGGGTTTTGTTGATGCAAAGTATCCTGACAAAGTGTGTAAGCTTGAGAAATCCATCTATGGATTAAAACAAGCTTCTCGCAGATGGAATCTTTGTTTTCACGAGAAAGTCAAAGAATTTGGTTTCTCTAGGAGCGAGGATGAGTCTTGCGTATATGTCAAAGCTAGTGGGAGTATAGTCACCTTCCTGGTGCTGTATGTAGATGACATACTGCTCATGGGAAACGACGTCCCGACTTTGCAAGATGTCAAGTCTTGGCTCGGGAAGTGTTTTGCCATGAAAGACCTAGGAGAGGCAGCCTATATTCTCGGGATAAGAATATTAAGAGATAGGAAGAAAAGACTAATTGGACTTAGTCAGAGTACATACTTGGACAAGGTACTGAAAAGATTTAGTATGGAAAATTCCAAGAAGGGAGAGCTACCAATGCAAAGTAATGCTAAGCTGAGTAAGACTCAGAGTCGAAGTACAGACGAGGAAATTGCGGACATGAGTCGGGTACCTTATGCTTCGGTTGTGGGGTCGATCATGTATGACATGACGTGTACTCGTCCCGACGTGGCCTTTGCCTTGAGCATGGTCAGTCGATACCAGGGGAACCCTGGTAGGGCACATTGGACAGCGGTCAAAAACATACTCAAGTATCTGCGCAAGACGAAGAACTTTGTCTTAGTCCTTGGTGGCAGTGATACCTTGAGAGTTGATGGGTATACTGATGCCAGCTTTCAGAAAGATAGAGACAATGGTCGGTCTCAGTCAGGCTGGGTATTCCTGTTGAATGGGGGAGCAGTGACTTGGAAAAGTTCCAAGCAAGAGACGGTAGCTGATTCAATGTGCGAATCAAAGTACATCGCAGCGAGTGAAGCGGCAAAAGAAGCGGCTTGGCTGAAGAACTTCATCGGTGACCTTGGAGTAGTCCCGAGTATTCAGGAGCCTGTGGAACTTTTCTGCGATAATGAAGGAGCGGTTGCTTTGACGAAGGAACCGAGAGATCATGGAAAGTCCAGACACATCGACAGAAAGTACCACTACATAAGACATAAGGTAGAAGAAGGTCACCTCGTAGTAAAGAGGGTATAATCAGAAGATAATCCTGCAGATCCGCTGACAAAGGCTCTGAGTAGGGTTAAGCACTATCAGCATGCACGACGCATAGGATTAACAGATGATATTAGTTTTTGTAATTAGATAGGATTTTGAAACTTGTTGCAATATAAATGTAATTAACTTTGGTGAATTAATAATATAGTTTTGTTGATGAGTATTTGATACTACCATTTGTTGATTGTTTATTATTGTGTTTCAATTTTGCATGTTTACTTCCTGAGTAATTTAATTATTATTCGAATATCCACAGTCACTCATACTTCTTGGGAAGTGAGTATGAATGAAGACTGTCGTGAATTGTTTTGTAGATTGTCTAATGAGTTAGACATAGCAATAAGATTGCTACAATATTCATGAGTACTTAGAAAATAGGGATTTGAGTATTGGATAAACCCACGCTCAACTGATTGCTTCATGGATTTCATCATAAGCAATGTTGAGACGATAACATCTTTTGATCTTTAAGTAGAGACATATAAGTTATGTTTTACCAAGCGGTTGTTCATTGACAATGCGAAAACGCATCGGTAACACGGTGTTATAAAACGTGTTGTTGTGAATGATTTGACTAGTAAAAGACATAAGTATATGAGTCAAAACTTATTCGTCCCTTGACCCTGTCGGGAAAACAGATATCCGTAGGCCTCTCGATGATTTTGAAGTTGACTAAAGGGTTGGCCAACCAGGACTAAATTGACATGGTCAATTGGTAGTCTTAAAGTCATATGCAAATCAGAAATCGGGAAACAGAGAATCAGACAAGGATTGATCTTAATCCATGTCCTGAGTCTGAAAAATATCTTGTTGGATGGAGGATCATCTGATCACTTATCATTGGACAGAACTGACTAGGTCAGAGTTCGGCATCGGTTTCTAGGAAGCTACAGTTGCTAATTAGTTAGAGGGTAAATTGGTAATTTTAGTCATAGACTTATCCAAGTGGGAGACTGTTGGATTAGGTGTCTAAGCCATGACTAATAATTAATATTTACCTAATTAATAGTAGCATAGTCCATTTGGGTTACCCTCATAGTTGGAGGATTGGCAGAAAGTCCGGTAGAGAGAAAGGTTGATTTATTATGTGATTAATAAAGCAATAGAAATTAAATAAATAGTTTATTAATATATTTAAGTGTTAATATATTAATTAGAAACTATAATAATTAATTATAAATTTTTCTGGAATTAATTGGAATTAATTTGGCAGTTAAATTGATTAATTAAAGGTGCAGGGACTAAAATTGTAATTATTGGATAGTTGAGTAAGTGGTAGTGTTAGTGACCATGTGGTGGCCGAAAATATATATATAGATATATATATTTTCGAAATATATATATATATTATAGATAAATGGTGTTTGAATGATTAAAATAATAGTTTATCTTAATTCGAAGGCTTATCTGTAACGATTATCTGATCACCACATGGAGACTATAAATAGGGAGGCTCTCCCTAACCCTTTAGCCACAATTTGTACCCTCTTTCTCTCTAGAATTTTCGGCCAAATACCTCCTGCTGGGTGTGACTGCATTTGAGGCAAGAGATCTCTGTTGCTTTGCTTCCAAGATTCACTAAAGGTTAGTTTTTCTTGATCTTTCTTTTTAGTTTATTATTTCTGGCCTACTAGGAATTGTTATATGTTTAATTAGAAGAAAAAAACTTAGATCTTTATAGGTTGCATGTGAACTTAGGAATCTTAGTTCATAGTTGCAGAAAACCTTTCAATTATATCATATATACATTACTATTCTTTTTGTGCTAGTGCTTGTTTGCAAAGAAATGTTATAATCAGGGACTAAATGCGGACAATTGAAGAAGTTTTAGGATAAAGCCAAATTCAGTCGAATGAACACGTGCGCTGCGGGAATGAAGCCATGCTCGACGCGCCACGTCAAAAGTTGAGGCGGTGAAGAGAATTCAAATGGCGAAAAAACGGGGATAAGGCTCTACGCGCGACGCGGCTAGAGGTCTTACGCGTCGCGGGTTCTAATTTTCCACAAGTATAAATAGAGGCTTTTAGGTCGAATTTTGGAGGCGAAGATCAGACCCTAAGGTGGACTTACGGCGACTTTGACTCAATTTTCGAGATTCCAACAGCCCTTTGTGGTATTTTTATGTTTTCACTTTACCTTCAATATTATTTTAGTTGTTTTTAGCTTTTAGCTTCGTGTTTCTGGAGTGTGACAACCAGTAGCAGTAGGTTAAAACTCTTTAATTTCGTATTTGAATGTTTTGGATCTTCTGGTTTTGAGTTTAATACAGTTAATCATTCGGTTCATGTTTTATTGCACTTTTTACCTTTTATTGTCTTTGAATGCTTTTGAATGTTTTTGGTTTGTGTTTCTGGATTCTGAATATAGTTTCTGATTTCAGTAAGCAATCTAGGGTTAGACTTTAATTTAGTTTCATTCAGTTTATGTTTGGTTTTAATTTTGGATTTGAGAATTCTGTGTGTTTTAGGAAAGTGGAAGTTAGTCCCTCTGGCTGTAGCGTGACACTACAGTTGGTAAGCTATCGTATTATCTTGGCCACCAAACTTCCGTTGATCGACCCTTACTACTGCTGTACTAGTGTGTGTGAGGTTTTATTTTCTTATTTTTGATCGCACGACGACCTAGGCGTGTCAGTATTCATATATAGGGGTACTCAGAACGTACACAGTTTTCAAGGTAGTAAGAAGGAAGTGCATCTTCTGCTGCCATCTACGAAAGTCTTGCCCTTCAAACTTCACCAACTTGTCGAACTTACTGGTCATGCCCTCCACAAATTCTCCGTTCGCCATTCTTCACAGAATACTTTAGTCTTTGTTAGAAAATCGGGTTTCAATTGCTTGGATTCACTGAGAGTCGTGTGCTTCACTTTCAGATTGAAGTATTTCGATGGTACAATTGAAATCTAAATCGGATAAAGCTCAGTGTTCAAGAACAGAGAAAATGTAGAAGAATATATGATTTTCTTGTACCCAAAAACATATGACCAAAACTGGATTATATACACACATTTTCGGGAGTTATAAAACCACACAAAAAACCCACCCTTAACCACCCACAACTTCAGGAGTTATAAAACCACCCGAAAAACTACACTTAACCACCCATTATTTTAGGAGTTAGAAAACCACCCGAAATCCACCATATGCAGTTAAAAATATCATGTCAAAACCGTCACATCAGTTCCTCTTAACTATAATATAACCCGGTTTACAAGGGTAAAAATCGGGTTTAAGTTATGGTCAAAAAACCTGGTTCAAAAACGGGTTTAAACGACTTTGCCCCTTGGATATCAGTATCACTTTAAATCAAAATAAACTCAAACAACTGTGAACTCTGCACCATCCTTACTTGTTTAATGTTTATTAGAATTACATTGGTCATCAAGTTCAACCCATTACACTTAAATAATATTGTTGATGCAAATCACCAACATAATCATTGTTCGTTGTTTCCTTCTTGTAAAGCAGAACCACTATGTGATCGCTACCTCTATCGCTGCCACCACGTCACCACCATGACCTCCACCATCATCACCTCACCACCAACACTACCTTCGCCGCCACCCCACCGCCGGCATTGGCATCGTCGCTGCCACCACCACCAACACCAACATCATCTTTTACTATTATCTAGAAATCAATGTGGTTAATGTGTGCATGTACATCTGATTTGTTTGTTTCATATTATTTATGATCAATATGGTTTAATATTATTTATTCAGCATCTACCTCTATAGATGTGGAAAAATATTGCAGCCATTTTATCTCTCTAAAAAAAAGAAGCACCTAAATAATTCTACTAAAATTACATATAAAAAGGGTTCATCAAACTACAAAAAAAGTTTAACATATCTTGTTCGATTTAACCATAAACAGAGCCAATTAAACCAAACCTTATTCGGTTTGGTTTTGGTTAATATTTTTGAAGAAAAAAACCTAGTAAATCAAATTAACCGATAACCGATTAAACCAACCGGCTAACATCCTAATCTACTCCTAAATTTCATATATGTCTCGTACGGTGCTTGAACCTACAACCTCATGGATGGAAGATATATCATCAGACCACTAGGTCCAAGGCCTTTTAATTGAATTATTTTTTCTTAATTCCCCCAACCTATCCAAATTGTAGATCCGCCTTTACTCATGATCATGTAATTTGATCGCAAATCTATCATTTTCTTGTTCCTAGTGTTTGTGATTTTAGTGTCACCTTACATTTTAGTTAATGGAAATAATTAGTATTTCAATGGGTTTATATTATAGTTCATATACAAGTTAGGAGGTATGGGAGTGTACACTTGTGTTTGTGATTTTAGTGTCACCCAAAAATCTTGAATTTATATTCGAGATAATGCTTAAGGTAATATCAAAAATGTTAAAAGTTATAAAATATTGATTTATGTGAAGTTTGTATTGTAAAGGGTGAAATGGTAAAAAAATTGTCAAAAAGGGCAAAATGGTCATTTGGCACACAGATGACTTTTATGTAAAGAAATTTTGATTGTGGGGTTAAACTACAATAAATGAAAGTTTTATGTCACCAAACTTGTTATGGTGTCAAAAATGAGAAGAATGAAAGTTTAGGGTTTAGTTGGTCATTTGAGCAAACATGGGAAAATATAAATATGAGAAAATATCTCATAACTCTCATAATTTTGAACACAAATTCTGGAAATTTCTGATGAACCGTGGAATCCTCTCAAGATCAAAATCAAGAGTTTAAGGAATCAAAGAATTAGATGTATCTTCAAGCTTCTTGAGGTAACAAATCAAGTTTTATGAACTTGTTTTTAGTATTTTCTTCCCGGGTCAAAACTGAAATCCAGAAATTTTATCATATGAAATGGTTTTAAAGGTTTCTCCCATCTATTAATGATCAAACCTCAAGTAACCACACTTAATTCAAGAGGTGTTGTTGAAATCATGGAAAACCCTAATTTTTTGCCCAAGAACCCTAGCTCACGGGTCCTTGTGATCAAAGATGGTTTTATTGGTTTTCATGAAGTTCAATATACCATAAAAGATAGAAGAAGTCAGTTGAAAGAGATAGATTCAAGGAATTTTAGTTTTTGGACTAAAAATGTTAAAAACGGGATTTCTATAATTTGTCAAGGATTGGAATGATTCCATGGTTTGAAACTAAAAGTAAGTTGTTATTGTTGAAAAATTGGAATGATTCTAAAACAATTAAGTTGTGTATTAAGAACATATCTTAAAATCATCAAAGTATGTTGCTATTGTTGAAAAATTGGAATTTTGTTTAAAAGCCTTAGAATTCAATTTTACATGATCAAATTAATTCTAAGGGGTTTTAATGAGTTCCATATGTGGAAATTGTTGAAATAAATCAGTAGAAGTGCTTAATATTGGACAATTTCGGTTTTGGACAAAAAAATGCAAAAACGAGAATGTTTGGAAAATGATTTAAATCTATGATTTTAATGGTTTAGAAACTGGAAAAAAAATGAATGGTTTTGCTCTTGGAACAATCCCTAGTGATTTAGTCGTGCATTAAGGGCTTAATATGGGAAAATGGTAATTTGTAGCATAAAAATGGAGCATTTGGTCGCACCAGACGAGATCGGGTCGCGATCCAGCGGCAGAGCAAAAAACCAAGTCTTCTGCCAAGTCCAATTTGATTTTTAGTTTTGGTCCAAAACTTGTCCGTTTGACCTCAAATTTTAAACATAAGTCCAATATGGTCCAAAACTTCGTAGAAAATTGTCGGAACCGAAATACGACCCCTCGAGGGTACTGTAGTAAAATACGTACAATATACGATTTAATTAAAGTTGGTCATTTTAAAGTTATATACTTATTATGACCCAAGATAGTATTATAAGGACTCTAATGAGTTATAGAATCAGTTAGCATGAATGTTAATGTATAACATGTTAATTATAGGTTCATGCCAAGTGATTATTTAATCACAAAAGAGTATAAATACAAGGAACGTGTAGTCAATCTTTTAGCAATACATGAGGTGAGTACATGCAGTATTTTTACCCATTCTGGGGTACATGGCAAGTAAGTATTTTCAAGATTTCTTATAAAATTTCTATATGTGAAATTATATGCAAGAGTATTATTTCTAACATGTTGTGAAAGTATAATGCTATATTTGAAGTTATGTTTTGAACTACAAGTTAAATTAAAGGAAGGTATGTTGGTCTATGAATCTATTATGTGAAAGTATATTTTGATTACAAGTGATATATGTTTTCAAGTATGAATGGCATATAGCCACAAGATGTTTAAGAAGTATGTTTTAGTTACAAACTGTATATGTTTTCGAGTATGAATGGCATATACCCATGAGATGTTGGAAAGTATAATTTGGCATAAAGCTTAGCATGTTAGAAAAATATGTTTTAAACATATGATTTATTATGTGATGAAAGCTATATTTGGCATCTAGCCATAAAGACATAAAATGATGTAGTTTGGCACCTAGCCACAAGTTATATGTTTATGAGAAATGTTCAAGCAAGCAGCAAGTTTTTGTATGACTGGTAATTGTAGCAAGCAGCGTTAGCAAGGGAACTATGTTCCAACCTACCCGGGTTAGGTAAGGGGTCTACTGGGTACAAAGCCCCATCGCAAAGTAGATCGCCTCAGCACTTCTATGGTGAGGATTGATCCGTTCTTTCTAGCCATAGAGACTTGGGGTATCACTTATGGTGATTAAAGCCCTAAGTATAAAAATCCAGCAAGCTTATAAAACCAGTCACAGAAAGTAAGAAAGATGTTATTTTTGCAAAGTATGTTATGAAGTGATTTTTAAAAAGTAAAGAGTTATAGTATGTTACTACTATAAAGTTTTGAAAGATGTTATCTTTGCAAAGTATATTATGAAATGATTTTGAAAAGTAAAGAGTATAGTATATCATTACTATAAAGTTTTGAAAGATGCTTTATGTGATAAGTTTTAAATAAAAGTTGGAAAAAGAAGTTAAAGATTTGAGTCTAAAACTCATGTAACTCACGAGACATTATTGTCTTACGTATTATATGTTTTGCCATGTATTCCAGGTTAAAACGATATGCTATAATTGGATGAAGTTTAGCTGGAGTGGAGCTTGAGTTAGCTCCTATCTTGGACTCAAGGTTTAATCCTTTCTTGCTTACTATGGTTAGTTTTGATATGGATTTGTACACTCACTGTTTTAATCATTTAAACTATCTGTTTTTGATAAACCGTATTTTTGTATTCATGTATTTATACGAAAAACCATAGTATTTGCAAACAGTGAAAAATGGGGTGTCACATTCTAGGATTCGGTTTTTCTGATATAAACGATCAGATTAGCGTTCAAATTAAGAAAACCAAAAACACAGGTATTCTCTCAACTCTGTAAAAACCGTGAACTCTTTATTGTGCCAAATATAGAGTTTGATTCTTCAAGAATTATCCCACATTTGAATTTCGTTAACCCAGGAATAGGGTCAAAATATCAAATTCGGAAAGTGATTCACAAGAATCTTGAAGTAGTCCGTGATTACTTAAACAACCCTAATTCTACTGATTCCCCAACAATCGAATTTGATATTTTTCTGTTTCTGTAATCATGAGTTCTGGAGATACTGTGAAGTAGATGACAAGCAAGTTCGGGAAATTAGAGAAGTTTCAAGGAAACGATTTCAGTAGATGGCAGAAGAAGATGCATTTTCTGTTGACAAAATTGAAAGTGGTCTATGTGCTGAGTACCCCCAACCAGAAGTTATGGAAAATGAAACCTTGGATCAAACTAGAAGGCATAACAAGTGGGAGAATGATGATGATTACATCTGTCGCAGTCAAATATTAAATGGTATGTCTGATGCTTTATTTGATGTTTATCAAAATGTTGAAAGTGCAAGAGAATTATGGGATTCTCTGGAAGAAAAATATATCGTTGAAGATGCTTCAAGTAAGAAGTTCTTGGTTAGTGATTTCAACAACTACAAAATGATTGATTCATGATCTCTTATGGAACGATACAATGAATTGCTGTGAATCCTTGGCCAATTTACACTGTATAAGATGAACATGGACGAATCCATTTCTGTCTCAAGTGTAATTGAGAAACTTCCACCCTCTTGGAAGGATTTTAAACATACTTTGAAACATCAAAAGGAGGAGTTGACATTGGTTCAACTTGGTAGTCATTTACGGATTGAAGAATCGCTCCGTGTACAAGAGAATGACAAAGGAAAGTGAAAATCTGATGTTGGACAGCCCGCTATCCACATGGTTGAAGAGAACAAAAACACTTCTAACAACAAGGGAAAAGTCAAGAAATGCAAGTTTAATGGTGCCAACTAATCCAACAAAAAAACCCAAGAATTTGGTGTGTTAGAGATGTCATAAAACTGGGCATTTGAAGCATGATTGTCATGTGAAACTTGAAAAAGATGGTGCTGGTACAAGTGGGAGTTGGCAAAGCGGGTCTAAGGACCAAGGTCCACCAAAAGGCCAAATATCTATTGATCTTTACAAATCATCCCCTAATTTTGTTTCACTAACTTCTGAAATTTCCTATATACAGGAGGATAAAGAGGTATCTTGGTGGCTTGATTCCTGTGCTACAAACCATGTGTGTAATGATGAACGATGGTTCGAAAAGTTGGAACCGGTTGATGATGTTTTGGTTTTACGCATGACGGATGAAGGATTCAAACCAATATTAGGATGGTGTTGTTAGTTTAACGTTTACTTCTAGAAAGACAATTAATTTGTATGATGTTTTGTATGTTCCTAAGGTTCGAAAAACCTTGTCTCTATTGGCTTGTTGAATTGCTTAGGATATAAACAAGTAATTGAGTTGGATAGATATCTTCTATCCAAGTCTGGTATGTTTGTGGGATTCAGATATTATTGTGGCCATGTGTTCCGTTTAAATATTATAAATAAGTTTGCATAGTATGATAATTCTGTTTTTATGACTTCTACATCTAATCCAGATAACTCAATTAGGACATGTTAAATTTAGAAGAATGTATGAAATGTCAAAAATTGGAGTAATTCCAAGTTTTGACATAAATTCTGAAAAATGTAAAACATCTATGCTTACGAAAATTACAAAACAACAGTTTCCTAATATTAGTAGAAAATCGGATGTTTTGGAATTAATACATAGCGACTTATGTGATTTTCATTCTACACCTTCTTTAGGGAATAAAAAGTATGTGTTTACTTTTATTGATGATTCAAGTCGGTTTTGTTATGTATATTTGTTACATTACAAATATGAAGTTTTGGAAAAGTTTAAAATATACAAAACCGAAATAGAATTGCAATTAAGCAGGACAATAAAATGTCTTAGGATTGATCGGGGAGGGGAATATAAGGATCCCTATTACTTTCAATCTGTTGAAATCATCCATGAAACTATGGCTCCTTACACACCACAACAAAATGGTGTTGTCGAACGGAAAAATCGAGTTTTAGAGGAAATGGTAAACTCGATGCTTTCATATTCGGGTTTGAGTCAAGGTTTTTGGGGAGATGCTATGCTCATGGCCTGTTATGTTTTAAATAGAGTTCCTAACAAAAGGAACAAATCAGCCCCATATGAGCTTTGGCACAAGAAAGCTCCAAACTTGAATTATTTTCGGGTTTGGGGTTGTCGAGCAGTTGTAAAATTACCCGAACTCAAAAAGAAAACTTTGGGAGAAAGAGGAATTGATTGCATTTTCATACGTTATGCAGAAAATTCCAAAGCTTATAGGTTTTATGTTATAGAGCCTAATGATTAGGTGTCGGTTAACACCGTAATTGAATCGCGTGACGCGATTTTTGATGAGCTGCATTTTTCATCAATTCAAAGGCCCAAAGACCTGATTCCTACCACTAATGAAGGAGTGGTTGCCTTAACCAAGGAACCGAGATATCATGGAAAGTCCAGACATATCGGCAGAAAGTACGATTACATCAGACATAGTGTAACACCCCGTTTTTCAGTATGTTCGTTTTGACGAAATAATTATTTTTTTAAATAATAATAATAATAATAATAATAATAATAATAATAATAATAATAATCTAAAAACAAAAGTAAGTTATATGTTGGGGGTGGGTTTTGTCACTTTGAAACTTAAATCGCCAATTAAATGAAAAGTGGACTAAACAAAAATAGAAGATGAAAGTGTAGGGGCTAGTTCTGCCAATACCCTAAAAGTGCAAGAAATTCTTTCTTTGGAGTATTTTGTCTGTTTTGTGAATGATTGGGAGGAAAGACGAGGGCCTCACATCTCTTTTTTTTAGCCCACTCACACATGTCAACCTCACACATATGTGTGTGTAATCCTTTTACGCAAAACAAAAGGTCGATGCCCACTTGTTTTGCCGAGAAAAGAGAAACGAGGAGCGGGAAGATAGTGAGATCGAGAAGCTCTTGGCGGGGCTGTGAAGAGAAGGCAAAGGAGGGGGAGGGCTGCTCTAAGTCACGGTGGAAGAAGAAGGGGGGGAGAGGAAGAAGAGTAACATGTTTAAAACAAGGTTAGATATCCCTAGTATGGTTTTTATGCAATATCTCTTTATCTTCATCTTATGCCACCATGGGCACCACCGTGAACCACCTTAATCCACCATAATGGTGGCGGTGGAGGGCTAATATGGCCATACTCGTGGCTGGTCCATGATCTGGTGCTGGATCTTGGAAAGCTCGACTTGGTATCATCACATTAAATCCCAAGAATTGTAAGTTCTAGTTATTTTATGGTTTGATTCATGGGTTGACTTAACCCCTTAAATGGATTGTTAGCAGGTTAAACCACTTAAAAGTACCTTCTTTTGGCCAGGAAAATATAGTGATTGAATGTGCCTTTAAGGGCTTAATGATTAATGATTTATAATGCTTAGAACTTAACAAAATTAATTCACTTGACAGCTTTCTGTATTAGTCTTGGAAAAGCCATATAAAATCGTGGTTACATCCATTTAATTCACGTTTTATGTCCCTGAGTTGGAAATGTTGTCTAGTTTCTTTTCTTAAAAGGGTTTGAGTTGATTCAGAGCCTAAGCCATGTGGAAATGTCCATTTCCACTAATTGGTCCAGGTGCTGTCAGTTTTGGTCCCCTGTCATGAGAAATTCATTATAAATTGTACAAAGATCGTTTGGGGGCAAGGCCAGTGGCCTTAGTTCACTTTTGAAGTCTAGTTTGTCCTCACCAAATTTCAGAGTTTAGTTATTAACCCATTTTGAGCGATTAATATTTCTTTAAAGGATGGTTCAATGGGTGGACTGATTGTATCAGTCAACTTTGGAGATTTTTATTTTATTATTGAAAATAGAAAATGACATGAGGTCAGGCCCTGTGACATTGACCTTGGGTCTAGTTTACCCATGATTTTTATTGGATTTTATTTTCAATCTCTCCTTGGTTTAATATTACAAATTTAGTCGTGGGTCAAAAATTCTGCCTTGCTATCAAGTCTTCTTTAGTGGGTTTTTGGTCTTGGTTGCGGCTTAGCGTTCGTAGCGGGTGTTCAGTCCTATATATGCTTATTAAAGATAATTAATATCCTCAATGATGTATTTATAAGGTAAAGGGAGGAGATGGACACGGTACTTGGCGGGTATCGGGAAAATACATGTATACTTATATAATTATAAGTAATAAATGTAAACGTTAATTCGTTCTAAGCAGTACCAAGTGGAATGTAGGTTCGGGAAAGAAGAAGAGTTCTTGAGTATCACGTGCTTGTGTGTGCGACCTACTTCTACGTATCAGGTGAGTGTTATGTGGATTTTCGAGTACATAGCAAAATGAATTTTATTAAAGAATGTTTTGGGAGTCAAAATGGTTTTATGGAAATTGAAATGATTTAACGGAAATGAAAATGATTTAATGAAAAAGGAAATGGTTCTATGGAACCAAAATGTTTTGTGAAACTGAAAATGGAATAAAGGAATAGTAAGTGTGTACGGAAATGGTAAATGAAATACAATAAAGTAATAAAGTGATTGAGCCCTGTTGATAAGTTGAGAAGTATCCGGATAAAGACCATGGCCTGCTGCGGTAGGGGTGGCAAAAAGACACTACTGGGATGGTACCTCCCGTCGCGAAGTAGTTGTCTTACCTTGATAGATGAATCCGTTTCATGCTATTGAGGAAGCAGTTATACGGGTGCGTCTCGTATAAAACATACGGGTGCGCTCGTAAGAATGTACCAGCACATAGTAAGGAATACCTATGGGTGCGCTCATAGGAAAAGAAATAATGGAAATTTAAAGAATCATGTATTAGTGGAAAACTGTTTTGGGTCTAAAACCCGTATTACTCACGAGACGTATGTCTCACGTATGTTTTGTTTAAAATGCTATGTACTCAGGTGATCAAACAAGGAATTAGAAGAGTCGAATGTGGGACGGTAGTTTTCGTTGAGCAAAATATGTGCTGCTTAAATTGTGGTAATGATACGGAAGAGTAATACCCCGTATGTTTAATTTCATGTTTTGTATTGTAAAGTATTTTATTTAAAAAAAAATTGTGTGAGATTGGGGTGTTACAATTTGGTATCAGATCCATAGTTTAAGTGAACTAGGTGTCAATACTTGAACCTAGACTTAAACTGTGTAGGAGTTAAGTAAGGTACATACTTAAATATGATATCGTGAATAAGTAGAAATGGGGGTAAACCTGAAGCAGTTGAACATGAGTCCTGGTGGTAAAGCTGGAAGCAAATATGTATACATGGTTATAATAATATGGGCTCGTACTATCATAATCACAGGGTATATATTTGAGTTTGGTGGAACCACCCAGGAATCATGTGAACCTGTAAGGGATGAGTGTAGGAGATGTGAGAGGTATAGGGTCAGTATACCTCTGCAATAAAATCAAGTATGACTGAAATTGTTCAAGTATAATTGAAAAGTATTAAAGATGAAATAATAAGTATGGGGTATGAAGTGGGGGAAAGCCTATACTCTATATGTGAATTACTACAAAGTATGAATGAAGAGAATAAAAATTTAGATAACAAGTGTGTGAAAGGTAAACATCCAAATATGTGGCTGTGGTAACTGTCGTACCTTATGTGAAATATTGTAAAATATATGTAATAGCAATTGAGAAAGTATGAAATAAAACAGTGAAAGAGACAGGACAAGAATGTATAACACTATTGAACATTTGAAATAGGAGAAACGGAGTTATATAGTATAAATATAAAAGAAAATGTATGACTGGAAAATTTCGTTGTCTGGCGGAAACGTATATGATTATGGATTAAAAAAAAGAGAGAAAAAGAAATAGTTTCACTACGGTGACCAAAGAAAGAAAGAATGGAAAAGAATATGAATACGTATATATATATATATATATATATATATATATATATATATATATATATATATATATATATATATATATATATATATATATATATATAAAACTCATATAAGAAAGAAAAAGGAAAACATTTAATTGGGAAAGGTAAAAGGAAATGAGCTGAGTTTTGTAATTGTAGACAAACCCAATGATTATACGAAAAGGTAAAGAATAAATATGGAGAAGTAACATGGTGTGTCTCTCATGGACAACCAGGGGATCAAGGTAGGTATACTAAAAGTTGTGATAAAAAAAATGTTATTATAAAATAAAAGTAAAATACTTAATTAAGTATTAGATAAGGAATCAAAGGCGGAAATGAAAATTAAGAAATGGGAAGTTGTGACTTCCAAACCCGAAGGAAATACGACAAATAAAAACATCTAATGATTGAAGAAAATAGATACGTCATAAGTATAGTGCTATAATGAATAATATAACAAAGTAAGTTATCCGAATGGGAAAGAAATGAAAAATGGAAAACTGTTAAAGACAAACGATGAGGATAATCAGAGGAGTATAAGGAAAGTTATTAAAGAAAATGATGATGAGATGAATTATTATTTGGAATCAAATCCAAAGATTGTGAGAAATGAATCAGTACATGGCTAGTAATAATGCAATGTAAGAATGTGTATATATATGTTTATACGTGCTTATAGATGTAAAAGAATGAATAAGTTTTGGGACTGATACAATGTAGAATGGTTATGAAATAGGTATTCTAATTAGAATACTGTGAAGTAAAAGAATGAGAAGTGAATTGGGGACTTCTAGACAAGTCTTGGAACGGACGTGGATAGGTGTGGAAGGTAGTAGTAGAGTTCCTACTATTGAAAGCACAGGATCCACGTTCGAATCGGGAGTTGGTCATGAGGAATCCAATTAGCTGAAGGTGTGGGTAGTTATGAAAATAATAATAATAAATAAAAGTAGTAACACATCGATATATGTGAACCATTACTATAACTTTATATTAATACATTAAGAAAAGTTTATAGAACTACTAACCTAAACTGAAGAATCAGAAGGAAGCGACGAAAGATCTTCTACCCTCCACCCTGTGTTATCATTAGGTTGACTTGTACCTTCTTGAGGATTTGGAAATGGTATGTTTTCGGTTATTGGAGGAGGAGCTCCAAGGTGTAGGGTCTCGATAGGGTTGGAACCTATAACCCCATGATTATGGGCTAAATGTTGACTCATTTGGGGCGTGTGTAAGTAGGGCAGTGATGAGGAAGGGTTCCAATTCGGAACCAGTTGGGGGTAGCTATAAGAAGGAGGAAACCAGGCTATAAGAAGGAGGAAACCAGGCTAGGTCACCTACAAAGTCTCCAAAATTTCCCTCACTCACAGGCTCGAGTAAACCAGGATTAATACTACTCATACCGGAATTAGATGGCAGAGATTGTTGCTGTGTATGAGTTCTGGATGAAGTTTCCCCTTTTTCCAGAAATTTTCTTTTCTTATATTCAATCTTATGAGCAGCTTGTATTAGTTTCTTTGTGCCGTCAGTGAGACCCGATTGTGACCCTTCCATTATTGCTTCTTTCTCTTTTTTTAGGTTGGGTAATAAATCTTTTGATAATCCTGCTGCTCCACTAAACTCGTTACCAAATTCCTGTGACATAAACAACTTTAGTAATAATAACATTATGATATAAATGAATAAAAAAATGTAGTTCTTTACCTCAACACGATCAATGAGAGTTTGTAGACTCTTAAGTTGTCGTTGGGGCCAATGTTCAATACCTAAATCTCTACAGCGTTTTTTTAACTGTGTCGATCCAATGTTGAGTTCTTTCGCAGCTTTCTCAATTGGTTCGTTAAAGTGTTCAGCTATTATTTCTCTACTTAATGAGTGTCTGAAACCTCTTCTACTGCCAGCTACTGTAGTTGTCGGAATTGAAGGATTGAGTTCAAATGTATTATTATTATTATTTGGGATGATCCTGATTTTCTGAATCAAAGATGGACATTGACTCATTAAAATCAGTAGCTTCTATCGGTGGTAATTGTTGATTTTCAACTAAAAACCCAGGATTCTGAAATCCTTCTAGATTCCTCTGAATCACCCGAAGGTGATTTTGATATTGAAATCCAACCCCAAGTTCGGGATTCATTTCAATATTGATGTTATGAGTTGTTTGTAATTGACTTTCATTCTGAATGTCAGTCATGAATTCTTGATTCATGGGGATGATCTCACTACTCGTTAAGGGTACGTCGATGAATGGATTGTAGCCAGATAGATCATCCACAGATGGGTCTACGAATAACAATTGTCAGATGATAGAACAAAATTGAATATTCATAAAAGCAATCATTTAAAAGAATTTAACCTGGTAGAAGGTGTGGAGTTTGATGAAGTGCATGGTCTAAAGATACATTCACCGGATCGTCTAAGTTGATGTTTAGCTCGGGAAAAATTTCCGGCTCATCGTGGAGTTGTTCAGTTGGTAGTATGTCTGGAAGACTGTACCATAATTTAAAATCAAACAAAACATTAGAAAGAAAAATGAAAAATAAATGATAGATGTCTAGAATGTTAGAGATATCGAACTCTATTAAGAATGTTTGGTCTGAAGTACCCTCTCCTTGCAGAAAACCAGGTCCAGGGTTTGACAGATTGCCCATTGAAGATCTGTTTTCCATGACTCAGCCTTAATTATGAGTTCGTTTATGAACAAACTGGTGATGAGAGAGAATGAGACTGAAGGATGAAGGTGGAAATGAATGATACTACATACTTGAATATATATATATATATATATATATATATATATATATATATATATATATATATATATATATATATATATATATATATATATATATATATATATATATATATAGCATCTTGCAGCTGGAATCGAGAGGGCACCCTACGTCTTATTACTGAAAATTCAAACCATCTACAGTGAATGCGACCCTTCACTACCCTGAGTGCCGGTTAATTTTCAAAATTCGTTGCTAGATTCTAGTGATAAAGGGATATTGATGAGATTTTTTTGGAATAAAGGTGAATATAATGGTGTCATTTACTGATTACTTTAATACAGACTGATGTATGTTGTGATTATTAGTGATGTGATGTCATATAAAAACAAAGTATAGGACCTATCTGTTAATATTGG
Organism: Cichorium intybus; assembly: GCA_023525715.1. Classification (NCBI taxonomy): domain Eukaryota; kingdom Viridiplantae; phylum Streptophyta; class Magnoliopsida; order Asterales; family Asteraceae; genus Cichorium; species Cichorium intybus. Next base: position 38,491,401 of record CM042017.1, on the reverse strand, counting down.
AGAGATATTGACCTTGACTTATGTTAACTTTTCATCCCGTGTTGGACTCTAGGCCTGATGGGCTAATGTTTAACATATTTGGGCTCATGTCGTTAGGCTAGTAATTGTGGGCTAATAGAAGTTTCAACCTAGATTACCTATTGTCTTGGTGTTGAATTTCGGTGACGAAATTCTTATAAGTGGGGGAGAGTTGTAACACCCCGTTTTTCAGTATGTTCGTTTTGACGAAATAATTATTTTTTTAAATAATAATAATAATAATAATAATAATGATAATCTAAAAACAAAAGAAAGTTATATGTTGGGGGTGGGTTTTGTCACTTTGAAACTTAAATCGCCAATTAAATGAAAAGTGGACTAAACAAAAATAGAAGATGAAAGTGTAGGGGCTAGTTCTGCCAATACCCTAAAAGTGCAGGAAATTCTTTCTTTGGAGTATTTTGTCTGCTTTGTGAATGATTGGGAGGAAAGACGATGGCCTCACGTCTCTTTTTTTTAGCCCACTCACACATGTCAACCTCACACATATGTGTGTGTAATCCTTTTACGCAAAACAAAAGGTCGATGCCCACTTGTTTTGCCGAGAAAAGAGAAACGAGGAGCGGGAAGATAGTGAGATCGAGAAGCTCTTGGCGGGGCTGTGAAGAGAAGGCAAAGGAGGGGGAGGGCTGCTCTAAGTCACGGTGGAAGAAGAAGGGGGGAGAGGAAGAAGAGGAACATGTTTAAAACAATGTTAGATATCCCTAGTATGGTTTTTATGCAATATCTCTTTATCTTCATCTTATGCCACCATGGGCACCACCGTGAACCACCTTAATCCACCATAATGGTGGCGGTGGAGGGCTAATATGGCCATACTCGTGGCTGGTCCATGATCTGGTGCTGGATCTTGGAAAGCTCGACTTGGTATCATCACATTAAATCCCAAGAGTTGTAAGTTCTAGTTATTTTATGGTTTGATTCATGGGTTGACTTAACCCCTTAAGTGGATTGTTAGCAGGTTAAACCACTTAAAAGTACCTTCTTTTGGCCAGGAAAATATGGTGATTGAATGTGCCTTTAAGGGCTTAATGATTAATGATTTATAATGCTTAGAACTTAACAAAATTAATTCACTTGACAGCTTTCTGTATTAGTCTTGTAAAACTCATATAAAATCGTGGTTACATCCATTTAATTCACGTTTTATGTCCCTGAGTTGGAAATGTTGTCTAGTTTCTTTTCTTAAAAGGGTTTGAGTTGATTCAGAGCCTAAGCCATGTGGAAATGTCCATTTCCACTAATTGGTCCAGGTGCTGTCAGTTTTGGTCCCCTGTCATGAGAAATTCATTATAAATTGTACAAAGATCGTTTGGGGGCAAGGCCAGTGGCCTTAGTTCACTTTTGAAGTCTAGTTTGTCCTCACCAAATTTCAGAGTTTAGTTATTAACCCATTTTGAGCGATTAATATTTCTTTAAAGGATGGTTCAATGGGTGGACTGATTGTATCAGTCAACTTTGGAGATTTTTATTTTATTATTGAAAATAGCAAATGACATGAGGTCAGGCCCTGTGACATTGACCTTGGGTCTAGTTTACCCATGATTTTTATTGGATTTTATTTTCAATCTCTCCTTGGTTTAATATTACAAATTTAGTCGTGGGTCAAAAATTCTGCCTTGCTGTCAAGTCTTCTTTAGTGGGTTTTTGGTCTTGGTTGCGGCTTAGCGTTCGTAGCGGGTGTTCAGTCCTATATATGCTTATTAAGGATAATTAATATCCTCAATGATGTATTTATAAGGTAAAGGGAGGAGATGGACACGGTACTTGGCGGGTATCGGGAAAATACATGTATACTTATATAATTATAAGTAATAAATGTAAACGTTAATTCGTTCTAAGCAGTACCACGTGGAATGTAGGTTCGGGAAAGAAGAAGAGGTCTTGAGTATCACGTGCTTGTGTGTGCGACCTACTTCTACGTATCAGGTGAGTGTTATGTGGATTTTCGAGTACATAGCAAACTGAATTTTATTAAAGAATGTTTTGGGAGTCAAAATGGTTTTATGGAAATTGAAATAATTTAACGGAAATGAAAATGATTTAATGAAAAAGGAAATGGTTCTATGGAACCAAAATGTTTTGTGAAACTGAAAATGGAATAAAGGAATAGTAAGTGTGTACAGAAATGGTAAATGAAATACAAGAAAGTAATAAAGTGATTGAGCCCTGTTGATAAGTTGAGAAGTATCCGGATAAAGACCATGGCCTGCTGCGGTAGGGGTGGCAAAAAGACACTACTGGGATGGTACCTCCCGTCCCGAAGTAGTTGTCTTACCTTGATAGATGAATCCGTTTCATGCTATTGAGGAAGCAGTTATACGGGTGCGTCTCGTATAAAACATACGGGTGCGCTCGTAGGAATGTACCAGCACATAGTAAGGAATACCTATGGGTGCGCTCATAGGAAAAGAAATAATGGAAATTTAAAGAATCATGTATTAGTGGAAAACTGTTTTGGGTCTAAAACTCGTATTACTCACGAGACGTATGTCTCACGTATGTTTTGTTTAAAATGCTATGTACTCAGGTGATCAAACAAGGAATTAGAAGAGTCGAATGTGGGACGGTAGTTTTCGTTGAGCAAAATATGTGCTGCTTAAATTGTGGTAATGATACGGAAGAGTAATACCCCGTATGTTTAATTTCATGTTTTGTATTGTAAAGTATTTTATTTTAAAAAAAAAATTGTGTGAGATTGGGGTGTTACACATAGAGTAAAAGAATGTTACCTCATCGTAAAGAGGTTATCATCTGAAGACAATCCTGCAGATCCTCTGACAAAGGATCTGAGCAAGTTGAAGCACTATCAGCATGCTAGGAGCATTGGGCTGAAGGATGATAATAGTTTTTGTAATTAGATAGGTATCTCGAAACTTGTAACAAAGAAAATGCAATTGACTTATGGTGATTAAATAATGGAGATTTATTTGTGAGTATTGTTTACTACTATTTGTCAATGGTACATTATTGTGTTCCATTTTGCATGTTTTACTTCCCGGGTAATTTGATTATTCAAAAATTCCACAGTCGATCATACTTTCAGAAGTAAGTAATGAATTAAGACTGTCATGAATTGAATTGTAGATTGTCTAAGGAGTTAGACATAGCAATACTATTGCTGCAATGTTCATGAGTACTTAGAAATGGAGATTTGAGTATTGGACCAACCCGCGCTCAGGGCATTACTCCATGGATTCTATCACGAGTAATTCTGAGACGATAACATCTTACGGTTTGGAAACGGAGACATATGAGTTGAAATTTACAAGTCGGTTGTGCATTGATAATGCGTAAAAGTATCGGTAACTCGATGTTATAAAATGTATTGTTGTGCGCAATTTGATGAGTAAAGGACACAAGAATATGATACAAAGTATCGTACTGAGATTGATTCTAATCCATGTATCAAGTCCGAATGATATCTTGTAGAACGGAGGATCATATGATCACTTATCTTAGGACGCAAAACCAACTGGGTCAGAATTCGACAGCGGCTTTTGGAAGCTACAATTTGATGATCAATTCGGAAGCTATATTGAGTTATAGTTATAGACTTATCCAAGTGGGAGACTATTGGATTAGGTGTCTAAGCCATAACTATAATTTAGAAATATACTTGAATTGATGGCAGCACGGTTCTTTTGGGTTGCCCTCAAAACCTAGCAGAGGACAAGATGACTTATAGAGAGAGATATTAATATATTATAAGGATAATATATTAATTAGAAATAGTTATACTTAATTAATAATTAATCAGAAATTAATTGGAATTAATTTTAGGATTAATTTGATTAATTAAAAGTGCATGGGTTGAATTGTAATTGTTCAATAGTTGAGTAATAGACAATTAGGGTTTTATTGGGTTGGACGAATCCAAGGCTAAAAGCCTTATGGATTTCGAAACCCATATATGGGTACAAAGTCTATTTATGGCAATGATAAGCAGATCGAACTATTGTAAATCTCATTAATAGAATGCCTACAAAGGTTCTACATAATAGATCATGTTATGAAATTATCTAAAATCAAAAGTTAGGTCTATCTTGTCTTAAAACTTTAGGTTGTCTTTGCTTTGTAACTACATCTCCTGCTAACATAGACAGATTCATGTCAAGATCACACTCTTGTATTTTCATTAAGCATTTAAAGTTCTTAATCTTGTAACCAAAAGAGTTCCAAGTCATAAGAGATATTCATTTTTTGAAGATCTTTTCCCTTTACATTCCATGCTACCAAATGCTTCTACATCCAATTCATTTATTCCCACAAATGCCCCTAATGATCAATCACATATATTCGTTCCACCTTCATCGTCTTCAAATGATCTTCAAAATGACATGAATAACCCCAAAGTTCCACCTTTAAATCCTCATATTCAATATCAAAGAATCACCTAGTCAGGTAGCCTCCCTTTTACCTTCAAGACTATATTTGCAATAATGTTCATTCTCATGATCATTGTTCTCACACTTTAACAAATTGGTGCATTCAATCTCTGAAATCATATTTTAATATTGATGTTACTCAATCCCATTCCTTTGCATTCCATACCACTCTTCATATCCCAGAACATGCCTTTTATCATCAAGAAAAAGGTAATCCATGTTGGGAACAAGCCATGCAAACTGAATTATCTGCTCTCATTAATAATAACACATGGGATTTACTCAAATTACCAAAAGGTAAAAAGCCAATACAATGTCGATAGGTATACAAAGTCAAATATCGGGCAGATGGGTCAATTGAAAGACATAAAGCACAGTTAGTTGCAAAAAGTTTTACTCAACAAGAAGGTGTTGATTACCATGAAACTTACTCTCCGGTGGTTAAATTTACTACTGGTCAAGTCAAAGTTGACTAAGGCTTTTGCTTATTAACATATTTGACCCTATAAATCTAATTATATGCCACTTTTTATACTACACAGCGGCTCCTTCCAATATCTAGTAAACATATATCGGATAATAAATGGCAAATCTCAGGAAAAATCTACATATTTTCATCAAATTATTAAAAAAATCACTATATTATTTTTTTAGTACATTAAAAACCCTATATTATCTTCAATGTCTAATTTAAGTTTTCTGATCTTAGAAAAACCCAATCTATTTTCGTCAATTCATTAAAAACCCACTATTATATTTTTAGTATGTTAAAACTCTTATATTTTCTGAAATTGTCTAATATAATAGATTGTAACCATCAAACACTTAAGAGTCGGTTACCTATCATTTGTGGTTGTCTAAGATTTGCCAATCTGAAATCTTAAGTTAGAAATTCATAAAATATAATGGTTTTAATGTACTAAAAAAATACTATAGTGATTTTTTTAAGAATTAAATGAAAATATATTGGGTTTTTAAGATTTGCCCGAGAATAAGTTACAAAAATTTATTTGGGCCTTCTGCTTTATTTACGAGTTTATTACTAAATTAATTTTTGTAAGAATTAATTGGGGTTGTCTCATATTTCAGGATCTTACTCACTAAGGTGTTGTTTGTTTTTAAAGAGGTAAAAGGTCTGCAGTCTACAGACCACATCTGCAGACATCTGTAGAAGAAGAGGTTGACCAAATGTCTGCAGTCTGTAAAAAGAAGACTGTTTATTTTTTAACGTCTGGATACTGTTTTTCTTCCATTTCTAATAAGCAAAAAATCATATAGAAATCAGAAAGCACAATTAGTATTTTTTTTTTTTTTAAACTCATTTATTTTTCTCCCATTTCTTTTGACATTTATACCATTTTATTTATTTAATATTTAAATTTTTTATTTGGTTATTTCTTACCCCACTAATTTTATTTTTTAAATATGTTATAAATACATTTATTACATAAAACTAGAACATGAAGCACAATTAGTACGTAGGTGGATACACCTGTAAATGAACGCAATGGAACCAATCGATCTTTGCCACCAATTAAATATATTCATATACATGAATGTGACAGCTTCTATGTAAGTTTAAACTTAAACGAGTTTCCTTTTCTTTTTTTAAATAAAAAGACCATCTTCTCGTTAACTTTTTATTATTATCTCTTTATATTGCATAATTAATTGTCAATTGCATCGTGCGTGTTTGGAGTTTATCTCTTCAATATCTAGAAATTAAAATAAGGGTAGAATTGTCAATATTATATTTCTTCTGTGGATATATAAAAGTTTTCCGTAAAAAAATCAGCGTTTTTTTAGTAGAAGATCTCTGCAGACCCTTGAAGACATTGGTCCATATCTGCCCCAAAAAGAGGACGCGCAGACCTTTTTAGGTCTGCAGTCTTCAAAAAAACAAACAATCTGCGAAGGTCCATGTATGCGCGCCGTCTGCGTGGCGCAGACAAAAATGGTCAGGAAGATCTGAAAAAGTACCTAAATCCAATAGATGTTGACAAGGGAGGAACACTTTCAACCTTTCACCCATTAGATTTCCAACATATAACATAGAGTGTCGAATTCTCTCTCTTTTTTTTATTCTTTTTAATCCTATGCATATTCTGTTATAGATCCGGAAAACTCTTTTAATCAAGGACATTGTTCACACCCAGACTACCGGAATATAAAATTTTCCATACAACAATAATAACATCTATTATCTATACACAAATGGATGAAAAGAAGATCGCTTTACACCACAAATGTATGCTTCTGTAAACGGTTTTAACTCAAATTGCTTGCAAAATTACATATAATAAAGTTTACCTCCAATCATTCAAGTATGCATGAGCACGTGTTGCTCAATCCCGGTTTAATTAATCACAGGCTTCGCATTGAGATCCCAAGATCCTGCATAATCTTCGGGTACCGGAAGATCAAGTTCTGAGCAAACAAATCGGATTATCTCCCCGGTGGTTAAAGCCGAAAAAGACAACTTGTTTATGGTCACAGCAATAGAAAACCGATTGTTTATGTCACCATATCCAGTCGAACCACCTAAGCCCGCATGACCAAACCCAATCACCGAGCCCTCGGTTGTCTTAATCCTCCTAAACCCGAGCCCAAATTTCCCATCTGGGAGGACTAAATCCTTATAATCCCCGGTTCCCAAGAACGCATCATGAATTGTCGATTTCGGATTGTTAAAGATTTTAGTGTCGGGTTCTTCAATTGTATCACCGGTTTCTAGGATTGCGTTGTCGAGATCAGATTTAGGGTTTGAGGACTTGGGGTGGTGAGGGTGGCTTCCGAGTGGTGGGAAGGAGGACGAATGGTGTGAAGGGACAATGCCACCGTCCACGAGGGCGGCATAGTAGCGGGCCAAGGCACGAGCTGAGAAGTTTCCATTTCCAGCAGGTACGACGGCACGTTGGGCATCAAGCGAGTTGCATAAGTGAATAAGGCTTGCAAGAATGTCCGGCGAAAGGGAAGAAGGCATGGCGGCATAAGGTGTGTCTTTGATGATTGCGGAAATAGCAACGAACCTACTAAATTCAGTTGAATCGTACGTAACAGTTGCCACACGAGATTCCACGCCTGAATTGCACATAAAACAAGAAGTTCTTATAAACTATATCAAACAAATCCAAGGGTGTCAGGAATACCCGAGAATAAATCACACACACAAAGATAGTATTTAACGTGGTTCGATAAATATGACCTACGTCCACATCCCAAGAGAGAGTATTCTTATTCACGAGCTTGAAAACCGATAGTACAAATTCAAATCCTAACCAGCAGTCTTTATTATATAGGCATCGAATGGTGTAAGCCCTAAACAGTAATCGAGTCGAGTTGGACCAGCTACACATATCAACACAGGTCCATACGTGGAAAAATGGTGGATATACTCAATTACTCATTCAATGAGTTGTAAACATTTACGTGAATCTTACCAAGAGGAATCCCTATATAAAACTCGCCTTCAACTTTAAGTGGGCGTACAAGAGCTTGCTCTAGAATATCCTGAAACTTTTTCCCGGATGCATGCTGCACGTTCAAGAATGTATACATCAATTATATAATGAAATATATATGAATATAAGTAACCATTCCTTCCTATTCAAGTCAAGCAATGAAACTTTTCTTGCCGTGTCCCTGATATATGGAGAGAGGAAATAAAAGATGCATGTAATGGTGTACCTCAATGATCCCACCACATAGCCAGCCATATGACAGATAATGATAAATCTGTTCACGACCAGGCTCGGTCTCGGGTGTGGCCAGTGCAATGCGTTTCATACACTCATCCCAATCGCAATACGCCCCATGATCCAGAGAAATCCCAGGAAGAGCATTGTGCAGGCCAGATGTATGATTAAGTATATGATGAACCTATAGGAGAAAGGAAATGTGATGTCACCTTCAATATAAATATATCATTACAAAATACTAAAAGAAATATATGATGGAAGACGACCAAATATAAAATTATATGTAAATATCTCACTTAATTTGTTGCACTGAGTTTTTTTCAAGAAAAGGTTATTCTTCGAGTAACCTCTGAGTTGGTACCTCTAGAGAGTCCAGAGTATCCCGCCCCAAGATCACAATGTGAGATTTAACTACGTAAATAAGGTACACTACAATCCATTTGGTGGCTAATCATAAAAGCCACCTAAATCCTAAAGTAAGTTTTTGGTTAAAGTTTGAAGGTTTAGGGTTAAGGTACACAACAGCCCACTAGGTAGCTGACATAAGAACCCAGCTACCAAAATGTACCGGTGATCTACAATATAATTGGGGTGTTGCTAAATAAACACCTCATATACACCCTTTAATAAAAATCAAACTATTTTCAACCATTCCTATTTAATTTTTCCGGAAAACAATGTAATTTCAACAAATAAAAAAAGCTGCATTTGCATAGAGGTGTATATCTAGTACAATGGAGTGTATATTTAGTCATTCCCTATAAACTGGAACAAAATGTGGCTTTTCACTAGTATTTGTTCTAGTGGAATCAAGTTATGAAGATAACATTAAGAATAAGGGAAAAAAATCTTTGAGGTGAGGAGAACCTTTATCTTATCTTTTCCATTTATAGCAAACTCCGGCCATATGTTCGCGACATATTCGTCAAGCTTCAGTTTCCTACGATGAAAATACATATTGTTAAATATTTCCTTGCATGACATATTACCATATAGCTCACTTCATGAGTGTTAAGAATATATAAAATGACGAAAATACCCTTTATCAGCCAGCCAATGTATCATTCCTGTCGTGACACCCTTAGTTGCAGAGAAAATAGGAAACAAGGTATCGGGCTGAACTGGACGAGGGTCATCTTTTCCCATGACTCCAGCTGCAGTATCAATTATCACTCGCCCGTCTTTGTAGGCACAAACCTAAAATTCGTATACTTGTGTTACAATTGACAAATAAATCAAAGCTAATTAATCAATTAAGTTGGTAGATATCATAGTAAAGGCAAGCTTTATAGGGTTATTTTCAATGAATAAGAACAACGAGGGTATTTACGTCTTTTGCTCATGGTGAGATTAAAAAAATCAGTAGTGGTTCGAACCTGGATTCCAAGTATTTTATCAGCATTCCCTAATTCGACCAAGAGATGCCTCAGCTTGGCCTCTACATCAGAATGGATTGGAGTGTCACATAACCATTCTGTAGTCATGTTGCTGAAACAGAATAATAGCTGGTAAACAGGGATATTACCAAATGCGATTGAAAAATCAGTAGACAACTGGTTAAAATTAAACAAAATCATACCTTTCGGGAACAGATTCAGCAAAAGGTCTGAGGATTTTTAGATAGATTATACGAGTAGTGACCGAGGATTTAAGCCCTGAAACAATAAAGAATAATCTCGAACAAGGCCATGGGGGGAATGAATTGATGTTCGGGGATTAAAGCGTGCAACATGTTTCTTGTAGGTTTCATCTTTTCCTCACAGAGCTTTCAAACGTTTTGTTTTTGCTTTTTGCTTTTTAATGTCGACCAAGCATATGTTATGTTTTCCTAAAACAAAAAGAAGGTGCACAACGTGTGGTTTTTGTTATGTTTTATATTTTATTTAATTATAATTATTGATTATTTCTTTATAAAATAAACAGTGGATATAATAGAACTCATTAATGCGCAATAAATTATTATAAACATTAAATTTCTTCGTTTTCTTTATAAAAATAATAAAATAGTCATTTGTTAGAAATAGAATAATTATTAATGATTACATAAATAAAAAATGGGATATATATTTGTATTTGGTTAGCCGACATAGCACAATGTGATTGGGGCAACGAGCAATGATAGAACAATCAGATGAAAATGATACAGAAATTGTAGTGGGTTAATGTTATATGGATCTTAAATTGATTAAAAGATAAAGATGTGTAGATTTTTAAATGATTATGAATTCATTAAATAAGTAAACTTGATGGATTTGGAATTTAAAATAATTAAAAATATGTGTCGTATTTGGTTCAAACTTCAAATAACTAAAGATGAAATTTAATTTTAGTAATTTTGCAAATCTATCGCAAATTACAAATTTATACTTGATCAAATTTTTATTCCTAAAGATTTTTATTATTAATATTATTAATTTATTAACTTTAGACCGGAACTTCATGTTATTGACGTAAAAATGTGACGGCTAGTGTAACACCCCAATTTTTCCATAATATAATAGATAAACGAATTCAACCCCAAGGTAATATTAGTAACAAATAAAAACTCCTAACATCGTCTAGCAATAGCGGAAGCGATAAAATAATATAAACTTCTTGATTGGTGAGCATCGGGTGTTACGTCTTCGTGAAACTTCTAAGTCTTCATACCGTCTAAGCCTTCTCCTTCCTTTTTCCACTGCCACTCACTAAGTTGTTTCCTGGGTTGTGCACATTTAAAATTCTAACTGGGTAAGCCTAGGGCCTAGTAAGTTCGTGTTGCACATAGATGTCCATCAATGTAAAAAAACAAATAGTTTTAACAACAAATCATATTTAAGCGGATAACACCCAATGTCACAATTTAGGGGAACGTTTAATTATCCAGAGAAAGAACCAAAGGCCCGTTTCCCTTCCCACTTGGCACAACACACCCTTATGCTCAAGCATTTTAAATATCCAAGGAAGAGAATAAATATTCCCAATTCCTATCCTCGTCGTTTGCAATACATCCGTCATGCTCACGACTAATAAACACCCCGTTCCCGCTAAATGCAACACATAGTAGATAAGCAAAAGCAAATAACATTTTCATGCATACCATCAACGATTTATAAAATAAACATATAATAACCACATTTTACATGATAAACATTTTGTGCAAGCAACCACAGAACACGAAAAACTCACCTCTTAAGCGTTAGGTCCTAAACCGAATACCGTCACGTTACCCACTCCCTACCTGTCACCAACAAGTTTTTCTAAGGCTATAATCTTAAAAACATCCCTTGTGTTCATTTTGGTTCCACAATCCACGCGTCCCGTTTGGCCAAGCAAAATTTCCCTTTTTCTTTTCTTACCAAATAAATTCTTACTATCTTAGTTTAGTAAACGTTCCCCTAAATTGTGACATTGGGTGTTATCCGCTTACATATGATTTGTTGTTAAAACTATTTGTTTTTTTACATTGATTGACATCTATGTGCAACACGAACTCACTAGGCTCTAGGCTTACCCAGTTAGAATTTTAAATGTGCGCAACTCAGGAAACAACTTAGCGAGTGGCAGTGGAAAAATGAAGGAGAAGGCTTAGACGGTATGAAGACTTAGAAGTTTCACGAAGACGTAACACCCTATGCTCACCAATCAAGAAGTTTATCTTATTTTATCGCTTCCGCTATTGCTAGACGATGTTAGGAGTTTTTATTTGTTACTAGTATTACCTTGGGGTTGAATTCGTTTATCTATTATATTATGGGAAAATTAGGGTGTTACAGGTAGCAAACGCCTCCAGAAAGTCAGCAGACCAGTTTTGTGTCAAGGGACTGAGCAAGTACGAGTTGCAGTGTCTTTTCAGAAGTTTATGTGAAGAGAACTTGATGTTTAGCAGTTGAAAATAACTAGTTCAAAAGTACTAAGACCTACTCGTGGTGCATTTAATATTGCATTAAGTGTACAGTATACGATATCTTTCACTAGTTGTATCTTTGTATTATTTATATTGTTTCTTTTTGTTAAGCATGACCCACAACCACACTTAAAGAAGTACTTTTTATGTCAATAAAAAGAAACTTCATTTCATGAATAAGCAGTTCTTATGTACTCGATCTCATCTAAATAAAAAAAAACTTATCTAGTTTTCTTAATTATCAGTTCCTTACTTATTAATTATTGTTTTCATTTACTACTCTACAATCTTAATTGTTTTATAATTGTTGATAATGTTGAACCCGATCCTTACTTAGGTTAGATATATCTTTTTATATCTATCCTTATATTTCTTCTTCAACAATTAGTATCAAAGCCTTGTTGGTTGTTCAAACTTATTCTTGGATTATTGGTGTTTAGAAACCCTGGTTTCTTGCACTTTCTAAGTTGTCAAAGCTAGAGAACCTTCTATACCACCTTGCTTATTCTCAAATTTTTTTCAAAACAAGATTTTCAAAATGCAACAATATTATGTGAATGTCACCAATAGTATGGGTAGCTCCACAAGAACCCCAATCCTCATAGTCGAGGAATACCACCATTGGACGATCGAGATGAGTAATTATCTCAAAAGACATATATGTGATGTATGGAGATCTATTGATGAAGGACCCTATGTACCTGTCATTGCTTCTAGATCCGATGATACTGAAGGTGCACTTGGCGATGTTCCTCTCATCGCACATCCTATTGCAATTGATATGGAGAAACTAGCAAACAATCAAATTGCTTTTACTGAACTGTCTTATGGTATCCCATTAGATATTTTTGATTTCATTCAAAACTGTACATCTGCAGAACAAAATCCGGGTTAACTTACAAAATATGTTCGAAGAAACACAATTGAAAGCTTGAAAAAATGCTTATCGTCTTTTTATACTCATCATAACACGCATGTCAAATTCCGGTACTACAAAAAGCAATCTAGAAACCAATCTCAAGTTTCTAGATGGCCTAGGGAAGAATTGGGTTGCAATTAAAATGATTATACAAGGAAATGGCAATCTAAAGTGCATGTCCTTATACGATCTTTATGGAGACCTGATGACTTAGGAGGCCCCATCCTGAAGTAGTCTTAGTAGGCCAGTGGAATGTTAGCACTCATTGCCAAGAATCCTACTGCTAACATTCTTCCACCTTCTCCTAGTCATAAGACTTCTCAACCATAACCCATGTACTTTCGGTATCAGTCCAACCAAAGCAATGAAGAAGAAGGCGGCGCTTATAGACAAGTTGTGGCCTTTATCAGTAAAAATTCAACCATATGCCACCCATGTACACGGAACTAACAAACCCTACAACCCATATTTATCTTAACAATTAGTCATGTTATCAACCCTTAGAATACCATTCTTAACCACAGTTTCTACTTCAAAACTCTGACTCTTAGAAACCCTCACAAACCGAAAACTATTACTCAGAAAAACCACCTTCAGAAAATAAACCCATTACTTATCACAATTGTCAAGGGCCAAAGCACTTTGTTAAAGATTGCAATGCATCAAAGAAAGAAAATGTGAAAGATGAAGCTTACTATCTTGAGAAGGCGAAACATTTTCATGACAAAAACATAAATGAGAAAGCCTTTGCCGCACAGATGAAAAGGACGTGTAAGGGTGGTCATTTGGCAATGAGGATGAAGTAGAAGTGGATAAGAAAAGAAAAATAGGAAAGTTGTGTTTACTATTCAAGAACAAGACAATGTTGGTTGACGAGGATACTCAGAGATCAACCACTGTTGAAGATAAAGGAGATGCAGGAGGTCCAGTCAAGAAATATTGTTTCATGGTCAACCACAAAACTGGTCAGGGAGTAACGTAACATGCTCTCTGTAAATAATATTTATTCTGATACATTAGAACCTCACCTTGAGCGAATTTCCAATACATGTGCAGACGCCTAATTAGCATGCCATAATAAAGTTGTAGATGAGAGAAAACTAGTGACTCTGGAACTCTAGATTCTTAGAAGACGTTTTGAGGATAATAAGTTGTTAGTTGACAAGTTGAAAAGAGACTTAGTTTTGGAGAACTACGGTAGAATCATTTTGGAAAATTGGTATAATGTAGTATCTAGTCAACATGATCTAGTCCGTTCTCACAATGTAAGACCTATGCAGTTATTGCGGTCAAAAATCAAATAGCGGTTACTTGCCGTGATTTAAAAAATCGGTTCTCGCGGTGAGTTAGCGTTGGGATAGCAATTTTTTATAATACGTAGAAATTATATATATATATATATATATATATATATATATATATATATATATATATATATATATATATATATATATATATATATATATATACACACACACACAGAAATAGGTTATATTGCAGACAACAGTTATCATAAGATCGTGCGGATAGTGCTATTCTGTCATAAATGACGATTAGAATATGTTTTTTTGTAATATTACTACTAAACAAACATATTCTCATACAATTATTGTTATTATAACGCATTTTCAATCATTATCATTCCTTCTTGTATTTCACACATTCTCATTCTCACAGAATGAGAATCATAAAAGCTCCATATAACCCGTATAGAAGATTTAATGACAATAATTCTATCAGAATATGTTTGTTTCATATTTACATTACCAAAAAAAACATATTTTATTCGTCATTTCTTACAAAATAACACTGTCTACACGGTCTCATAATAACTGTTGTCTGTAATAATAACTTACACACACATACGTAAGGTTGAAGGTCAAGAACACTTCCTTATTCATTTATTTTGTTGGTGGAAATCATCAATCAATCAATAACGGGGGGAACTAATAAGTGGGAAGTCACAATCGCAAGAAGAATAATTGTTGGTTTTTTAGGTTAGACCAGGTCGCGCAAAATAGAAGAAAGAACGACGTTAGGATTAGCTTAGTATGACTTGCGGGATTGTTAAGTGGTCAGGCTACAAAATACATATCTGATGGACTGATCCAGAAAAAATGATACATTTGTTTTGAAGCACAAAAACAGCCCAAAATGTTATTTCAAGAAATAACGTTAAAATAATGCAATAACGCAATCAGAATATCGATGAAATTATGGTAAATCTCGACACAATTATCGGCTTCGCTATTCTTAGGTACTATTCATTACCGCTATTTTATATAGGACCGCAAATCGCTATCCCACTGAGATCTCGGCGCTATTAACTACCTAGTGTAAGACTTAATCTTTTAATTGAAAAGCTTTATAACTCTTCTAAATATGTTATTCTATTACAATTGTTGATAACACGTACAACTAGGGGTGGTCGAAAGCCAGTGCTTTTGTAACAAAACTTTCCACATCATGATTCAACACAACCCTTTTTATCCAAAAGTTAAAAATAAAACAATAAATCAAATGTCACCACAAACATAATCAGCCCATCAACTGTCAATACATTTAAAAATCATTCTGGACAGAGCACACTTTTCAGAATTAACAATAATTATGTGTCCGAAGAATTCACCCCAAGTATCCCAAGTTGTACTACTGACAAGTTTAGAAGTATAGAAGTTTTAGGGACCATAACATCTGACACAAACATTCCATAACATCCCTCAGTCCCTAACAATCTTGAATTTAATGGGATCACTGTCGGACATCCTCCTGAAAAACCAAAATCTTATGCTTCAGCGGTTAAACAAATTTTAAAAGAAAACTATTTAAAAATCAAACCTCTATAAAAACAATTCCTGATATCAACACTCGAAACTTTGAAATTGGTAAATTTTCAAAAACCATTGATGTCACTACTGTTAGATGCATATTATGCATCTTTTTACAAGATTATTTTATGCATTTTTGCTGCATTTTATAAACATAATCCATGCATTTTTCACCTTTCAGGACAAATTTACTTTTGTCGCTGGACGTGTTTACTTAGTAATTTTTTATGGATTTCAGATGAAAGGAATATGTTGTGAAAATTTCGGGCAAAACTGACTTGTAACGAAGAAGATACGGCGAAAAAAAGTTTGGAAGACCATGTAACAAAGTTACACGACCGTGTAATTTAGTCTTGCAATTACATGGGCTCAGTAACTCTTGAAGCCCAAGAAAAACATCCTCAATTTTGAAGATTCATGCATCCGAAGGCATTATACTTTGAAAGTTCCGCAAGGCTAAAGGTCGAGTCGTAGAGAGAGCCACAGAAGATTGAACGTAGGGGCGCCCGACATCGAGATGATCGTCGAGAGAGGAGTGGCAGCAATGTGAAAACGAGATCTTTTCAGTTGACTGTCGATGAGGCCCGTGATTAACCTGACGTTGTTATAGGTATTTTCGGCTTGAACTCGTCTCAAGCTTGTGTGCTATTTGATCACGGTGTCACGATATCTTTTGTGTCATGATATCTTTTGTGTCAGTGTCATTTGCATCCAGATTGGATGTTCCGTTGGTTGAGTTATTTGAGAGTTTAGTAGTAGATGTAGCGGATGAGAGATGTACTATAATGAGGAGTCAATATCCACAGTGCCTGCTTGAGATCCACGGGATCGTATTCCTTATTGATTTTTAGGTGATGACTAACCATGAGTTCGATGTCATAGTCAGGATAGATTGGTTAGACGATAATAAAGCTCATATTGTGACACCCCTCGTTAGGGAATAATAAATAAAACATTACTTTACCAAATTAATACCATTAGTTTAAAATTGAAGTCTTATCATTGCGGAAATTATTTCCCAAAACATCAAAATCCAAGTTTTAATAATGTATAGCGAGGAGGTATCAAAATCCAAGTAACAAGACACGGTTTAAATGGCCACACATCTCGTGGTCTTCTAAATATCCTCGCCTCGTTCCAACTCCTAGCTTCAACCTGAGTACACATCAAAAAGGTTAGGCAATTGAAAATGCCTAATGAGTTACCCGAGGTTATCTCATTATGAGTGAAAAGACTAATCTTAACACCCGAAAACAACCCCCAAAATAATAGTTTTTAAAATACTACTAGATAGCAACCGTCATCTCAAGTTCATTAGAACTAAGTATAACAATAAGATTTAGTTAAAGCATAGATAGTTATGGAATGCAATATGATGCATGATGCAACTATCCCACCACATGTCAATCTCTTAGAAGTCCAACTCACCACAGTGGCACCTACCTAAGTTCACGAATAACACGCACAAAGCATGTCACCCGATCCCCGTATAGGCCAAACTAGAACTAGTGGCCACCACACTAGTCCCATGAGGGTTAGCAATTCCCTCATGCGGTTCCCTATTTTCGGGAACGGTTTTCCCTAAATCCGGGACAAGTATCTCATTTTGGGTATTAACCGGTCATGTCCCTATATCCGGG
Source organism: Cichorium intybus (assembly GCA_023525715.1). Taxonomy (NCBI): domain Eukaryota; kingdom Viridiplantae; phylum Streptophyta; class Magnoliopsida; order Asterales; family Asteraceae; genus Cichorium; species Cichorium intybus. The sequence continues at coordinate 38,474,003 of CM042017.1, read as the reverse complement.
ACAATCGTCTCATCTTTGTTACAAGGTTCACTCGGTCCACCCCTCCTATATGCAATGCATGGAGGAATGATCAAAACATCTTTCAAAGAAAATCATAGTTTGATTAATTGGAAGAACTTCATTGAAATTCATTGATGACATGCACAAGTAATAGTTATGCAACACATAGCTGACATCGTCAGAGTCGTCGATGAGGTCAAAAATACGAGATAAATACCTTACAGCACACTAGCTAGTGGAAGTAATGGTCAAACCGTGGAGTCAGTGTTTGAAATATGTGTCAAGAAATAACCGATCTATAGTGTCACTCTATTTGGTGTCGTTCCATACGCTCAACGAAATCCAAACAGTACGAAATTATCGAAAACATAAACTTGCAATTATTAAACTACTCAAATCCAACTCTCGATCAAACCAAACCAAACGTTCTGATCCCGAGGTATACTCAGAAAATCAGTATCGCCAAACACAAACAAACCGATGAAACGAACAATAATCGTAAAAACTGAAACCGAAACCGAAATTAAACGAAACTGAATGATTGCATTAAAACTAAACCAAACTAGAAGCCGAATGTTTCTGACTTCGGTCAACAATCCAGATCTAGACGGTCCAGCGGGTTCTACAAGTGAGAACCGTTGAACACACACGATAAACAAAACCGAAAAACGAGAAAATAAACTAATTAAAAAAAAGGTCATGGCAAGATAAACTAGAAGCCGAATGTTTCTTTTTTGATTTTTCATTATTTATTTCTTATTTTTTTAATTAAAAAAGGAAAAAATCCCACCTACCCCACCCTTATCCTCACGTATGAAAGGGTCATGGCAAGATAAACGAGATGCCAAATCAAAACCAAGATCCAACAACAGCAAAATCAGATGGAAGCAATCAATCTGAAAAATATGTTTCTGAAATCAGATGGATGCAACGGAAGATAGAACGACGTATACGTAATCAAATTTCTAGCATTTGTTTTAGATTCGTTTTTTTTTTTTTTTTTAACCAACAAATATTACAACACCTATCTATATCCTAACCCACCTAATCCCCTAATGGGATTTGAACCCAAGACCTCAAGGAGGCCGGACAATCAGGGGCGGACATAGGGGTTGGCTGGGTAGCAAGTGCTATCCCTCAAATTTTTTTGGTGTAGTACAAAATTTTTGGAAAATTTTTTATCGTAGTGTAAATTTTTCGGTGTACTACCGCTAAACTATTGTGTGCTACCCTTGAGATTTTATTCTGCATCCGCCACTGCGGACAATCGCCTGTGCCACTAGTCGTAAACCTCGAGAAACATCAAACCACATGAGATATACAGATTCAATCTGACTCTAACAACGTTTTAGTCTTTTAGATTCGTTTACTCCAGCATTTCCAAACAAATCTTCAAATTAGAACATCAAACTTTCATTAGATACACTAGCTAATCAAAAAATGTAGCAATCATTCGACTTAATTTCAACCCGAGACCTAATACAAATCGAGATCTCAACCCCTAACACATTCAAACAAACAAAAAATTCAGAACTGATTTATTCCTCGGAAGAACCATCAATATAATCTATATCGACAGATTCATTGGTACCACCACAAGGAATGATCTTGAAGCAAGATGTGGTCGATTTTCCCATCTTCTATGGTTACAGACAGCCTCGATCAGGCCACAAAGTGAAAGAGTGTTTTTGTGTCGTTGGTCGTCACTTACTCGCACTTGAGAGTGTTTTTCGTCATTGATATCGGAACTTGCAACGGGCGATTAAACAAGATTACTCAAAACGATAGAAGAGAGAAGAGAAGAATAGAAGAACGAGAGGCTAGGTAGGGTTGGTTTTTGGGGAAGTTCCAGATGACGGAGAGACAACCTGTAGAGGGGCCGGACTTAGGGTTCGGTTTCCGACGAGATAAGAGAAGCCTCCATGGCGGTGGTAGTGCAGTTATCACCGATCTGAATTTGGAAGGAGGCTGGGAACGTGAACGATTGAAAAGGGGGGAAGGAGAGTCAAAAGAGGAAATCGATGGTGGGTTTTTTCCCCTTTTTATTAATTAAAAATAATAAACAAATGATAGAAAATTGAAAAAATAAAATCAAATAGTCTTTTCATATTTCTCAGGGACCAAACGCGTAACAAAAACAAATAATAAAGACTGTTCGAATTAAAAAAAAATTAGAGACCAAATGTAAAAGTTACCTCACACCACAGGGACCATTCGTGTAATTCTCTCTAATCTTTTTGTTACTTTTTGCAAAAAAAATTATATCATTATGCTATATTTTCTTTTTCACTATTTCAAATAACTCGGGCTTTTTATAACAAATTGTTTATTAGTTTATTTGATCGTAAGAACAAAGTTTTACAAAAAGAAGTGTATAGATTAATGTATCCGGTACCAAAACATACTAAACTAATAAACTATTTTTTAGTGTTTAACAAATTGTTCTTATGCATGTAATTAATAGGAATGATCACAATAGATTAGAATTCTATTTATATTTCCTGTAAATTAGGAATGTTGTTATTTTCCTTTATCATTCCATTGTATTGTTGTATTATTTAAAGGCTCAATACACACCTAAGAATTTACGGTGATTATTCATAATCTCTCATATGGTATCAGCCTAAATACCTCCTGGCCGGCCCTAATTTCTTCTCCTCTCGGTTTAGCCATGGCAGGAACTTCTGATCAATCCGACTCCCCCGTCCCCCTTTCTACAGTTCTTCATCTCCTCACCATTAAACTCTCTTCTTCTAACTATCTCTTGTGGAAGAAGCAAAATTTACCCTTACTATCCTATCAGAATCTTCTGGGTTATGTTGATGGCACCATTAAAGCACCATCGCCTACCATTACTGCTGATTCATCCTTATCTCCGAACCCAGCTTATCTTTCCTGGACAGCTGCTGATCAACGTGCTCTTATTTTGCTTCAGTCATCACTTTCAGATGAGGCAATGGCTGAAACTTTGGATCAAAAACATCTTATGCTGTGTGGACTGCTCGTGAAGCTGCCTACAGTCACGATTCTGTTGAAAGAATGCACACTCTACGCGATTCTCTTGCCCAACTTCAGAAAGGATCTTCGACAGTTGCTGAGTTTGGAAGAAAATTCAAAGCTTTATGTGATCAGCTCTCATCAAATGGTCATCCCCTTGATGAAACTGACAAGACTCGCTGGTTTCTTCGTGGCCTTGGTTCCTCATTCAAGAATTTCTCCACTACTCAGCGCCTCATCAGGCCCCGGCCCTCGTTTCGCGATCTTGTCTCTCAAGCAGAAAGTCATGAGCTATTTCTTAACTCCTTATCTGGTTCTCATGTTTCATAGGTTGCATTCAACACCCAAACATCTTCTTCTAGGGGTCGTGGTCGTTCTTCCTCTTGTGGAAATTCTTCACGAGGTCGTGGGCGTGGTAGACGTCCTCCACACTGTCAACTATGTCGATCACAGGGGCATTATGCGACTCAATGTCCCGACCTGTCTACCTTTGCTCGCCGCCCTCCGAGTCTTGATGCAAATTTGGCTCAAGCATTTCAAGCCCAATGCAATGTCTCTGAATCTCCCCCAGACTGGTTTGTTGACACCGGGTCAACGACACATATGATGCCATCTTCTTCAAACCTAGACTCGACTGCCACCTACTCTGGTAATGATCACGTATTTTTTGGTAATGGCAATGCCTACCCCATATCTCATGTTGGCTCCTCTGTTATAACTCCTAACATCAGTTTACTTGATGTTCTTATGGTTCCACAGCTTACCAAGAGTTTACTGTCTGTTAGCAAACTTACCACAGATAACCCGGTTGATGTTCTTTTTTCTAATCCCATGTTTTTTATTCAGAACCGGTTTTCCAAGGAACAACTAGCAAAGGGGCGACTTAAAGATGGCTTATATGTTCTTGAACGTGGGCAACATGCCTTTTTGGAAAATCTTTCTTCCAAACGGCTTCGTGCATCTTATGATTTATGGCATAGTCGTTTAGGACATGTTTCTTTTGACATTATTACTTTATTGAATAAATTGGGTTGTTTATCTATTAGTTCGCTGTTGCCAACTCCAAATGTTTGTTCATCTTGTCAATTATCTAAAAGCAAACGTTTGCCCTTTAATCCTAACTTAAAACGTGCATCTCATGTTTTGGATTTAGTACATTGTGACTTGTGGGGTCCCTCTTGTAACACCCGGCTTTTAATATAAATACACCCCTTTATTTTACACGCTTTAAAACATATTTTATTCAACAAAATATTATACAGGGGAATATATTACAAGCCAAAAGCACACAAGTAGTATCTGGGAGTACAAAATCTCCTCAAAGTCGGGCTGCTACTATCTGCTCTAACCCCGAAGCACCTCTTTCCCTTTAGTAGGGTCTATATCACCTGCACAGTTAGTATCCACAAGGGTAAGCTATACAAGCTCAATGAATAATCGATAAGCGTTACAAAAAAATACACAACATAGAATTCCACATCATATCATGGTTCCCAGCAATATCGAGTCCTAAGGACTCAATGTGCATCCCCTGAGTGAGTGATAGAACTGCCGGCCGATTAAGTCATCACAACACTTGTATGTGGTCCCACCACAATTACTGCTTACACGATCGTCACAACGTATATATGTGGTCCCAACCACCAACAATAGTCAGTGGCCCCACAGGAAAGGTGGTCTCAACCACGAGTACCGAGTATGTGACCCCACGGTAAGGTGGTCCCAATCACATGAACCGGTAATGTGGCCTCACAGGAAAGGTAACACTTAGGTATCGATTACTCACCTGGTTGTTGACTAAAGCTTTTGTCTTTTTCTGCCTTGTATCCTCTTCCAACCTTGACTGCTATCACAGTACAAAATCTATCATTTATAAATCTTCCATTCACCCTTTTTAATAGTTCCAAAATAACACTTCATGATTTATCAAGTAAAGAACGGCCAGGTAGAAGATTAGATGGGGTGGCAGGATCCTTTCAGCATTTTAGCCTTTCGGAAAATCCAACAACCAGATCCCATGTAACCGGCCTAGGCACCGTTCTCGTAAGTAAATCAATTAGCATTATTTCGGAACAAAGTCTCCATAGCCTGGGTTATCTCCCGGCTCGAACTTGGTTATTTGATATAAGTCAAAATGACTAGCAATCGTTCCCTTCATATTATATGCCAAATACTATTATAATTGTACTAAAGGTTTGGATACTATTTCTACAATCCCATCGAGAATAAGATATTTATTTCTCGAAAAGCTGAATTCCTAGAAAACAAGTTTCTGACGGAAGATCCTAGTGGGAGGTTTGTGGAACTTGAGGAACTTCAGAAACCACAACCTGATACACAAGAAGTTGAATCTAGCATTCAACAAGAAATTGTTGAACCTGAACAAACGGTTGATCAGGAACAAATTGTAACACAAGGTGTTCACAAATCTGGTAGGGTTCGAATTGAACCAGAAAGGTATGGTTACCTTTTGATGGAAGAGGAATGTTATACGATAGATTCTGATGAACCCGTCAACTATCAGAGTGCAATATCAGATCCTGAATCTGATAAATGGCTTGAGGCCATGAACACTGAGATGCAATCCATGCACGATAATCAAGTTTGGAACTTGGTTAATCTTCCCACCAATTGTAAGACTGTTGGGAACAAATGGGTTTTCAAGAAGAAAATCGACGTGGATGGAAATGTTCACACTTTTAAGGCTAGACTTGTCGCTAAAGGATACTCACAGACTCATGGTATTGACTATGATGAGACCTTTTCTCCAGTGGCAATGATCAAGTCGATTAGGATACTTTTTGCCATAGCCGCGTACTATGATTATGAGATATGGCAAATGGATGTCAAGACCGCTTTCCTTAATGGATACTTATTGGAAGATGTCTATATGGATCAACCTAAAGGTTTTGTCGATCCCAAGCATCCAAACAAAGTGTGCAAGCTTAAAAGATCTATCTATGGATTAAAGCAAGCGTCTCGAACATGGAACATCCGTTTTGATGAAAAGATTACGAGTTTTCGATTCATCAAAAATGAGGATGACTCCTGTGTTTACAAGAAAGCTAGTGGGAGCATTTTCATAATCCTAGTATTGTATGTAGATGACATACTTTTATTTGGAAATGACATCCCAACTTTAAAAGGTGTCAAAGCGTTCCTTGAGAGTTGTTTCTCAATGAAGGATCTAGGGGAAGCTGCTTATGTATTAGGCATAAAGATCTATAGAGATAGATCTAAGAGACTTATTGGTCTTAGCCAAAGTGTATATATTGATAAAATCTTGAAAAGGTTCAAGATGCAAGACTCCAAAAGAGGATTCTTGCCAATGCCTCATGGCACCATCCTAAGCAAGTCTCAGTGCCCAAACTCTAGGACTGAACTTGAAAGGATGAAACATGTCCCATATGCTTCGGCAATTGGGTCCATCATGTATGCCATGTTATGCACTAGGTCCGACGTCTCATGTGCCTTAAGTATGACTAGTAGGTATCAACAGAACCCAGGTGAAGCCCACTGGACTGCTGTAAAGAACATTCTTAAGTACTTGAGAAGAACTAAAGATATGTTCTTAGTTTACGGCGGTTTGGAAGAAAGCTTAAAGGTAGAGAGTTACACTGACGCAAGCTTCCAAACAGATAGGGATGATTCGAAATCTCAATCTGGGTATGTCTTTATTTTAAATGGAGGAGCCGTGTCTTGGAAGAGTTCCAAACAAGAAGTGATTGCACAATCCACTACAGAATCAGAGTATGTTGCTGCTTCGGAAGCTGCTCAAGAAGCTGTATGGATGAGAAAGTTCATAGAATATCTAGGGGTTGTTCCTTCCATTCGGGACCCTATAGAAATCTTCTGTGACAATCTACGTGCTATAGCTCAAGCAAAGGAACCTAGATTGCATCAAAAGACCAAACACATTCACCGAAGGTATAACTACATTAGACATGAAGTTAAGAATGGTGAAATAAGTATTCACAAGGTTCATACAGATCAAAATTTGGCAGACCCATTCACGAAACCTTTACCCCAAACTAAGCATGAAAGTCATGCTAAGGGTATAGGACTCCGTTTTTCTAATGAATGGATTTGATTTGTGTTTAATGTTTTATGAATATGAACTTATGTAAACGACAAGAATTATGTAATATATGTGACGTGATGTTTCATTCATAATTATTGTGTTTTATTAGCATGTTTAATCCTTGAATAATTTAGTTATTCTAAACGTCCATAGTCGATCATAGTTGTGGGAGCAATTATGAAGTAAGACTAATATGAATTGGATTGGTTGACTTTTATGGGTAAAAGTAGCAAAAGGTTGCAACCAAATTCATAGGTACTTGTCAGTGAACAAGTATTGGACTTGACCCGTTTCAAGATCACTCCATGGATCATCATCATAAGTGATTCTTGAATAAAGGTATTATCATTGTATCCTTTGACCTGAGATACATATTTGGGACTCAAGTGTAGAGTGTACTATGCTTTGATATGGTTTACTGTTGTTCTTGAAATACAGACAACCATAAAGGCCATACTCATGCATAGTACTAACTATATGAGGGGCGTATGTAGTCAAGACAGGATTTGTTCCTCTTATGTGTTGAGAGTTAGACATCTAAGGCGCCTGTTTGAAAGTTGAACATAAAATGAGAATGATTAAGATCCATGTCTCATGTTCAACATGATGTCTGTGACAAAGGGATAATTGATAGATAACCTTATACATCAATTAGAGCCTCGTGTTTTCTGAAGAATTGAATGTTGTTGAATGGCACAACGTCATGTGTTATTGGGGGCAGTGAAATGTTGCTAGACGTTTACCACTGTCGATATCATTCTATGATGCAACCTTGTGCAAGTGGGAGATTGTTAGTTCTATATGCCCAAGGATGATCATAAAATGATATTACTAATAATACATGATCCTATAGGGTCACACCAACAACAAGTTTGACACCAATTGATCATTTAGAACGTTAAATTTGATTTAACATCAAATGATACTAAACTTGCAATTTAATCTTGTAGGTTATTATTATTTGAGGTAAATAATAATAACTACAAAATTAAAGGTTGATTAGTAATTCATATGTGATGAATTAATTAAAGTGTAACAATTAAATTGTTTAAATTGTTAAACGATTTAATTGATTTATAAGTAAGCCTTTTATTTAATTTAATTGGTAAATTAAATAAAATATATATATATATATTGTTATATATATATATATATATATATATATATATATATATATATATATATATGTATATATATAATTATACAATTAAGATTGTATATTTAGATGGTTTATTTATGTATATGATTATGGGTTAAATGTTATCCCATTTAAGAAATAAGAAGATGTATTATTTATAAGCTTTTATTATCTAAGTTTTATAAATAATAACAACCAACTAGCACTTCATTTGTCATCATAAAATCAGCCATATTGGAAGGAAAAGAATGCATTAAGAACTTAAAAGAAAAGGAAGATGCTTTGTGTCTTCTAGCTTTTGATTATAGAAATCAAATGGGACTTTCTTTTAAGCTAGTTGCATGTGCTTTTCTTTTCCTTTGGTTGATATATGTTGGCCATGATTTTGAGGGTGTTGGTACATCATTCTTGCTTCAAGAAATCAACCAAAAACTCTCCTTAAGTTCTTAGAAAAAATTGGTTTTTGGTTTCATAAGAAAAGGAGTCATATCTTGCAAGTTGTGGAACTAGCATTCAAGGGTGTTCAAGCTTGTGGTGGATCAACTATAGAGGGATTCTAATTTGATTCCTAGCTATCAAAATCATCCAAACCAAACCCAAGAACAAAGGTTATGATCTTGAACTTAAACTATGTTTGTTCTTCATCTTATCTCTACATGCATGTAGCATGATCCTCTTGAAAATGGAATTTGTGTTCATGATTTTATGCTTCCGTTGCAAACTCTTGTTTTTGAAACTAATTACATGAACCTTGATTTCCAACAGAGTTTACTGTCTGTTAGCAAACTTACCACAGATAACCCGGTTGATGTTCTTTTTTCTAATCCCATGTTTTTTATTCAGAACCGGTTTTCCAAGGAACAACTAGCAAAGGGGCGACTTAAAGATGGCTTATATGTTCTTGAACGTGGGCAACATGCCTTTTTGGCAAATCTTTCTTCCAAACGGCTTCGTGCATCTTATGATTTATGGCATAGTCGTTTAGGACATGTTTATTTTGACATTATTACTTTATTGAATAAATTGGGTTGTTTATCTATTAGTCGCTGTTGCCAACTCCAAATGTTTGTTCATCTTGTCAATTATCTAAAAGCAAACGTTTGCCCTTTAATCTTAACTTAAAACGTGCATCTCATGTTTTGGATTTAGTACATTGTGACTTGTGGGGTCCCTCTTGTAACACCCGGCTTTTAATATAAATACACCCCTTTATTTTACACGCTTTAAAACATATTTTATTCAACAAAATATTATACAGGGGAATATATTACAAGCCAAAAGCACACAAGTAGTATCTGGGAGTACAAAATCTCCTCAAAGCCGGGCTGCTACTATCTGCTCTAACCCCGAAGCACCTCTTTCCCTTTAGTAGGGTCTATATCACCTGCACAGTTAGTATCCACAAGGGTAAGCTATACAAGCTCAATGAATAATCGATAAGCGTTACAAAAAAAATACACAACATAGAATTTTCAGCTTCCACATCATATCATGGTTCCCAGCAATATCGAGTCCTAAGGACTCAATGTGCATCCCCTGAGTGAGTGATAGAACTGCCGGCCGATTAAGCCATCACAACACTTGTATGTGGTCCCACCACAATTACTGCTTACACGATCGTCACAACGTATATATGTGGCCCCAACCACCAACAATAGTCAGTGGCCCCACAGGAAAGGTGGTCTCAACCACGAGTACCGAGTATGTGACCCCACGGTAAGGTGGTCCCAATCACATGAACCGGTAATGTGGCCTCACAGGAAAGGTAACACTTAGGTATCGATTACTCACCTGGTTGTTGACTAAAGCTTTTGTCTTTTTCTGCCTTGTATCCTCTTCCAACCTTGACTGCTATCACAGTACAAAATCTATCATTTATAAATCTTCCATTCACCCTTTTTAATAGTTCCAAAATAACACTTCATGATTTATCAAGTAAAGAACGGCCAGGTAGAAGATTAGATGGGGTGGCAGGATCCTTTCAGCATTTTAGACTTTCGGAAAATCCAACAACCAGATCCCATGTAACCGGCCTAGGCACCGTTCTCGTAAGTAAATCAATTAGCATTATTTCGGAACAAATTCTCCATAGCCTGGGTTATCTCCCGGCTCGAACTTGGTTATTTGATATAAGTCAAAATGACTAGCAATCGTTCCCTTCATATTATATGCAAAATACTATTATAATTGTACTAAAGGTTTGGAACTTACTTTCCGTATGTCGAGACGACGATCGCTACCCGAACTTATTGACTTCCCTCTCTTATAGCACCTCTTCCTTACTAACACACTCCTCTATAGTATATAAGTGTTTAGTATATAAGTGTTTAGTATTTGTTTTGCCCAAAAATGAGGCTTGGAGCTCCTATTTATAGGCCTCTGGACCCTCTTCGCGTCGCGACGGACCCCCGGTCGCGTCGTGACCATTACGTAAGCACTTACCTCATCGCGCACTTCTCGAGAAGCTTCTGCCGGGCCTTCGCGTCGCGAGCACTATTCACGTCGCGTCGCGAGCACTCTTCACGCCGCCAGAGTACTATTCGTTTTTTTTTTTTGAAAATGGGCGTTACAAGTTCTCCCCCCCCTTTATAAGATTCCGTCCCCGGAATCAAGCAAACAATTGGGGGTACTTCGCCCTCATTTCTTCTTCGGCTTCCCAAGTTACATCCGAGCCCTTGTGATATCGCCACTGTACTTTTACCATATTAATCTTCTTGTTCCGCAGCTGTCTCACCTTGCGGTCTAAAATCTTTTCTGGCTGCTCTGGATACCTCAGCTTTTCATCTATTTCAATTTTAGGTAAAAGCACTCGTTGGGACTCGTCAAACAGAGTCTTTCTCAAATGCGACACATGGAAGACGTTGTGAATGCCTCTTAACTCCTCGGGTAGCTCTAACCGATAGGCTACAGCTCCCACCCTTTGTAATACCCGGAACGGGCCGATAAAGCGAGGACTCAGCTTACCTTTCTTTCCGAAACGAATCAGACCCTTCCACGGGGAAACCTTAAGCATCACCATATCACCAACCTGAAACTCTATAGGTTTCACTCGACGATCCGCATACTGCTTTTGGCGGTTTTGAGCAACCTTTAAATGTTCTCGAATTTCTCGAATTTTCTCCTCGGTTTGAGCAACAATCTCGGGTCCGGCTAATGGCTTCTCCCCTAACTCTGTCCAACAGGTAGGGGTACGGCATGGTGCTCCATACAGTGCTTCATACGGCGCCATCTGGATGCTGGAGTGGTAACTATTATTGTATGCAAATTCCACTAGAGGTAGGTGGTCTTCCCAACTCCCACCAAAATCTATAACACAGGCACGAAGCATATCCTTCAATATCTGAATAGTCCTTTCACTCTGTCCATCAGTCTGAGGATGGTAAGCAGTACTCATTAAAACTTTCGATCCAAACTGCTTTTGGAAGCTCTGCCAAAACCCAGACATAAATCGACTATCTCGGTCGGATATAATGGAGGATGGTACCCCGTGTCTACAGACTACTTCATCAATATAGATTCTGGCTAATTTGCTAACTTTATAATCTTCACGTATGGGTATGAACTGAGCGGATTTGGTCAGTCGATCCACGATCACCCATATTGCATCGTGTCCACATGGCGTTCGAGGAAGTTTTGTCACAAAGTCCATAGTGACCTCGTCCCACTTCTTCATTGGGACATGTAGAGGCTGAATTTCTCCATACGGCTTTTGATGATTGGACTTCACTTGCAAGCATATTTGGCACCGTTCCACATATCTTCCTATATCCCGCTTCATGCCCGGCCACCAGTATAACGGCTTCAACGTCCGATACATTTTGGTGCTACCCGGGTGTATAGCATAACGGGAACAATGCGCATCCTCGAGGAGTAGCTTCCGTGCCTCACCCTGCTTTGGCACCCATACTCGACCTTTAAAGGTCTTCAATCGCTGAGAATTTTCCTCGAGTTGGTTAATATAGCTAACAATGCGTTCACTTTTCACATGCTCCGCCTTCCCTGCTTCCTCTTGGGCTGTTCGAATCAGCTTAGGTAGCCGACTAACTATGCTCATACAAGCAGACACAACCCTAATGGGTCTCTCCTTTCGACTGAGAGCGTCTGCAACTACATTCGCCTTCCCTGGATGGTACAAAATCTCGCAGTCATAGTCTTTGAGTAAGTCCATCCATCTCTGCTGCCTCATGTTCAACTCCTTCTGATCGAACAAATATTTGAGACTCTTATGGTCCGTATAGATCTTGAACTTTACCCCGTATAGGTAGTGCCTCCACAACTTTAATGCTAATACTACGGCAGCTAGTTCAAGATCATGTACCGGGTATCTTTTCTCAGCTTCTTTCAATTGTTTGGATGCGTATGCAATCACTCGGCCCCTCTGCATTAAAACGCATCCCAGGCCCACCCTAGAAGCGTCACTGTAGATCACAAAGTCTTCCCACCTTGTGGTAATGCAAGTACTGGGGCTTCACACAGAGCTTGCTTCAGCTTCTGAAATGCAACTTGCTGTTCTTCAGTCCATTCAAACTTCTCGCCCTTCTTAGTTAATTTGGTCAAAGGAGCTGCAATAGAAGAGAAGTTCTCTACAAATCTCCTGTAATATCCAGCTAGCCCAAGAAAACTGCGTATTTCTGATGGATTCCGCGGCGGCTCCCACTTCATTACAGCCTCGATCTTTGCAGGATCAACTTCAACACCTTTGCTGCTAATAACATGTCCCAGAAACTGAACTTCATGAAGCCAAAATTCACACTTTGAGAACTTGGCATACAGCTTCTCTTGACGGAGTAACTCCAAAATTTGACGTAGATGCGTCTCGTGCTCTTCTTGACTCCGGGAATAGATCAGTATATCATCAATGAACACGATAACAGAGGTATCAAGAAATGGACGACACACTCTGTTCATCAAGTCCATGAAAGCTGCAGGGGCATTGGTTAACCCAAACGGCATCACTAGGAACTCATAATGTCCGTAACGGGTACGGAAGGCAGTCTTCGGGATATCCGACTCCCGAATCTTCAGCTGATGATATCCCGATCTTAGATCAATCTTAGAGAAATCGGATGCTCCCTGAAGTTGATCGAATAAATCATCAATCCTGGGCAATGGATATTTGTTCTTTATGGTGATCTTGTTCAGTTCTCTATAGTCTATACACATTCGCATAGACCCGTCCTTCTTCTTCACAAACAGGATAGGTGCTCCCCAAGGTGAAGTACTCGGTCGAATGAATCCCCGATCGAGTAATTCCTGCAACTGCTTCCTCAACTCTGCCATTTCTGATGGTGCCAATCGATAAGGAGCACGAGCAATAGGGGCTGCTCCTGGAACCAAATCGATAGTAAACTCTAGCTGCCGATCCGGAGGTAATCCCGGAAGCTCATCGGGAAAAACATCACCAAACTCCTTTACAACGGCGACATCTTCAACGGATCGTTTGGTAGGCTCTGTCGAGACCACACATGCCATGTAAAATATTCCTTCTTTGTTGTTATGACGTCGTACTTTGGCAAAAGACATGACAGGCATCCTTGTACGTGGCCGTTCACCTTGAATTATTATTTGCGACCCGTCTGGTGCCCGAACTGCAATTCTTTTTCTTTTACAATCGACTTGAGCATCATTGGATGCTAACCAGTCCATTCCTACAATTACTTCAAATTCTCTGGTGGTGATCGGCTTCAGATCAATAGGGAAAATGGTCCCGTTAATCTCAAGCTGACACCCTGGCATCTGTTCAGAGACATATACATATCTACCACCTGCTACTTCTACCTCCAGTTCTTCATTCAACAGGGTTAAGGGTATCGAAATTTGGGGCATGAATGATGTGGAAATAAAAGAGTCTGTGGCTCCGGGATCAAAGAATACATATGCAGGGATCGAGTTTAGTTTAAAAATACCTGTGATAACATCAGTCTTTTCCCGGGCCTCCTCAACGGTCATCTGGAATGCTTGGGAGACTATTGGTCCACCTCGTGTCTCCTTCCTTTCTCTTCCCTGCTCCTCCCGTGTCCTGTCTCGGGATCCTCCTGTCTTCAGCTGTGGATATTCTGATCAGATATGATCTTTGGCTCCACACTGGAAACATACTCGAGTTGCTTGGTTGCAATCTCGAGCATAGTGTCCTGTCTTTCCACACTTAAAACAATACAATGGTGAGGGACTAGTAGGATAATCTCCCGTATGCTTCCTCCGGCATTTGTCGCACCATTTGCCTTCATCCTTCCGAGTCTGACCCCGCGACCTAGATTCTGAATGTTGGGACTTCTTCTGAGAAATCCACGGACGTTCCTCAGCCTTTCTTTTTGCTTCGGCGGCCCTCCTTTCACCTTGTTGGCGTTGCAGCTCCGCCTCACGTTCCACCGCCCGATCAACTACTTGTCGAAAGGTAGTCAGCTTGAGTGGCTGTACAACCTCTCAAATCCGGGTTTTCAATCCCCATACGTACTTGTCTATCTTTCTTTTCTCAGTATCAACCTCATGTTCACAGAATCTAGCTTTCTCCAAGAAATCCATAGTATATTCTTGCACAGAACGAGTCCCTTGTTCCAAATGTAAGAACTCTTCTGTCAGCTTCTTCACTGCTACTTCGGAACAGTATTCTTCAGTGAATTTTGCTTTAAACTGTTCCCAGGTCAACATTCCAAGCAAATCTGAACCCAAAGCTCTACTGAAAACTTGCCACCAATACTCGGCATTTCCAGCGAAAAGGTTGGTAGCAAACTCCACCTTGTCTGCCTCATCACACTTGCTAATCCGGAAAACTTTCTCCGTATATATCAACCATTCCATCGCTTGTACGGGACTATCAGTTCCCATAAATTCCTTAGGGTTGCAACTAAGGAAATTCTTATACGTACATTTGTTTTTCACTTCCGAAGTTCCCTCCACGCCTTTACCCTTATCTGCCATGTTTACCCCACTTTCAGCGTGTTCATCGTCTCTGAGAGCTTCATCGTTCACCTGCTTAGCAGTACCCTCCTTCTGCTTTCCTATTAGAGTAGGTAATATCTCTTGTACCACATCCGCAATCATATTTCGTAATTCTTGCGGATTCCCTGCTGCTTCTCCCATTTCTCTGTGTACTGAACCTTGTGTTCGTGTTTTGCCTCCTCTACCACCTCCTTGGTTTTGACTTCGTGTTCTGCCTCCTCTGGAGGCTCCTTGCCCAGCACCCCTTTGGCTTTGACCATTCTTGGTATTTGCCATCTTCAAAGTTTAACATAACGGTTAGTCATTTAATTAGATAACATAAATTATCTTTTTCAAATCCCAACTCCACTATATCCTAAGGTTCAAGTCTAGGTATCTACTCTCTAGAAACCTAATTCACTTAAACCTCGACTCTGATACCAACTTGTAACACCCGGCTTTTAATATAAATACACCCCTTTATTTTACACTCTTTAAAACATATTATATTCAACAAAATATTATACAGGGGAATATATTACAAGCCAAAAGCACACAAGTAGTATCTGGGAGTACAAAATCTCCTCAAAGCCGGGCTGCTACTATCTGCTCTAACCCCGAAGCACCTCTTTCCCTTTAGTAGGGTCTATATCACCTGCACAGTTAGTATCCACAAGGGTAAGCTATACAAGCTCAATGAATAATCGATAAGCGTTACAAAAAAAATACACAACATAGAATTTTCAGCTTCCACATCATATCATGGTTCCCAGCAATATCGAGTCCTAAGGACTCAATGTGCATCCCCTGAGTGAGTGATAGAACTGCCGGCCGATTAAGTCATCACAACACTTGTATGTGGTCCCACCACAATTACTGCTTACACGATCGTCACAACGTATATATGTGGTCCCAACCACCAACAATAGTCAGTGGCCCCACAGGAAAGGTGGTCTCAACCACGAGTACCGAGTATGTGACCCCACGGTAAGGTGGTCCCAATCACATGAACCGGTAATGTGGCCTCACAGGAAAGGTAACACTTAGGTATCGATTACTCACCTGGTTGTTGACTAAAGCTTTTGTCTTTTTCTGCCTTGTATCCTCTTCCAACCTTGACTGCTATCACAGTACAAAATCTATCATTTATAAATCTTCCATTCACCCTTTTTAATAGTTCCAAAATAACACTTCATGATTTATCAAGTAAAGAACGGCCAGGTAGAAGATTAGATGGGGTGGCAGGATCCTTTCAGCATTTTAGCCTTTCGGAAAATCCAACAACCAGATCCCATGTAACCGGCCTAGGCACCGTTCTCGTAAGTAAATCAATTAGCATTATTTCGGAACAAAGTCTCCATAGCCTGGGTTATCTCCCGGCTCGAACTTGGTTATTTGATATAAGTCAAAATGACTAGCAATCGTTCCCTTCATATTATATGCAAAATACTATTATAATTGTACTAAAGGTTTGGAACTTACTTTCCGTATGTCGAGACGACGATCGCTACCCGAACTTATTGACTTCCCTCTCTTATAGCACCTCTTCCTTACTAACACACTCCTCTATAGTATATAAGTGTTTAGTATTTGTTTTGCCCAAAAATGAGGCTTGGAGCTCCTATTTATAGGCCTCTGGACCCTCTTCGCGTCGCGACGGACCCCCAGTCGCGTCGTGACCATTACGTAAGCACTTACCTCATCGCGCACTTCTCGAGAAGCTTCTTCCGGGCCTTCGCGTCACGAGCACTATTCACGTCGCGTCGCGAGCACTATTCATACCGCCAGAGTACTATTCACTTTTTTTTTTTTGAAAATTGGCGTTACACCTCTCCAATTGCTTCTACGGATGGGTATCGATATTATGTTATTTTTGTTGACGACTTCTCCAGGTTTACATGGTTTTATCCCTTAAAATTAAAGTCAGATCTTTATGATGTTCTTGATACCTTTGTCACATTTGTACAAACCCAATTCACTTGCAAGTTGAAAGTTTTTCAATCAGATGGTGGTACAGAATTTGTTAATGCTCGTGTTCGTTCCTTATTTCAAAAAAATGGCACTCATCACAGGCTATCTTGCCCGTACACTCCTCAGCAAAATGCTCGTGCTGAGAGAAAACATCGACATATTACAGAGACTGGTTTGGCAATGATGTTCAGTGCTCACGTTCCCGCTTCTTTATGGACTTATGCATTCAGTTCTGCTACCTACATTATCAATCGGCTACCCACCCCACTTTTGGACAATCATTCTCCTTACGAGATTCTTTTCTCGACTACTCCAAATTATGGGAATTTTCGGGTGTTTGGAAGCTGTGTTTATCCCTATCTTCGGGATTATTCTTCAAACAAACTAGCCCCTCGAAGTGCTTCGTGCGTTTTTGTTGGTTACAGCACTCAATACAAAGGCTATCGTTGCGTGGATCTGACTACATGGCGGCTTTACACCACCTGTCATGCTCAGTTTGATGAATCTCATTTTCCTTTTTCAGGAACTTTTTCGACTTTGCCGCCTGCAAAACTTCTCCTTTCGACATACTGTGATGGCACCGCTGTCCCGTCTCCACCTTCGCCAAAACCGGCTGCTCCAGCTGCTTCTCCGCCTCCAGCAACATCCACGCCACCATGTGACTTGTGCCTTCACCCCACTGGTCCATCTTCAGTACCGCCTGCTGCAGATCAGCCACATCTTTCCCCAACCATCAGTCCATCTCCGGTCTCATCTGCTGATGATTCGCATCCAACTGTTGAGCAGTCACCGGCTGTTTCAGCCGCCTCCAGTCACCCAATGATAACCCGATCCAAAGCTGGTATTTATAAGCCTCGAAATTTTGCTGATCTCTCTCATCTCTCAGGCTCCACTCTTCATCAGGCTCTTTTTGCCTCCAAAGAACCGAAAGGATTCAAATCCGCAGCCAAAAATCCAACTTGGTACTTTGCTATGTGTGATGAAATGTTTGCTCTTCAAAAGAATGACACATGGGAACTCGTTCCACGACCTCCTAAATCCAATGTTGTTGGATCAAAGTGAGTTTCGCACCAAGCTTCATGCTGATGGTACAGTTGACATATATAAAGCCCGTCTAGTTGCCCAAGGCTTCACCCAAATCTCGGGCTTAGATTACTCGGCTACCTTTAGCCCCGTTGTCAAGGCAGCGACTGTACGCATTGTTCTCTCCTTGGTCGTTCTTCATAAATGGCCGCTCCATCAGTTGGACGTCAAGAATGCGTTTTTGAATGGGCATCTCATGGATACTATCTTCATGGAGCAACCACCTGGCTTCCTAGACTCATGGTTTCCCACTCATGTTTGCCGTCTCAAACGAGCTCTCTATGGCCTCAAGCAAGCTCCGCGGGCTTGGTTTCAACGGTTAAGCACCTTTCTTGTTAGCCTTGGGTTCTCATGCAGTTGCGTTGATACCTCTTTATTCATTTTTAAACGAGACTGTTGCATCTTATACTTATTAGTCTATGTGGATGATATTATATTGACGGGGAACGATGCATCTACCATTCGGAATTTCATCTCACGGCTCCACAAAGAATTTTCCATCACTGACCTTGGGCGTTTAAGTTATTTTCTTGGTTTAGAGGTATCCTATCTTGACACTGGCATATTTCTTAATCAATCTAAATACACTTATGACATCCTCACTCGAGCTCAGTTACTCGATGCCAAACCGGTTGCGACGCCGCTTTCTACATCAGATTACTTTACAACTAAGATCCTACTCTCTACCGGTCCCTCATTGGTGCCCTCCAGTATCTGACAATTACTCGCCCTGATCTCTATTATGCGGTAAATCAAGTCAGTCAGTTCCTTCATGCCCCGACCCAAGATCATTTTCAAGCTGTCAAGCGCATTATACGATATGTCAAAGGCACCATGTCATACGGTCTTTCCTTTCTTCATGCGTCTTCTCCCAATATCTTAGGATACTCTGACGCCGACTGGGCTCGCTGCATTGAGACACGTCGTTCCACTTATGGCTACTCCATCTTCTTAGGTTGGAACTTGTATCCTGGAGTGCAAAGAAACAACCCATTGTTTCTCGTTCAAGCTGTGAATCAGAATACCGAGCGATCGCCAACACTGCTGCTGAAATTATATGGATTACTCGTCTACTTCGGGAACTCTATGTCTTACCCTCATCTCTGCCAACTCTTCTTTGTGATAACAAAAGCGTCTTATTTCTCAGTCAAAATCATGTCTCGCACAAGCGCGCCAAGCATATTGACATTGATTATCACTTTGTTCGAGAACTTGTCCTCTCAGGGAAGCTTCACACCAAGTTTGTTCCCTCGCACCTTCAGTTAGCAGATATCTTCACAAAGAGTCTTCCTCGTCCTCTCTTTGAAGATTTTCGTAACAAGCTTCGTGTTGGTCCTTTCCCCACTTCGCTTGCGGGGGTAATAGGAATGATCACAATAGATTAGAATTCTATTTATATTTCCTGTAAATTAGGAATGTTGTTATTTTCCTTTATCATTCCATTGTATTGTTGTATTATTTAAAGGCTCAATACACACCTAAGAATTTACGGTGATTATTCATAATCTCTCATAGTAATGAGGAAATAAATTTTCAAAAATTTCATAAATAAGTCGATAAAAAAGAATAATGTAACTAACTGTTTATTTAAGTCAATAAATGATTATTAAATCTTCCTATCCAAGCACTTAAAACTTATTATTACTAATGTCAAATCACATTAAGTCATTAAGCACTTCAGATTAGCAATCTGAGACACTCCATAAATTAATTTGAAAGAGTTTCTTTTAGAAATGTAGTAGAACAAAATTCATTTTTGTACTATGTAACATGATATAAGCTTTTTATTAAATAAATCATTTTTGTACTATGGAACATGATCTAAGATTTTTATTAAATAAAAGAGAAAATGACAATATGGCAAATGTTAAGAGGCTTCATCTATTTCGGTTACTTCTTCAAAGGGAGTTGATCCGTACACAACAATTTTTTGTCATACACAATAATATCATGTTTTTAATGCATATGATACAACATATCTAAAGCATAAATTGTTATGTATGTCAAAAAAAGTAAAAACAGTTGTGTACAGATCAGCTCCCTCCTTCAAAATATAAAACGAGAGCCGTTTTTGTACCATTTCGGTTACTTCTTCAAAACATAAAAAGGAACTGGTTTTTGTAAGTCATTTTACATTATTTTATCTTCTAAACCGATCCAAATAATCCTCAACCACTTTCAATGTGCGATGTGTATTTCACAATAGACACTAAACGGGTTATCGGACACGTTCAATATCAGATTCATATGAAGGAAAAAAAAGATAATGATTATCATTAGGATCCAGTTTTTCCGAGTAATTACCAGAGCAAGTCAAACTAAAATTCGGCCAACGATTTTCGTTTAATGGAAATGTAGTAAAAGTTCACTGTTGGCCTAGTAAACTAAAATTCGTGTAAGCTAATATATTCTTTGACTATTATTTGACTTCTAATAGAAATCCAAAACGAAATTTGAGATTTTCTCCACATTACAATCATATCAATCATGAAACCAATAACAACATCAATATGTAAATAAATGAAAGAAAATATAACTTTATACGCCCGATTTACAACAAATGTATGATAAAATTTCCTTCGAACCGTTTAACTCAAAGTTGCTATAAAGACAATGTATCATAAAATTTACCTTAAATATTGTTTGTGTATGTATGAGCACAGGACTAGACAACATTTCTAGAGCTATTTTAATCTAATAAGATTAAAGTGGACATTCACATCTTTTGCACTCACAAAAAGTCAAAAGTTGAGCCCATGTCCCACTTTTCTGAGTGGAACAAAAACCTAAACTTTTATCCAAATAATATAAGTGTGAGTGCCAGCCCACTGCACGCCAAACATAGTTATCTCATGTTGTGTCCTGTGTAATAAACTGTTACATTGGGCCTAATTAATCACTCGTTTGTCGATAAACTCCCGAGACCCCGCATAGTCTTCGGGTACGGGAAGATCAAGTTCGAGCAAACAAACCGGATTATTTCCGCGGCTTAAGCCCCGAAAGACAACATGTTTAGAGTCACCGCAATAGAAAATTGGTTGTTTACATCACAGTATCTCATGGACCCACCTAACCCCGCGTGACCAAACTCAATAACCAAGCCCTCGATTGTCTTAACCTGCCTAAACCCGAGCCCAAATTTCCCATTCGGGATTATTAAATCCTTATAATCTCCACTCACCAAGAACGCATCATGAATTTTGGATTTCGAATTGGTAAAGATTTTAGTGTCGGTTTCGTCATTTGTATCTTCGGTTTTCGGGATTCTTTATGTAAAGATCGGATTTCGGGTTTGTGGTAGGGTTGTCGGTGGTGGAGTCTTTTTGGTTTTTGGAGGTTTTTTGGGAGGGGAATGTGGGGCGGTGAGGGTGGCTTCCGAGTGGTGGGAGGGAGGAGGAAGGGCGGGGAGGGACTGTGCCTTAAAGGATATGCTCCAAATTTGCATGAGTACGGCTTATAGAGAGGACGATACACACTTTAAAGGATATGCTCCAAGCTTGCATGATTGATTTCGGGGGCAGCTGAGAAGATCATCTGCCATTGGGGAGTTTGCCTACAACATTACTTACCAAGTTACCATTCCAGCATACAGATGGCGCCTTTTGAGGCACTGTATGGCGCACCGTGTCGAACGCCGCAACATGTTGGACGGCGGCAGGATAGAAACCACTAGCAGGACCAGAGATTGTAGCCGAAACTGAGGTTAATATACAGAGTATCCGCGAGCACATGCGCGTAGCTCAAAACCGTCAGAAGCAATATGCAGACAAGCGGGGAAAACCATTAGAGTTTCATATTAGAGATATGCTAATGTTGAAAGTATCTCCATGGAAGGGAATTATCCAATTTGGCAAAAGAGGTAAGTTGAGCCTGACTCGTCGCAGTCATCGATGCGATCAAAAATACAATATATAACCTTACAGCTCACTAGCTAGCGACAAGTAAGGGTCGAATCGTGGAGTCCGTGGTTGATATTCTGTGTTAACAAACTCGACCGATCTATAGTGTCACTCTATAGATGGTTTTTGTCCATACACTTGGAAATAACCTGAAATACCGAAAACATGCAATTATAACTATCAAACAAACTTGCATCCAAATTCCGACCAATCAAAACCCAAGTAATCTGATCCCGAGATATACTCTGAGATCAGAAACTAACTGAACTTCAAACAATCAAACAATCGATACGATAATTGAATCGAAATCGAAATCGAACATAAGATGTAACTAAAAATTGAAACTTGCATTCAAACTAAACCCACACCGAAAGCCGAATGTTTCTGAATTCGGGTTGCAATCCAGATCCATGCGGTCAACGGGATTTTATATATCAGAACCCTTGAACACACAATGGAATTAATACCGAAAATAACAAATAAATACTAAAAGTATCAAACTACCAACTACCGATCAATAAACTACGAAAATCTGAGTCGAAGAAGCCTGAGTTCCCCTCAAAGGTTGAGTCTTCGCTCCTGAATCACGAACCGGAGGCCTCTATTTATAGTTGAGAAAAATGCCTAGACGCGTCGCGTAAAGGGCTTATCCGCAGCGCGTCTTATCCATAAGCCCCGATTCTTCGCACTTTGAAAATTCAAATCCATCCGGTGATACAGCTCACCGCGGCGCATGGCTCGTTTGGGCTCGCGACGCACGTGTTCCTTCGACTGGAAGTAAACTTCTTCCAAACTTTGCCATTTTGTACGCTTTTTACCCTGTATTTAACATAATTCGCACATAACACACTTTGCACAAAACGTGAGTAATATCGTAGTTTAAGATATATATTTCACTTAAAACAATGCTCAACAACGACTAAAATACTTGATATTACTAGGCGTTGTTAGAGCCCACGATTTATCGGGCCCTTCCGAGTCTTACAGAGAATTGGAGTAATATATTATCGGCTTGAGCTACCCGATGAGCTTCGAGGCATCATGATGTAATTCATATATCACATCTCTGAAAGACTTTGTATGATGAGTCTACTCGTGTACCATTGGCCGAGGTCCAATTGGATGAGAAATTGGAATATCAAGAGTTACCGGAGCGGATTTTAGATATAAAGGTCAAGAGACTTCGATATAAAGTGATTAAATTGGTGAAGGTGAAATAGCGACATCACAAGGGGGCGGATGTCACATGGGAACCCGAAGAGGAGTTAAGAGCTCGTTACCCGCACCTATTTCAGGAGATTCCGAGGACAGGATCTTTTGAAGGAGTGGAGAACTTGTGAGACCTACTACCTGAGCTAAACCTATTAGGCAGGAGCCCGGTACAAGAAGCTCGAGGATTTCACATACCGATCCGACCTTAGGTGAGTAGTTTCTCATTGATTATTATTATTATGGGATGTGTTGCAGATGAGTTGTCTATTATGAAAAAAGAGAGTTTCATGAGTTTTCATGGACTTATTCAATTTTATGTGTTATAACCAAGTTTTTGAGTTTTGTTCATAAACGAGTTATAGTGTTTTGATCACACTGAGAGGCTGAGATAGCCGATTGAGAATGAGTTCTATGAGATATCGGGTGTTACAACCCAACCAATCAGCGATTACTCACTGAGCTCGTGTATCTCATAAAATGTTGATGTTGTGTTATAGGTTCTGGTGGCGGTGGTCGTGGAAAGCGGGCCATGGAGGGATAGCTGAGAATGGACCTGGACCTACCATTATCATACCTTTTGGACTGTACTTTTGTTTGACCCGGTTTCGGAAGAGTAATAGTTGACTTGTGATGTATGTAGACTTATACTTAGCCTATGTTTTTTTATGTACCGATTGTATAACTTGTTACTCACTTTTGAGCTACACACCCCCACAGTCGTTGTCTGTCGAATTGCACGAATATCCAAAGCATGATTATTTATATTTGAGAATATTATTTCTTGTTTGTTATTGTATCATCGTGTTCATATTATGTTCTAGGGACATGTGTCGCACGTAATCGAATCACGTCCAAAGACGATGTTTTTACGTTTACGCCCTCAACGAATGAGTGTTTGAAAATTTTTATCATGCTTCTTAACATTCGTGTGTGTATGCACATATGTATGTATGTATGTATGTATGTATGTATGTATGTATGTATGTATGTATGTATGTATATATATATATATATATATATATATATATATATATATATATATATAGTGTGTGTGTGTGTTTTTATTAAATGTTTTAAATAAAATTAAATAGAATGATAAGGTAATGGTAATAATATTAAAAGTTAATAACAAAAATTAAATTTAACACAATTAAAGGGACTGAATTGACGGTAACATATAAATTGAAGTTGATACTTAACAACATTTCTCTGCATACACTAATTGTTAGTGTATTTAGGAGGACCCATATAAATTGAAGTTGACACTTGACAGCGATATTTATTTGCATACAATAATTGAAGTTCTTTGATAGCTTGTGTAGTTATTTCTAAATCTTTTTGTTATTTTTTGAAAAAAAAAATTATATCATTATATTATATTATCTTTTTCACTATTTCAAACAACTCAGGCTTTTTGTAACAAATTGTTTATTAGTTTATTTGACATAAGAACAGAGTTTTACAGTATAGATTAAGGTATCCGGTACCAAAACATAATAAACTAACAAGTTATTTTTTAGTGTTTGACAAATTATTTTTATACATGTGATACGGAAATAACTTTTAAAAAACTTCATAAATAAGTTAATAAAAAAGAAGAATGTAACTAACTGTTTATTTAAGTCAATAAGTGATTATTAAATTTTCCTATCCAGACACTTAGAACTTATTATTACTAGTGTCAAATCGTATTAAATCATTAAGCACTTCACATAAGCAATCTAGATACTCCATAAATTAATTTGAAAGAGTTTCTTTTAGAAATGTATTTGAACAAAATGTCATTTTTGTACTATTAAGTTTTTTATTAGAGTAAATTACACAAATGGTCCCTGTTGTTTGGGGTGATTTTCGCGTTTGGCTCCTAACTTTTTTTTAACTCGGACGGTCCCTAATTTATGTTTTTGTTGCGCGTTTGGTCCCTACAAGCCATAAAAATACTCTTTTACCCTTGGCAGTTTATTTTTTAATTTTTCATTATCTAATTTTTAATTTTAAATTAAAAAAAGAAAATAAAACAATCCTATCTACCCCACTACCCGTTCAAGATCGATCTGTCTCTCTTAGAAAAACCTAAGACTGAAGGGTATGCCGCACGCCCCCCCCCCCCCCCCAGGTCCTCGAAGGCTTGCATCCAGGAGAAGTCGTCTGGTGAACGCGTGAAGACGGTGCCAAATTCAAAAATATAACCGTTGTTTAGCCGTTGGAAGGGTAAAAAAATTAATTCTTTTTACAAACTATAAATATATACCATATTTCACTAAATTTTACACACATCTCATCTTTTTACACACATACAAACACACATATTTCTCTCAATTTACAAACATCTCATATTTTCAAAATATGGATAACGATCCGAACAACCCCCGTCAAACCCAAACACGCCCCGCGGCGAATACAACTTCAACTTTTCCCCGAATGGCACATTTACGAGTATGTTTTCGTGTTCGTCGCAACAACCGCAATACCCGTTTCCATATCCACCACCGAACCAATATCAATACCCGCCACAACCTTACCCGTACGCAGCCTTCCAACAACCGTTTCTATCACAATCGCCACCGCTTCCATCTCCACCGCCACAAGCGTCACCCGAAGAGGTCGTCATGGAAACACAAGCCCCCGCGTCTTCCTCCAAAAAGAAAAAGAAAAATAATAGTCAAAGGAACAAAATGCGAAACGCGCAAGAGGCGAAGGTTCCGTGGACGACCGACGAAGAGGTTCAAGTGGTCAAATCGTGGCTCGCTATTTCATTGGATTCGGGAAAAGGAAATAGCCCAAGTTCCAAAGCGTCGTGGGAACGCATTTTAGACTACTATCACGAGGCGATGGGTCGTGGGGCGTACCGAAACAACGACGGTATTACGGGAAAGTGGCGAAAACTTCGTGTCGAATGCACCAAGTTCAACGGCCTTTACAACAATTTGGTGAACATGCGACGAAGTGACGAGAACGATTTTTGGGGTTTTCACAACGGCAATGGAACAATATGCGCGAGTTGTCGGGAAACCGTTTAAGCATACGCGAAGTTGGGAGTTGATGCGTACCGGTCCTAAATGGCTACTAACTCCCGATTCCCCTCGCTCGAGCTCGGGTTCCAAACGTGGGAGGACCTCAGATGACGACCTTTCCGACACTCGAGACCCGATCGACCTCGATGACGACACCGAACCACAACCCGAGATGCCTCCGCCTAGACGCCCCATCGGCCGCGACCGAGCGAAAAGAGCAAGCCGAGATGCCTCCAGCTCGTCTTCGAAAGACGATGTCGAGGAAAAGGTCGACCGGCTCGTTGAACAATTCTACCGCCACAACGAAATTGCGGAATCGCGGTTGGATTACGTGTTGTTTAGCCGATCCGGGATCGAAGAGGACCTCGAGGCGATCCGATTGATGACGGAACGAGCACGGAAGAAATATTTGAACAAGTAGTTTTTTTAAAAAAAATTTAGGAATTGTCGTTTTTATGTTTTTTTAAATTTAGAAATTGTCGTTTTTTTTTAATTTCATTCAATGTCGCTTTTTTATTTTTAATTTTATGTAATGTCTTTTATTTTTAATTTGAATATTGTGGGTTTTATTTAATTTTTAATGTTTGGTTTTAATAAAAAAAACGTAAAATAAAAATGTGACGTGGAAATTAAAAGGGTAGTCATGAGAGTCTTGCACACCCCTAGTGGAAGCCTTGGGAGTCTTGGTGACATGGCGATGACGTGGCGGGAGTCTTGGGTTGTCATGGGAGTCTTGCACACCCTTCAGCCTAAAAGATCCAGCCGCCACCTCCCTGTCGGATCTCCTCCTCCAACTGTCGGAATCGCCTCCTTACACTCTGGTTGTTCGTCCTCTCCTCTCCTCTTCTCCTCTCTATCTCTCTCTCTCTCTCTCTCTCTCTCTCTCTCTTAGAAAAACCTAAAAGATCCAGCCGCCACCTCCCTGTCGGATCTCCTCCTTCAACTGTCGGAATCGCCTCCTTACACTCTGGTTGTCTGTCCTCTCCTCTCCTCTCCTCTTCTCCTCCCTCCACTACGGCCAACCTTTGCAATGATCACCCCCATCAGTTTGATGTGAATCGCAGCCACTGCCACCATTGATGATGCCCTCCGATGAAACCATTCAGCCACAATCATGATAACGATCTGCCACCAACAACCTCCTCATGTTAAACCTACGATCAGTTATGTAGTGAAACTGACGACGACATTAGTTCGTTGCCCATATAAAGAAGAAATCAACCACCCAGAAGAAACCCACGATTTGAGGTTATCAGTTCATCGGGTTTTTTATTTTAGGTTAACAAAATCAATTTATCACCCAAACACAGAAGGTGAAGGTGAAGGTGAAGGTGAAAGGTGGTTGTTGGTGGTTAGTGTAATGTGAGAGTTCTTATTTTCAGGAGAGAGAGAGAGTGTGTGAGTAAGAGAGAGAGAGAGAGAGAGAGAGAGAGAGAGAGAGAATTTTTAATAATCTAACAATTAAATTAAAATAGGTCAAATTAATAAAAATAACTTATTTTTATAGATGAATAAGTAATTATATATATAATTTTTATATATTAATAAGTTAATTAAACCAAAAAGTAAAGTAAACAAAAAATGAATAAGGGTAAGATGGTCATTTCAAGTGTACCAAGCGTGCAAGAAAAAGTAAAGTAGGGACCATCCGAGTTTAAAAAAAATTAGGAACTAAATAAGCAAGTTATCCTAAACCACAGGGACCATCGGTGTAATTTACTCTTTTTATTAAATAAAAGAGAAAAGGACAAGATGGCAAACGTTAAGAGGCTTCATCCATTTCGGTTACTTCTTCAAAACATAAAAAGAGAACCTCTTCAAAAAATAAAAAGAGAACCGGTTTTTGTAAATGTCATTTTACATTATGTTATCTTTTAAACCGATTCAAATTGCTGATTTTAAACCTTAGCCCTTTCAATATGAGATGTGGATTTACAATAGATGCTAAACGAGTCATCGGACAAGTTCAATATCAGATTCTTAGAAAAAAAAAAAAAAAGATAAGTTTATCAGTGGGAGTGAGTTCATCCGATAAACTACGAGAGCAAGTCTTACACAGTCTGACTTATTCTCAAGTTGAATGAATAAAAGGTAAATTTAAAAGTTTAATACCGAATCAGAGATAAATTTTTATAGTTATCAAACACTCTGACTCAACCTAACATCTTACTGGATCAATAAGAAGCAAATCAAGCAGCCCCTAAAATTCGGCTGACAATTTCATTGATTTGAAATGTAGCAAAAGTTCGCTATTGGGCTAGTAACTTAAAATTTGTTTAACCTAACATACGCGTTGACTTTCTTTGACTTCTGGTAGCAGATCCAAGAGACTTTTTTTAAGAGGCGTTGCACACTCACATACAACTAAATTCTAGATTTTCTCCACATTACAATCATATAAATCACGAAATCAATAACATCAATATCAAATGACTGAAGAAAAGGTCGCTTTATACGCTTGATTTACAACAAATGTATACTTCCGTCGAATAATTTAAACTCAAAATTGCTATAAAGACAAATGTATCATAAAATTTACCTTAAATATTGTTTGTGTATGTATGAGCAGGACTAGACAACCTTTCTAGAGCTACTTTAATCAAATAAGATTAAAGAGGACATTGACATCTTTTGCACTCACAAAAAGTCAAAAGTTGAGCCCATGTCCCACTTTTCTGAGTGGGACAAAAACCTAAACTTTTGTCCAAATAATATAAGTGTGAGTGTCAGCCCACTGCATGCCTAACACAGTTATCTCATGTCTTGTCCTGTGTAACAAGACTGTTACACTGGGCCTAATTAATCACTGGTTTGTCGATGAACTCCCGAGACCCCGCATAGTCTTCGGGTACGGGAAGATCAAGTTCCGAGCAAACAAAACGGATTATCTCCGCGGTCAAAGCCCCGAAAGACAACATGTTTAGCGTCACCGCAATAGAAAACCGGTTGTTTACATCACAGTATCCCGTGGACCCACCTAACCCCGCGTGACCAAACCCAATAACCGAGCCCTCGGTTGTCTTAACCCGCCTAAACCCGAGCCCAAATTTCCCATTCGGGATTATTAAATCCTTATAATCCCCACTCCCCAAGAACGCATCATGAATTTTCGGTTTCGAATTTGTAAATATTTTAGTGTCGGTTTCGTCATTTGTATCTTCGGTTTCCGGGATTCTTATGTAAAGATCGGATTTCGGGTTTGTGGTAGGGTTGTCGGTGGTGGAGTCTTTTTGGTTTTTGGAGGTTTTTTTGGAGGGGAATGTGGGGTGGTGAGGGTGGCTACCGAGTGGTGGGAGGGAGGAGGAAGGGCGGGGAGGGACTGTGCCGCCGTCGACGAGGGCGGCATAGTAGCGGGATAATGCGCGGGCTGAGAAGTGGCCGTTGGCGGCAGGGAGTATGGCGCGGCGGACATTGAGGGTGTTGGATAAGGGAATGAAGCCTGCAAGCATGTCTGTCGAGAGGGAGGAAGGCATGGCGGCGTAAGGTTGTCTCGTGGCGGCGGTTGTGGTGGTGTTTGCGGTTGCGGCGGCACGCCTTCCGAATTCATTGGTATCGAATGTAAGAGTTGCCAGACGAGATTCCACACCTGCATAAAAAACCAAATTCTCTTATAAACTGCCACACTTACAAAATACCGAACGTACTTTCACGATTTTATCGATTTAACCAATAAACTATTATTTTTGACGATTTAGCCACTAAACTACCATTACGGTGAAAGCACATTTGTATTTTAACTTTTCCGAAACCGGGTAAGTAGGAAAATGGGATTTTTATTGGTAAAAAAAAAGTAAAATGTAATTGGTTAAATTGATAAAATGGTGAAAGTACATTGTGTTTTTTTTTTTTTTTTTTTTTTTTTTTGTATTTTGGTTTAATGTAAATGGACCAAGTCTTTAATTCAGTGAGTTGTGAACATTTTCGTGAATCTCACCAGGAGGAATCCCGATATAAAGCTCGCCTTCCACGTTAAGTGGGCGTACAATAACTTCCTCTAGAATATCCTGAAATTTCTTCCCGGATGCATGCTGCACATTCGAAAAAATGAAAAAAAAAAAAGTAAAAAACAGAAAACAAAAAGGGTAAAGATATCAAGTCATGTAAAGTACACATGACCTGACATGACAGAACAGAGCAGGTTGTACTATATTTGTATGCATTGGACTGAGAGACTGGGACAGTGTCAACAGGATAAAAGTTGCAATTTTTATTCACACCCAACAAGGTGGGACAGGAACCGGGAGTCGGATTCGCATTCAATCTCGTCTATGCAAAAGACGTAAATACCCTTGTCATCCTCATCATCAAAAATACCTCAATGATTCCACCACAAAGCCAGCCATACGACAGATAATGATATATCTGTTCACGACCAGGTTCGGTTTCTGGTGCAACTTTTGCAATGCGTTTTAAACACGCGTCCCAGTCAGCAAGTAACATAGGATCTTCTTGATACAAGTCCGAAAGAGCATTGTGTAGACCAGATGTATGATTAAGTATATGATGAACCTGCAGTAAAAAGAAAATGCCATGTCAGCATGTCATTGTCACCCTTCTTCATGTATAAATATAATTACCTTAATCTGATCTTTTCCATTTGTACCAAACTCCGGCCAAATGTTTGCAACGTTTTCGTCAAGCTTCAGTTTCCTGTGATGTAAAAAAGATCCATATTATTCTTTCCTTTCACAACGTTAAAACTAGAGTAAATTACAGTTTTGGTCCCTGTGGTTTACACCAAATTACAGTTTTGGTTCTAGATTTGAAAATCGTACACTTGTGGTCCTTGTGGCTTCTAAATCTTTCACTTTTGGTCCCTCCCTCTGTTACTATTTGTGTAAGCCATAGGGACCAAAAGTGAAAGATTTAGAAACCACAGGGACCACCGGTTTATGATTTTCAAATCTAGGACCAAAACTGTAATATACTCTTAAATATATAAAAATTGACGAATATACCCTTTATCAGCGAGCAAATGTAACATTCCCGCTGTGACACCCTTAGTTGCAGAGAAAACGGGAAATAAGGTATCGGGTTGAACTGGACGAGGATCGTATTTTCCTAAAACTCCAGCTGAAGTGTCGATTATTACTTGTCCGTCTTTGTAGGCACAAACCTATGAGAGTTTGTGTTAAAATTACAATTTTACCCCTGTCCCTACATAGTAAAAACCAAGTTTTATAAGGGGAGTGGTATGCACCTGGATTCCAAGTATTCTATTGGCATTCCCTAATTCAATTAAAAGACGTCTTAGTTTAGCCTCCACATCAGAATGTACTGGACTGTCGTATACCCATTTTGTATTTGATGATGGTCTGTTATTTATGTTGCTGAAATAAATAATAGTCAGTAAACACGAATATGACAAAATTAATATGATTAAAGAATCGGTAAGAATCATACGTTTTAAGAACAGATTCAGCGAAAGGTCTCATGATATTTAGATAACTTATGCGAACGTTCATTGAGGATGAAAGGCCTGAAACAATGTAAAATAGTTTTAAATAATTAAAATGTTTATAGTGAGAGTGTTAGGTGTAAAGGAGTGGAGAGAAACCTCTGAGCAAATTTAGGACCCGTGAGAAAATTACGATATCGCCCGGAAAAGCGTCAATCTGGAAAATGGATTTTATTAGTTTTTTGGATAAGGGAAGGGGCGGAGTTGGAAGAGAAATGAACTTACGGGGTTAAAGCGTTTGACTTCTTTCTTGTTAAGTTTCATCTTTTCTTGTACAATTTTCATGTTTTTTGCTCTTTGCTCTTGCAAAGATTTCACGGTTTCCTAAAGAAAAAGAATACTCAGTATTTTAGAAAAATAAACATAATAAATAAAGTCTCATTAAAACCCATTCCAACAAAAGTTACTATTAGAAAAATAAAACTGTAATTTAATTAGAATCATAAAGATATTTAAGATTCGTGAAATTAATAGTTTCGTAAATAAGAATGGTTTATATTGTAGTTTCACATTCCATCAGACCAAAGAAACAACTTCCTTTCAACTCAACGGACTGAACCATTCCATTCCATTCCTTTCTCAATTCCATCAGTTTCACTTACAAGAGCTTCACTTGCGGGAGTAGTAGCACGAAAGAACACACTTGTTATCTCCATAGCCTGTTCTGGTATGTCTAACCGCAACTTAAGTCCCATTTCAGCAAAAGCAGACAAAAGAGCCACATGGTCACCCTATAATAACAAATAAATCTAAATCATATATACGCCAAAAATCCACCAATAGTCATATCTCAATAGTATTTTACATATTTCCCACTAAGTTTAAAAAAACATTCTTCCAAAATACTAGTATTGATAAGTGGTAATAAAGTCCCCCAAAATGTAGCAATATACATTCACATATTTGTTTATTATAGCATCCTACTTTTGTTTCTTTCTATTTGCTTATTAAGGTTCTGTACTTTAAAAAATCTACGCAATTATAGCATTGTACTTTTGGTTTTTTTTCTTATTATGGTAGTGAAAATTGTTTCGTATCTTGACGACATTGCTATAATTGGGAGATTTTTCAAAGTACAATGTCGTAAATGAAAGAAATGAAAGTAGGATGCTATAATAACCAAATCAACTAAAGTAAATTGCTATTTATTAGTAGTGTACAAACCTCTGCAGCTGCCAAAAACATTTTAGCTAAAGCATGTTTCATGGAGCTTGAAAGCAACTTTGTAAGCCCAAAATCAAGCAAAATTGGATGATGAGGAGGTTCTCTACTCACAAGAAAATTACCTGAAAATAGTCAAATAAAGATTTAATAAAGAAGATATAAATAATTAAATATAATACATATGAAAAAAATGAGGAAAAAGAGAGATTACCCGGATGAGGATCGCCATTGAAAAATCCATCAACATAAATTTGATGTGCATATGCACGAGTAATTTCTTCAACAAGTTTTTGTTTATCAACACCAAGTTCTTCTAAAGAACGAGAATCGTTTAATCGTACACCATCCATGTACTCCAAAATGAGGACTTTCTCACTGGACTGAAAATTAAATACAAGTAATTACCAAAAATAAATCTTTTTAGGTTAAACTTATTGAAAAAAGTGAGAAAAGTATGTATGATACCTGAATAACATCTGGTATTAGTACTTCCACGTCTTCAGGACTTCTGTCAAGACTTTCACTTTTGCAGCCTAGATTTCTTGAGACTTTTCTAGTATTTTCTACAAGAACAAGAAATCATTAAGATTCAAAGATTTTTAACAGGGTTAAATGAAAGTA
The DNA here is from genome assembly GCA_023525715.1 of Cichorium intybus. NCBI lineage: Eukaryota > Viridiplantae > Streptophyta > Magnoliopsida > Asterales > Asteraceae > Cichorium > Cichorium intybus. Next base: position 38,440,447 of record CM042017.1, on the reverse strand, counting down.
TGTTGCTATTTCTTGCATTTATCCCGACAACTACAAAAAAGTGAAACTATGATTTTTATCATACCAGCTTCATGGTTAAAATCTAGTTCTTTGGGTGCTTCCTTGCACCATTCATCTATCATAGGATTGAAATCATATTGGGGTTCTGCCCAAGCTATCCAGTCAACTATTGACTTTGCATTCTTCAAATCCTATAAAGAAAATATTACCTTTAATTGATTGAAAGTGTGACAATTACTTCCAGCTAAAAAAAAGCAAAAAAAAAAAAAAAGAAAAAAAGAAAACAAGGTTCCAGAATGAACAACCTCCAATATAATAGTTTTAATTCCCTCATGTTGGACTTTAACAACCACCTCTTGCCCATCACGCAAAGTTGCACGGTGAACTTGAGCTATCTACAAAGATTTTTTATGCAATAACAATGCTTCAGAATGCTTAAATTTTAGAGCATATTTCCATATTACAGTAAAATGCTTAAGTTGCCAAACAAGCACTTTTTGCCAAAAAAAAAAAAGATAAAGATTGTGGTGCCATAAGCTTAAAAAGATTCTTACTGATGCTGTTGCTAAAGGTACACTGACAAAATTTGTGAATAGATCATCCATTGGTTGACCCAACTGCGTCTCTATAGTTTGACAGACCTAATTAACATAACAGCAAGTTATTTAAAAAGCTCACATGCTGACATGATCATCATGCAGAATAATAAGAACATTACAAAGATAAATGAAAAGGTATTTATTGCATTTTGTATAAGAAACAAAGATTATCAAGACACTTACACAAAATCAATAAAGATTCATAACTAAAACATACCTCTTCTAAGCGGCGAGGAGGAAGAGAATCTTGTAATTGTTTCAAAAGGCGAATGTAAGCATCAGGAAGAACATCTGCACGAGTTGATAAATATTGTCCCATTTTCACCCATAAACCTTCTAACTCCACAATTAACTTTAACACACGTTTAGCATTGCGTTCATGAGCTTTCTCCCATAAACCATCTCGTTTAGACCTTTTTACCAATTTCTCTCTTTGCTGTAATGCCTAATTCAAGCCAACAACAGAAACAGTAAAGTGTAAGATGCATGAGATCTTGGTTTCTCAATATGGAAAGAAATATAAGCAAATATTAGATACCTTGTAATCCAGGTAGATGATGAATGCCAATGAGAAAACCTTCATTCGTCTCTTGTAAATGTTCCCCCACCCCATTGTAGGTTTGTTGGTGTTGAAAGGGTTCAGGATTGAAGAAAGCTTAGCAAGTTCATTGAACAAAAGAATAATTGCAGTGATCAGATAGTATGGAACACGGATTAATCTCCTTACAAAAGCACCGAGTTGTTCTGGAACTCTCATATCTCCAAATACATCATATAAAATAACCAAAAGGAATCAAATCAATACCTTTTAGTAAAGTCGTTAAGCAAGATAAACGTAATCAATTGATCATAATTTCATTTATGACACCGATGTAAAGTTTAGCACAATGGTATAGCAACTCAATCACAACAGGTTTACGATCGTTCAATATACAAAATTCTCATCGATTAACTTGCCCTAGCTCGTAGTCTCGTACGCACTTATCAATTCACTGAATCACTGAATTGAACTAAATAGCATGATATAACGACAATCAAAATAACAAAACTGAACATGTAAATAAACAAATAAATTACTCGATCAAAACTGAATTCAAATCACTGAAATATAATTAAATAACATACAGAAAAACTTCACCGTTGACGGACAGCCCGAGAGAATCCGGAATCAAAATGGCCACAAAACTCCACCAAAGAATCAAAGATAAAGTTTCTGAAAAAAAAAGGAACGGTGAAATGAACATATACCTGCAAAATGGTCCTGTTTCGTGATCACGATGCGACGACTGCACTGTTACGGCGACTTTAGAAAATTCTGACAGTTAAAAGTAACCTAAGGTAAATGTTTTGAGAGCGTGTAATCGAGGTTTCGAATGGACACGTGTAGAACTGAGCGTGGGTGTGCCATGTCCGCCAATTTGGCCGACTATGACGGTTGGTGGGTTTAGCGTCTCTCGCTTACCGACGTTGGGAAAACGACGATCGAATTCTGACCGGTGATTTAGTTAAAGATGAAAGGGTATTTTCGTAAATACGGGTTTGTGGGGTTTATGTTTCCCACCCGTCCAAGCAAAGTCAAAGCTAGCGACCACGTTGGGTAAACTTTGAAGACAACATATGCGCGTATTTTGACTATTTTTTAGTGGTCAAAATGTGTTATTATGAATTTATCATACTTTTAATGTTTTTTTAATGTTTATTATGCAATGATAGTTATTTTTAAAGCATGGTTTTACATTTTGTAAGACCTTCAGAGTGCCTTTTCTTCTGAACTCATTTTTTATCTGCCACATTAGTATCCAGTCAGCAACTCTTTCTCCTTTCCTCATCCTTGGAAATAGTCACCTCTCACTACCTCTCACTTCCTCTTACTTTTTAATTTAAAAACTTAATTAAAAATCAAATAAAACTATTCTTCATATAAAATAGTTCATTCAAATCTAAAATTACATTAAAAACCTAAAATACGATAAATTAAAACATAAAATACGATAATTTAAATCCTAGATACGATAACTTAAAACCTAACATATGACAAATGAAAACCTAAAATACGATAACTAAAAGCTAACGATGACAAAACCAAGGTACATTTTTCATGACATTTCACGCATCCGTATGCGTGAAATCGGTGTCGTGTGTCGCCCGATACTCTTTCAACGATTGGGAAAGGATTTGTTCGTCGGTGACCTTCTCGTAGCGGTTCCCCTTCATAATTTGTTCAAAGTTATACACTTTAACTGACATATGCCTCCATTTGGAACAAAGATGATCATTACTCCGATATTCATTTACACCCAACATTGTGTGAAACGATTCCGCAATACATTCCCAGAAACCGTGGTTGTTACGACTCACATTGGGGTCTTCAGATTGGATGATGAAGGCTGTCGCTAAAGCTGCCTCTTCTTGTTTAGTCCATCCCCGATGACAGTTTCCATTTTCCACACCGGTCATTTTTTGATAATTATATATAATTATATATATATATATATATATATATATATATATATATATATATATATATATATATATATATATATATATATATATATATGTTGGAAATCATGGTTCATGTAATTAGTTTCAAAAACAAGAGTTTGCAACGGAAGCATAAAATCATGAACACAAATTCCATTTTCAAGAGGATCATGCTACATGCATGTAGAGATAAGATGAAGAACAAACATAGTTTAAGTTCAAGATCATAACCTTTGTTCTTGGGTTTGGTTTGGATGATTTTGATAGCTAGGAATCAAATTAGAATCCCTCTATAGTTGATCCACCACAAGCTTGAACACCCTTGAATGCTAGTTCCACAACTTGCAAGATATGACTCCTTTTCTTATGAAACCAAAAACCAATTTTTTCTAAGAACTTAAGGAGAGTTTTTGGCTGATTTCTTGAAGCAAGAATGATATTCAAACACCCTCAAAATCGTGGCCAACATATATCACACTAAGGAAAAGAAAAGCACATGCAACTAGCTTAAAAGAAAGTCTCATTTGATTTCTATAATCAAAAGCTAGAAGACACAAAGCATCTTCCTTTTCTTTTAAGTTCTTAATGCATTCTTTTCCTTCCAATATGGCTGATTTTATGATGACAAATGAAGTGCTAGTTGGTTGTTATTATTTATAAAACTTAGATAATAAAAGCTTATAAATAATACATCTTCTTATTTCTTAAATGGGATAACATTTAACCCATAATCATATACATAAATAAACCATACAATCTTAATTGTATAATTATATATATATATACATATATATATATATATATAACAATATATATATATATATTATTTAATTTACCAATTAAATTAAATAAAAGGCTTACTTATAAATCAATTAAATCGTTTAACAATTTAAACAATTTAATTGTTACACTTAATTAATTCATCACATATGAATTACTAATCAACCTTCAATTTTGTAGTTATTATTATTTACCTCAAATAATAATAACCTACAAGATTAAATTGCAAGTTTAGTATCATTTGATGTTAAATCAAATTTAACGTTCTAAATGATCAATTGGTGTCAAACTTGTTGTTGGTGTGACCCTATAGGATCATGTATTATTAGTAATATCATTTTATGATCATCCTTGGGCATATATAACTAACAATCTCCCACTTGCACAAGGTTGCATCATAGAATGATATCGACAGTGGTAAACGTCTAGCAACATTTCACTGCCCCCAATAACACATGACATTGTACCATTCAACAACATTCAATTCTTCAGAAAACACGAGGCTCTAATTGATGTATAAGGTTATCTATCAATTATCCCTTTGTCACAGACATCATGTTGAACATGAGACATGGATCTTAATCATTCTCATTTTATGTTCAACTTTCAAACAGGCGCCTTAGATGTCTAACTCTCAACACATAAGAGGAACAAATCCCGTCTTGACTACATACGCCCCTTATATAGTTAGTACTATGCATGAGTATGGCCTTTATGGTTGTCTGTATTTCAAGAACAACAGTAAACCATATCAAAGCATAGTACACTCTACACTTGAGTCCCAAATATGTATCTCAGGTCAAAGGATACAATGATAATACCTTTATTCAAGAATCACTTATGATGATGATCCATGGAGTGATCTTGAAACGGGTCAAGTCCAATACTTGTTCACTGACAAGTACCTATGAATTTGGTTGCAACATTTTGCTACTTTTACCTATAAAAGTCAACCAATCCAATTCATATTAGTCTTACTTCATAATTGCTCCCACAACTATGATCGACTATGGACGTTTAGAATAACTAAATTATTCAAGGATTAAACATGCTAATAAAACACAATAATTATGAATGAAACATCACGTCACATAAATTACATAATTCTTGTCGTTTACATAAGTTCATATTCATAAAACATTAAACACAAATCAAATCCATTCATTAGAAAAACGGAGTCCTATACCCTTAGCATGACTTTCATGCTTAGTTTGGGGTAAAGGTTTCGTGAATGGGTCTGCCAAATTTTGATCTGTATGAACCTTGTGAATACTTATTTCACCATTCTTAACTTCATGTCTAATATAGTTATACCTTCGGTGAATGTGTTTGGTCTTTTGATGCAATCTAGGTTCCTTTGCTTGAGCTATAGCACCTAGATTGTCACAGAAGATTTCTATAGGGTCCCGAATGGAAGGAACAACCCCTAGATCTTCTATGAACTTTCTCATCCATACAGCTTCTTGAGCAGCTTCCGAAGCAGCAACATACTCTGATTCTGTAGTGGATTGTGCAATCACTTCTTGTTTGGAACTCTTCCAAGACACGGCTCCTCCATTTAAAATAAAGACATACCCAGATTGAGATTTCGAATCATCCCTATCTGTTTGGAAGCTTGCGTCAGTGTAACTCTTTACCTTTAAGCTTTCTTCCAAACCGCCGTAAACTAAGAACATATCTTTAGTTCTTCTCAAGTACTTAAGAATGTTCTTTACAGCAGTCCAGTGGGCTTCACCTGGGTTCTGTTGATACCTACTAGTCATACTTAAGGCACATGAGACGTCGGGCCTAGTGCATAACATGGCATACATGATGGACCCAATTGCCGAAGCATATGGGACATGTTTCATCCTTTCAAGTTCAGTCCTAGAGTTTGGGCACTGAGACTTGCTTAAGATGGTGCCATGAGGCATTGGCAAGAATCCTCTTTTGGAGTCTTGCATCTTGAACCTTTTCAAGATTTTATCAATATATACACTTTGGCTAAGACCAATAAGTCTCTTAGATCTATCTCTATAGATCTTTATGCCTAATACATAAGCAGCTTCCCCTAGATCCTTCATTGAGAAACAACTCTCAAGGAACGCTTTGACACCTTTTAAGGTTGGGATGTCATTTCCAAATAAAAGTATGTCATCTACATACAATACTAGGATTATGACAATGCTCCCACTAGCTTTCTTGTAAACACAGGAGTCATCCTCATTTTTGATGAATCCAAAACTCGTAATCTTTTCATCAAAACGGATGTTCCATGTTCGAGACGCTTGCTTTAATCCATAGATAGATCTTTTAAGCTTGCACACTTTGTTTGGATGCTTGGGATCGACAAAACCTTCAGGTTGATCCATATAGACATCTTCCAATAAGTATCCATTAAGGAAAGCGGTCTTGACATCCATTTGCCATATCTCATAATCATAGTATGCGGCTATGGCAAAAAGTATCCTAATCGACTTGATCATTGCCACTGGAGAAAAGGTCTCATCATAGTCAATACCATGAGTCTGTGAGTATCCTTTAGCGACAAGTCTAGCCTTAAAAGTGTGAACATTTCCATCCACGTCGATTTTCTTCTTGAAAACCCATTTGTTCCCAACAGTCTTACAATTGGTGGGAAGATTAACCAAGTTCCAAACTTGATTATCGTGCATGGATTGCATCTCAGTGTTCATGGCCTCAAGCCATTTATCAGATTCAGGATCTGATATTGCACTCTGATAGTTGACGGGTTCATCAGAATCTATCGTATAACATTCCTCTTCCATCAAAAGGTAACCATACCTTTCTGGTTCAATTCGAACCCTACCAGATTTGCGAACACCTTGTGTTACAATTTGTTCCTGATCAACAGTTTGTTCAGGTTCAACAATTTCTTGTTGAATGCTAGATTCAACTTCTTGTGTATCAGGTTGTGGTTCCTGAAGTTCCTCAAGTTCCACAAACCTCCCACTAGCCTCTTCCGTCAGAAACTTGTTTTCTAGGAATTCAGCTTTTCGAGAAATAAATATCTTATTCTCGATGGGATTGTAGAAATAGTATCCAAGACAATCTTTCGGATACCCTACAAAGATACATTTAGTTGAACGGGGTTCTAATTTGTTTGAAGCTTCTTGTCTAACATAAGCTTCACAACCCCATACCTTGAGATAAGATAAAGATGGAACCCTTCCATGCCATATCTCATAAGGCGTTTTATCTACCTTTTTAGTAGGTGCCATATTTAGGAGACGAGCAGCTGTTTGTAAAGCATAACCCCAGAATGATAAAGGTAGAGTACTTCTACTCATCATGGATCGAACCATATCCAATAGTGTTCGGTTCCGCCTCTCAGACACACCATTATGTTGTGGTGTTCCAGGTGGAGTAAGTTGTGAAACAATTCCACAAGTCTTAAGATGATCCATAAAGTTTGTACTTAAGTACTCACCTCCTCTATCAGAACGAAGAACTTTAATTGTTTTGTTGAGTTGATTTTCCACTTCACTTTGAAACGTTTTGAACATTTCAAACGCCTCATGTTTATGTTTAATTAAATAAACATATCCAAAACGACTAAAGTCGTCAGTGAAGGTGATGAAATATCTTTCACCATATCTAGTCATTGGCTTGAAAGGACTACATACATCCGTATGTATGATTCCTAACAAGTCCTTTGCTCTCTCATTGGTTCCGGAGAAAGGAGCTTTAGTCATCTTGCCATGTAAACAAGATTCACATATATCAAATGAGTCATTCTCATTTGCCTTCAAAAGTCCACTCTTTTGAAGTTGGGATATGCGATTCTTGTTTATATGCCCAAGGCGACAATGCCATAGATAGGTTTGACTCAAATCAAATTTGGGTTTCTTGGTGAAAGTGTGGTATAAAGAGCCTTGGTTAGTCTTTTCATCAAGGTTTACTTCATAAATTCCATTTAAAGGCCTAGCCTCAAAATAGAATACATTATTTTTGTAAACACAAATATCATCATTCATAAAGGAAAGATCAAATCCACATTGTCTTAATTTAGCAACCGAAATAATATTCCTAGTCAAGCTAGGAACATAATAAACATTCAACAATGTCATACACAAGCCATTAGGTAGTAATAAATTAAAACTTCCAATTGAATCCACCGCAACCCTTGCATTGTTTCCAACCCGAAGTACTACCTCATTTGCCTTCAGTCGCCTACTCCTTTTGAACCCCTGCAACATATTACATATGTGAGTTCCACAACCAGTATCAAATACCCATGTGTTAGGAGATAAATTATAAAGCTCTAGGTCTATCACATAGATACCTGAAGTGCCTTCACCGGCCTTCTTTTTCTTCAACTCCGCAAGATAAGTAGGGCAATTTCTCTTCCAATGCCCAGCTTTGCCACATTCAAAACATGTGTCTTCTTTGGCAACCTTTTCCTTCTTCTTGGGCGGATGGGAAGGTTGGACAACTTTCTTGCCCTTACCTTTGAAAGCTTTTGCTTTCCCTTTGCCCTTGGAGTTGGTGGGGTGTTCTGGTCTAGTTCTCTTTGTTCCACCTTCCTTGATCATGAGAACTTGAGTGGTTTTCTTAGGCAGATTCTTTTCCCCGGTAATTAGCATCCCATGTAATTCCGGGATAGTCTTGTTTAAACCATTCATGTTAAAATTCATGACAAAAGGATCAAAGGACTTTGTCAAGGAGTTAAGGATCATATCCGTTGCTAGCTCTTCGGGCATCACAACTCCAAGACGTGCCAAATGATCAATGTGACTCTTCATTTTGAGCACATAAGAACTTACCGACTGCCCATCCTCCATTTTGCAAGCATGGAAAGCCCGAACAGTTTCGAACCTTTCCGTTCTTGCAAGTTGTTGGAACATTTCCTTTAGTTGATGAATCATGTCATAGGCTGAATGATTCTCCAAATCCTTCTGAAGGTCAGGAATCATGGTTGCCAACATGAGGCATGATGCATCGATGGAATCATCCATCTTTTTAAGCCATGCATCGTGTGCGGGCTTAGGAATGGCAGGGGGCTCTTCTGGAAGTGGTTCATTGAGAACATATTCTTTCTTTTCTTGTTTGAGAACAATTCTCACACTACGATGCCAATCCAAGAAGTTGGTATGGTTAACTTTTTCTCCTTCAAGGAGAGACCGTAGTGAGGTTTTGTTAGGAGCCGAGTGTGTGTTGTTTGGTGCCATCTACAAAATTTTAACAAGGTTCTATTTAGTAAATTATGATATTAAGTCCTTAATAATTAATACCCTTTCTTGTTTCATAAACTTTAATTAATTAAGGTCTAGAATCCAAGTTGCATCACGAATAAGTGGTTAGGTATCCTTTATCCCGCCTATTCGAATCAACAAGGTAGGTAACGATTTACCAATTATATCCAAATATAATTTCTAGAGTTATGGGATCCCATTATAACATTTATAAGTTTGGCATGTTTGATCCCATCTATGCCTTGGATTTCTAATGCTTAGGTGACCTTTATCACAAGAGATTTCCAAACGAATCATCCTTCTTAAACGGACGTGTAATTTTGACAACTATTAATGTTTAGGTGTCCTTTATCCCATCAATATTGCAAAACTACTTCTTGTATCACAAGAAGACTCCAAGTGGTTAGGTATCCTTTATCCCACAAGGAAATACAAGTGATACATGAGTGTCTTTAAGAAGGACGGCATAGATTCGTATTTTATAAGGAATTTGAATGTTTTACAATTCTAATTTTGAAAAACATATGGTATCATGTAGATTGCATGCATCCAATGAACATGGTACCATTAAATCTTATTTTGTTAATTGGTTCCTTAATCATAAAATCTTCATTTTATTGATTCTTTGTTTGTGGTCAAGATTACAATTAATATCCAATATTAAGTTTGAGTTTGATCACATATATTAGAACCAATTTATAATCCTAAATAATTACCATTATTACTTAGGGTTGGAGTTTGTAAGAGTTCATAAAATCTCCATTTTATTTCTTGTTTCAATTATTTTCAAAACTTGACTTAATAGGTTTTATAACAAAACCCATTTTAATAAAACCAATTTTATCACATCTTATGTTTTAAATGTCAACTTTTGAAAATACAAAATCCTTGATGATTATGTTTAATTATCTAGGTTGTCTAGCATGCAAAATCTTATTTTCATCCACAACATAACATAATAAAACATTCAAACATCACAAGCATGCATGGGTGCATAAACACAAGCCAACTAGTTTGATATTTCATGTGAGCCACACATGAAATATCAAGTCCAAACCTAGGGACAAAAGGGTGACAAAAACTCAACCAAATGATCTTCGATTTGGCTACAATTTTGCCAAGCCTTTTATAACATCAAATGATACTTGAACCACCATTTCTTGACACCATGTAATGAGTTGTGATTTTTCTTTGGCCACTTCAATACTTGCGACAGGAATGGGCAGCAGGAAGGGTTTTTGTGGTTTTTTGTTGCATTTTTCAATTCATTCTTGGCTATATTGATGCTAATACTTGTTGAAACTTAATGTATATACTAGATATTAAAGTTACCAACAAGTATATCACCAAATAACCAAGATATGAATTTTAAAAACACTTTCAAAACAATTTTGAAATCTGGACAGCAGCTCTTCAGAAAGTGCTGCTGTTGGGTGCAATCTTCTCTTGGTCTTTTACTTCCTTCTCTTGTTACATTTTGTGAAATAAATAAAATACAACTATTCTAATATTTACAAAAGGAATATAAAGAAGGAAATAACTAATTATTATTACAAACCATTTGAATAAATGAATAGATTACAACCATATCAAACACAAACACAAAACATGCATCATATGGTCCTTGGCTTGTTTATGCACCATTTTATCACATAAAATCATAAGAAAACCAACACTTTGTTTTTCTAAGGCAACAATTTATGTAACCAAAAGCATGCTAACATAAGATATAGTTGGTTACATAAAATCATAGATAATATACTTGCATGTTGCCAAAGAAGCCATGCATGAAACTTTCATTCAAGAAGATGAACATTCATGGCTTCCAAAAACCAAGTTTATCCAAATAAACTTATTATCTAAACATGCAATATAGCCATGGCTCTGATACCAATTGTTGGAAATCATGGTTCATGTAATTAGTTTCAAAAACAAGAGTTTGCAACGGAAACATAAAATCATGAACACAAATTCCATTTTCAAGAGGATCATGCTACATGCATGTAGAGATAAGATGAAGAACAAACATAGTTTAAGTTCAAGATCATAACCTTTGTTCTTGGGTTTGGTTTGGATGATTTTGATAGCTAGGAATCAAATTAGAATCCCTCTATAGTTGATCCACCACAAGCTTGAACACCCTTGAATGCTAGTTCCACAACTTGCAAGATATGACTCCTTTTCTTATGAAACCAAAAACCAATTTTTTCTAAGAACTTAATGAGAGTTTTTGGCTGATTTCTTGAAGCAAGAATGATATTCAAACACCCTCAAAATCGTGGCCAACATATATCACACTAAGGAAAAGAAAAGCACATGCAACTAGCTTAAAAGAAAGTCCCATTTGATTTCTATAATCAAAAGCTAGAAGACACAAAGCATCTTCCTTTTCTTTTAAGTTCTTAATGCATTCTTTTCCTTCCAATATGGCTAATTTTATGATGACAAATGAAGTGCTAGTTGGTTGTTATTATTTATAAAACTTAGATAATAAAAGCTTATAAATAATACATCTTCTTATTTCTTAAATGGGATAACATTTAACCCATAATCATATACATAAATAAACCATACAATCTTAATTGTATAATTATATATATACATATATATATATATATATATATATATATATATATATATATATATATATATATATATATATATATATATATAACAATATATATATATATATATATTTTATTTAATTTACCAATTAAATTAAATAAAAGGCTTACTTATAAATCAATTAAATCGTTTAACAATTTAAACAATTTAATTGTTACACTTAATTAATTCATCACATATGAATTACTAATCAACCTTTAATTTTGTAGTTATTATTATTTACCTCAAATAATAATAACCTACAAGATTAAATTGCAAGTTTAGTATCATTTGATGTTAAATCAAATTTAACGTTCTAAATGATCAATTGGTGTCAAACTTGTTGTTGGTGTGACCCTATAGGATCATGTATTATTAGTAATATCATTTTATGATCATCCTTGGGCATATAGAACTAACAATATATATATATATATATATATATATATATATATATATATATATATATATATATATATATATATATATATATATATATATATATATATATTTGTGTGTGTGTATTGATGTGTATGTGAGAAATGTATGAAATATGGATGTATATATAGAGGTATTTGAAAATTAAAAAGTTTTTTTATAAAGTAGTCGTTGGAGTAACGGTCACAACATCACGTCGCACGACGAACCAAGCCCGTGCGAGTCCCAGACTGCGACATCGCCGCATGGGGGACGGTGTTCACCACACACGTCGTGCTCGTCGGGCATGGCGTCGGAGGGCACTCCGCATGGCTTAAGTAAAATATGAATGGTAATTGGCTCTTTGCTGCTTAACTTTTTCTATAGTTTCAAAAATTTTAATGGATTCTTTTGAAACTCTCTAGATTTCGAGCTTTATGGCAAATTATTTTAGGCAATGAAATAGTATCAAATCAATCAATTAGTCTTTAATTATTTTTTTAGAATGACTAACATATACTTTAATCTTATTTTAAATCTATATATTTGCTTAAAATGGGACTTGACTCATATACGGTATCCGTTGGACCGACAATTCTTTAATGATAATATTTAGGTGTTGTTTGTTTTTGAAAAGGTAAAACGTTTGCAGTTTACGGACCACATCTGTAGAACATCTGCAGAAGAGGAGGTGGACCAAATGTCTACGGTCTCCAAGAATAATATTGTTTGTTTTTTAAAGTTCGCATGCTGTTAACATAAACTAGAATTAAAGTAAACCGGTTTTTTAAGAAAAAATAACAAAAATAGCTTAATCTAATAAAGTTTTACCATAAACTGAAATTAAAGTAAACCGGTTTTTTAAGAAAAAAATAACAAAAATAGCTTAATCTAATAAAGTTTTACCTCAAACAGCATAAAATTAGCCAAATTCCTAAAATAGCTAAGAAAATTGCAGGTGGGCTAGTGTCACCTGCGATTTCCTCTTGCCAGCTGCGATATGGCCATCGGGAGCCTCCCCACCTGTGATCTTCACCTACCACCTGCGGTCTTCTCTGCGTGGGCTGCGATTTCGTATGTGGGCTTGGCCCATGAGCCCAGAGTATAAAATGTTTGGGAAAAATATCACTTATTTTTTCATTGCGTTTGACAAAAAATTCTCTCTAATGGCGGGTGAAAATTATGCTTCTTGGAATTCTTTAAGTATTTCAAATCATTTTTGCAGATATTTGATAATACGTTTAATCGTTTTTAGGTTAGACTTTTACATTTTTACGTTATATATTAACAAATGTACAAGTTTCTATGCTTAAAGTATAACTTTTTTATGCAAAAAATACAGAGTTCTAGAACACTGAAGACCAAATCGCAGGTGGCATAGACCACCTCCTAGATCCTTTGAAAAACACAGTGGAAATCACAGGCTATGCTACATGCGATTTCCTCTAAGTTTTTTTTAGAGGATCTCGCACGTGGTCTATGCCACCTAAGATTTGGTCTATTTTTATGATGATTTTACGCTTAAATACTTTTTCATTGAGTAATACTAACATAAATTTTTACTTAAGCATCCTAATAAAAGCTTACAGGGAACTCTAACTTTTAGGGGATCGGGACACAATATATGTGAGGATGTTGAGCGCCTCGCTAGCCTACAGTGTGTCGTGTTTGAGACAACGACCTTTTGGCATTTTATTTTGGGTCTCATATTGAAAGGGGACCCGTTATTATGCAACATGATGATGTTACACGAGATTCGGCATATTGATTCGAAAGAGCAAAACGGACGTTTACATTTTCTTATAGGAAATTATTATTTATCGTTCAGGGCCGAAGAATTCGGTTTGATTATAGGGTTACATTTTGGACAACATCCCTTGTCCAAAAAAATATGAAAAAGGTTTCGTCTACCTTTCAACAACGGATTTTCCCTCATCGAACAGATGCTTCGTTAACAATGGGGGATTTACAGCATTTTATATTAAACAACAGCTTTTACAAAATATCAGACGAGGATGTCATGAGATGTTTTTAGTTCTATATTGTTAATCACGGATTCTACAAAAAGGAAAACAACGATAAAATTACCATTGAATGGTTATCATCGGTGGAAAACATGAACGAATGAAACATTTAAAAACATATTACTTAATTATTGTCTTTTACAAAAAAGAAATTTTCTTAATAACAGTATTCATTTATAGGTTTCCGTGGGACATTTATATATGAGAGAAGGTATATACAGAATTGAGTAAATGTTTTCGTAAGTTCCAAGAGTTTTATGCTCTTTCGTCGCCCCGCAATGAATTAAAGTTAACAATTTTTTGTTTTCCCCCGCCGTTTAAGGTATTCAATTTTTGTTTAATATTTTTTTTGGAGCAACGACTTATATATAAATAAAGAAAAACTCAAGCAAGAAGCTCGAGAAAGTTACAGGAAACAATCTAAGTTAGGAGAGATATTCCAATCAAACCAATCTATAGAATTACATTTAGAACGATACCAAATCTAATGGAACACGTTTAAGCAACTCTCATCCACAATCGCCATAGCATTCCAGCTAATGTTCCTGGAGAGCCGATCAATCCTAGCTTTCCAAATCATCCAAAGAGTTGTGTATAAGATCGATTAGGAAAGTTTTTTGCAATTCTTAAACCAGTCCGGAGACTCGATTATATCAACGCAAGAGTGGGTCTGGCTAAAGATCGGAGATGCCCAACTCGCTAACCAATTCCAAACAAGCAGAGCAAACTCGAGACAAACAAAGAGAATATGGTCAATTTGTTCATCAGCAAACGTTACAAAAAGTACATAAGGATGAGGGTGTGCTAATTCCTCTCCTCAGTAAGTTCTCAAGAGTCAGGATTTTGTTCTTAAACCCCCTTCAAATAAAGCAATTAATTTTTAATGGAATCCATTTAACCCATTTGAATATCAAGAAGGGTTCTTCGTTAGAATAATCCCTAAAAACTTGTCTAACGACATTGCCAAAAAAAAGTCTATCCACAACAAAATAGTTAAGAGCCATGGTGAGTTTAGGTGTATGTTTTTTTATTTAGAAGCTCTTTAACCACTTATGTTTGCGGATAGGAAGACGTTTGACTCACAGCTTGTATGTTTTTTGGAAGACCACAGACGTCAAAACATCTGCGCCTTCTTCTCCAAGAAGACATGGACCAATGTTCGCAGCGGGAAGAGGTTTCACGCAGACGTCTTCTGGGGAAAAAATACACTTTTTTGTTTTGTTTTGTTTTGTTTTTGTTTTTGTTTTTTGTTTTTGTTTTTTGTTTTTTTTTGTTTTGTACTTATAACTATTACATAAATATAAAAAATTAAAGTTTATAAAATAAAATTAACTAATAAATACTTAAACAATGTATGTAATTATTATAAAAAACATGTATTAACAATATTGATGTAATAATGTTCGGAATATGAGTTTGTGTTTTTTTTTTCTATTTTCTTTTGTTGGATGTGATTTACAAAGTAATTGTTTTATGTTATTCTTATGAGATTGAGATATCGTTGTCATTGTTGTGGACATATTGATTTTTTTAAGAAAAATACTTGTGGTTCATTCTAAAGAAATTTAACCAGAAAAAATACAATATTTTATTTAAACTTTAGCTTATTTTAGTAGTCTACAAACCTTAAAAAACAAACAATATTTTTTCTTACAAACTGCAGACATTAATCCATCTCTTCTTCTACAGATATAGTCCACAATCTGCACACAATTACTTCTTAAAAATCAAATATCACCTTTGTATTAAAAATAACTTTCTCGGTAATCCTAAGCCTCAAATAATAATTTTACAAAATTCAGAAAGTTTTGCAAAATTCTCAAAATATATTCATTTTTACAAATTGATTTAAGAAATAACACTTCTTTGCGAACCCCTAAAATTTGTAATAAATAATTTTATAAATTAATCTAATATAGAATAATTTTTTTATGATATATAAATAGTTTGATGGTTGTCGAAAGAGAATTGCCAAAACTAATGTGGAATCTTAAATGGATCTAAAGGAGTTATTCACAATCATATTTTGTTAAAACGTTATTTTCCTACTATGCAACATGATATAGGCTTTTTATTAAATAAAATATTAGATCATGTAAAACAAAATTTGATGTTCGATGACACTTGATAGAATTATTAACTTCTATATAGTTCTTTATATATCAATCGTAAAGGTACAAATGAATATTACTTAAAATATCTTTATTTCTTATTAGGTTGCAAACTCACAATTGCCTTGATAAAATCAATGCTTGAACTTCTATGAAACGCGGAGTCGGTCAACAACTAACCAAAAGCGATTTCAAAGTCTTTCTTGGTTCGTATGCATCAAATTTTCATTTGAAAAATAATGTAATAACTTGCTTAACAAGTAGTTTAATTTATTTTTTTCATTAAAAAACGGATATCTAGAATGTTAGATTTTTTTAAACGATGACAATCATAATAAAAACACTAGATGCTAGAAAAAACAAAACAAGGAACATTACAAGTTACAAGTAATAGAAGGGGAATTACACCAACCAAACCAACACACCCCTGAAGATTCGCCGTATATCTAATCCAATTAAACGAATAAAGCTGTATGTCATCAGTGGTTCTCATATTCCATAAATTCCATATGGCCCACATCACCACATAAAGCCATAAGCAATTTCCACATTCTCTTATATGGCTTCAATTTTTTTGCCTTTAAAACCAAACCATAAAAATTAACGGGAACATTCACCAATAATTTGGACCAGGATTTTGTCGGGGTTAGGTGCCCTTCGACTCTGCGGAAAAGGGGGCACACCAATAAACACACGACGAATTACTTCGACGGACTTTCATACAATTATATGGACAAGTGAATAATGCTAAGGTTGGGTATGAAGAAAACACAAGGATATAAAGTGGTTCACCCAGCTGGGCTACGTCCACTGTGAGAAACGAGAGAAACTTTCATTCATAAACTTCATTGATTTACAAGAGAGAAAAATATGACTACTGATTTCTAGCAAATTGAACATATTACATCCACTGTGAGAAACGAGAGAAACTTTCATTCATAAACTTCATTGATTTACAAGAGAGAAAAATATGACTACTGATTTCTAGCAAATTGAACATATTACAATCATAGATTGAGATGTATAAATAACGGGATATGGAAGCTTGAACACGCAAGGTCTTGGGTGGGAAAGAGCAAAAGGACAAACTGTCATTGTCACTTTATTTGAAAAGGTGACTGCAAGCTCCTCATGCTGCCTCTGACAATGGTACTATTCTTTGCTTGTTCCCAAGATTCTTCTGACCATGATAGTGACAATACCAATATTGGGGTTGACTGAAGTCACGCCTTTGATTGCAAAACCCTTATTGGTCTTCGATTGAGGTCTTGCCTTCGAACTATCACTGTCCGAGTTGTGCTTCTGCACCTTCTGTCGAACTTCACTTCGTGCAATGGTCTCTTCCTCTAAGAACTCTTTCTGTCCAAGTCATGCTTTGCCCAAAGGATACTGCTGACTCATCTTTTCCTGCTGATGACATGTTCACCACTGTGACCATAGCACAAGCTATTGTTCTCACTGTGAACATCTGCCTGCATGAGATACTGATGAAGTTTCCTTCGGATGCGACTCCCGGTCCGGACTTAGGTCTTCATTTGTCACATGCCTCCGTCTGGTAACTAATCTGTCACCTCCTGACTTTGGCTGTCAATCTTGGATGACTTCCTCCATGTCAATACTGAATACGTGGGGTGAGTCCAATTTCAAACAATATATTAATATTTTATTTCATTTACTAATAATTGAATAATAAAAAAAGAAATAACAAAATAAAAATTATCATTAAGGGCAAAAATTGTCATTTTAGGTCTGTTAGGGACCAAGCACGCAATAAAATCAAAAGATAGGGACGGTCCTAGTTAAAAAACAGAATTAGAGACCAAACGCGCAAATTACCTCAAACCACAATGACCATTCGTGTAATTTACTCATATATATATATATATATATATATATATATATATATATATATATATATATATATATATATATATATATATATATATGTGTATATGTATTTGTATATATATATATGTATATATATATATATATATATATATATATATATTTGGGTGTTACAAGTTGGTATCAGAGCTTGAGTTTACACTCTAATAGAGAATATTTTATTTGAATTAAATTATTTTCTAGCATCCTACTTGTGCATTCACATAGAATGAGTTGAGACTTCTGGATACTCATGACATCTGTATGTAAAAAGGAGAAACGAATTTTGTGAATGAGTGATAATGATGGCTTTCTAGGTTAGCCTCACATACACAAAAGACTTGTTGAAAATTAAAGGAAATAAAGAACGTTTAGGTTCGAGTTCTTTTGCTCAACAATAAACGAAGATATAAAAATGAAATGCGGAAATGTAAAGGAACGATATGCGGAAAATATCAATGACTTGAAATGTAAATTGCGAGATAATAAATAAATTTTAAAGACGAGTGTGGAAATTAAACGACAATAATTTAAACGATATAATTTAATTCGGATGTTTCATTTATATAAAAGAGATGTTACTGATTTAACATTTGGCTACAAAATACTCTTTTTGATCTATGAGGAATTACATTGATACACATACATTTGGAGATGGAAAATGACTTTGATGTTCATGTGGCTGGAGAGAATTCCCCAGCCCTCCAATTCCTTTAGACTACATTGGAGTGATTGGAGTGATGGTGTAGTATGAAGAGGTCTGGTGTGTTCACTCACTCTTTCACTCATCTGATTTATGGCCCAATGGCTCCTATTTATAGGAGCAACCTTGTGTAATTTGTCTTGGTTAAGGTAGGAAATCCAAAAATAACGTCTTTAAGTTGTGAATTTTGTTCCAAGTCATTTCTAAAAGCCTGGAAAAGAAAATAGCAATGCTGAAGATGGTTAACGATTTGTAAACACAAAGACATGCAATGACGTTTTTATTGTCTATTTGTTTGAGATTAAGTAATCATCACTTAGAGTTATGAAATCCCCAACGTTTGTAAGTGGTTTATGATGCATAAAGACGTCTTTTGAATTATATTAAATGTTTTAAACCATATTTAACATCACAATAATGCTTAATATCAACTTAATTCAAGAGATTCAACATACGCTAATAGTAAAAGCAAAAAAAGCACATTATATCTGTACATCCACCATCCACAACAACAAACTATATCAATCAATGTTAATCGTTTGTGAAATTAAACAAAAGGATGTTCCTCAGAGTAGAAGCAGTGAGACGGTGTAAGTCAATTCAATCAGTGTCAATTGAACAAATGCAACGTACACAAGAGTACCAATTTGTATTAAAGTTATCTCTTATCGGTACATCCACCATCTACGTAGACATAATACAAAAGGATGTTAGCGTATAAACAGTGATACAACGTAAGTCAATTTAATCAACTTTTAACAACTGTAACATAAGCTAACTGGTCCAACTTGTAAAATTTATCTTATATGAGTATAACCACCGGCTACTAAAACATAGTACAAAAGGATGTTCCTCAAAGTAGAATAAGTGATACAATGTAAGTCAAGCCAATCAGCGTCAAATGAACAAATACAACGTACGTGAGAGTACCAACTTGTATAAGTTATATTCTATCAGTACATCCACCATCTACAAAGACATAATACACAAGGATGTTGCTCAGTGTAGGAACAATGATACAACATAAGTCAATTCAATCATCGCCCATTTAAAAAAAGGCAACTAACGTTGTCAGAAGTAGCTTGAAAAGTCATATTATAACAATACATCCACTGTCCACAACATAAATAAATATTAGTGTAAAATCATTGTAACAAATAAAAAATAACTATAAAGAGTAAGAAAACTAAACCTTGATAGAGTTCCAAACTCAAAGGAAGAGGAAGACACAATACTTTCAGCGTATAATCATTCTATCAACATAGCTCAACCAGATCAACATTAGTAGAGAGAGTCAGTGTCAACCACCTTTAAACCAACATTCTATTATCGTTACATCCATCTTACATAACGTCAATCGATGTTAGTTTTACGGAACTAACAATGAACACGTGCAGTCAAACCATTAACATCAAATTAATGTGATATTGCCAATTTGTCCCATATATAGATGAAGTTGTTTACTCGCTTTGGTCAAACATTTTGGCATACAAATGGATACACTTACCCGCATGGCTTAATAAGTTTGTACGCCAGACTCGATTTCAGATGTTGCATCACCCTCACATTTTCAAACATTGTTTAGTCACCCTAATATATTTCACTAAATCTAAGCATAAATTGAATGAAATCTAAAATTAAGACAAATAAGAAATAACAATATGGATTCAATAAAAAAAAGGCATAAGTTGTAATATCAACCATGACAACATTTTATTGTATTATGTACATCAAACAACTCGATCTTCACACAGAAAACAATTACTTTTCTCAACAATAAAAATTGATTTTCATTGCATTTAGTAATCATTTACGCCAAAAATCAAGTACAACTTTACACATTTTCTCAACAATAAAAACGATTTTCCTTACATTTAGCAATCATTTACACCAAAAATCAAATGTTTTAATTACAATCTTGCTCCTTACAACTTAATAGGTTAAACAACATACACTTATGAAATAATACACCCACTATCCTCAAAGCTAGTCTGCATTGTGAATGTACTGAATAAAGCTTGGTCTCCAATGGCAAACTATATTATTATAACATTACACCCACTATCCCCAATGGCAAACTATATTATTATAACATTACACCCACTATCCTCAAAGCTAGTCTGCATTGTGAATGTACTGAATAAAAACAACACATGTGAAACAATAAGTGGAAAAAAGAAGAAGCTGAAAAAATAAGATATAAAATGCACAATAAAACTTAACTTTAGTGATCTGAAACAGGGATGATATATTTTCTATCATCATGTCGTAAGCCTATAAAATATTGAAATATTAAAACCGGTATCAATGTAATTATTAGTACAATTTGAAAGCAAATTAAAAAAATCATGAATACCTGAGTCTGACGTGCATCCTTAGCAAAGTCTTCAAAACTTGCCACGCAAAGGAAGAAACCTTTCCAATCACCTAAAATATGTTGTGCTTAAAACGACAAACAATGGTTTAATAACATTATCAATGTATGGTAACCAAATCATAATGATGTAAGTCCATAAACATGACACATGTTAACATAAGCATAAGCATAAAACATTGCTTCCAAAACTAAAATCTCTTAACACTAAATGTCATAAAAAAAAGAAATTAGTTCAAAACACCAGCCCATATATGAAAACAACCAAAGTAATCTACGCAGACTCATTACTATCATGGCAAATGCGCACTGATAGTGGCATTTTATTACTTCTTTTATAGTTTATTTTAGCATCGTTACCTTTGTTTTTATTTAGTTTGCATATATTATTTTGTTATTCCTGTTTCTTTAGTTATTTCAGATACTTTCATGGTTTTATGTTTAATTCGTAGGAATTACGGATGCGGAGCGGAACGAAACGGATAACGAGCGAGTAAAGCGGGTTAAAAGTAACAAATTAGACTTCATAACATTTGGGCTAAGATAATGTGGGCTTACTATTGCCGTTGATCTAGTGTGTCAATATGGGCTCGATTGGTCTTGGGTTGGATCGTCTGTTTGACAAAAAGAAAACGAACCCAAAATAGTGGAAACATTATCGTGTGATCGAGTGAATGAAGAAGGAAGCCTACGTGTGCAATCGAACTAAAACAAAAGAAAGAATTGTGCGGTCAAGTGTTCCTATACAACTCACCTTGCATGCGATCGAGCAAGAGGTAGACACAAGCCATGCGACCGAGCAATAAGAAAAATGAAGCAATTTGTAAAGTGTGCGGCCCGCCAGAGGCGATGCTACGTTAATGTCAAGGGTGTCCATGGACACCCCTGATTTTGAATTTTTCGTTTATAGATTATATATGAGTTTTCATATGGACACCCGTGAGAAAAACACCAACCGGACCCCTTTGCTCAACCAACTATAAAACTGAAAAATTATAATAAAACTAAAAAATTGTAAGAGATTTAGAAGTTTTATATTTATACCAATGATTTAGCATATCAACATGGTTAATAGAAAAAAAAAGATCGTTTCTATAGATATCATATTCTAGTTTTAAGTATTCAAACATGTAAATATAAAACAGAATATATTCCAGATTTGGAAAAAACAGAAGAAGAGTAAAAAGGGAAAAAAACCCTAGAAAACAAAATTTACGAAATTCTTTGGGTCACCGGAAGCCATCCACTGTCCTCAACCTCAGTCTGCCGCCGCCCACCGATATTCTCATTTAGCTGAGCTCATTCTCCATCTCCGCCTATTTCCGCCTACCCTTTGTTGTCACCGGTTGCCGGTTGGTCTAATAATCCTGCCCATAAATTATTAGCATTCAAAAAATCATTAGCGATCCGATTTCTCAAATCCGATTTGACAAGTTTCATAGCTGAAAAACATCTCTCCACTGTCGCGGTTGCAACGGGCAAAACCAATGCCAACTTGACTAGCCGATATACCAAGTAATATGAAATATGTTTTCTTGTTTCCACCATGACTCGAGAAAGGTCAGAAATTCCATTTAAGTTAGCAAACCGATCATCTTCTTTTACAACATCATAAAAGAAATCGAGTTGTTGTGCAAGATTCCTCCTCTCCACCTCCGTAAAATCATTTGGATATAACATACTCAGTTTTATTAACTTTCACGTGTCAAATTGAGAAAATAAGCAACAAGGGCTCAAAGCCGCCATATTTGTAAGCAAATCAGTGCTTGCCTCACTAAAACGATCACGAAACTCTTCAAGTTGCATATCAAGAACCATGATAAAAGTATCGACTTTATAATGATGTTGATTGTTGATGTCGGTATTTTGTCTTCGATTTCTTGCATACTTTGCCTCCATGTCCACTTCTTCAATTTCATATTTTTCACAAAAAACATGTACTTCCTCTAAAAGACCTTCAAACCCATCATCTCTAAAACTTTGCAATTTTTTCTTTGTTATTTGTATTAATGAAACCGCTTCAATTATGCCTTGATCTTTTTTTTGAAGAGCTTGAGACAACATATTTGTAAGCTCTAAAATGCGTAGCATGAAGTGCAAATAAAATACAAAATCAAATGTTTCAAAATACAAAGTAACACCATGTGCTTGGTTCCGACTAAAATTATTTTTACCTTCTTTTTCGACATATTCAAGGACTTTAAGAACCTCCGGGAATAAAGAAACCAAACTCGATATTGTCTTATAATGAGAACCCCATCGTGTATCACCGGCTCTTATTAGTGAAAGCTCTTGATTTAAGCCTTTTCCGGTTTCAATTTCATTGTTACCAATTGCTTCTTGCACTATCTTTTTATAACCTTCTCGAATCATATCTTTTCGTTGACAAGATGCACAAACCACATTCATAACAAGAGAAAGCATTTCAAAGAAGTTTCCAACACCATTGTGGTTTCTTGCAACCGCCACAACCACTAGTTGAAGTTGGTGAGCAAAACAATGTATATAAAAAGCCGAAGCATTATCTTTTAAAATTAAAGCTTTCAAACCATTAAACTCACCACGCATATTGCTCGCTCCATCATAACCTTGTCCTCTTATTTGTTCCATACTCAATCCATGTTGTGCAAATAAAGAGTCTATGGAAGATTTAAGAGATTTTGAAGATGTGTCCGTTACATGAACAACACCTATAAATCTCTCCTTAACAAGCCCAAATCCATCAACATATCGCAACACTACGGCCATTTGTTCTTTTTTTGATACATCATTAGACTCATCAACTAATAAGGCAAATACATCTTTACCAAGACCGTCAAAAACTGCTTTGAGAATTTCTTGCGAAAAGCAATAAGCAATATGTTTTTGAATCTTTGGCGCAATAACTTGATTATTCCCCGGAGCATTTTCCAATGTAACTTCACGGACCTCGGAACTAAATTTCCGAATTAATTTTAATGTTTCCAAGAATTGTCCTCTATGCAAAGAAGTTGCCGACTCATCATGTCCACGAAATGGCAATGAACCATTAAGTAGATGTCTACACACCTCAACAGAAGCGTTTAATCGGATGCGATACTCTTTCTTTGCACTTTCACTGTGCTTATGAAAGGCAACGGGAATGGATTGTTGTTGTTTCACAAGATCTTCACATTTTTTTAATGCTCTATTATGAAAACTATTAACCGCACCAACATGACTCAAAAGTCTCTCTGTTTTGTTCCAACTATTAAAGCCCTCAGTGACAAATGCATCGTTACCAGCTTGTTGTTCAATATGATCTCTAAACAAATAACAACATAAACAAAATGCTTTATCCGTCTTTACACTATACTCTAGCCAGTTACCATATTGAGAAAACCATGCAGATATAAAACATCTTTGCTTATTCCCAATTGTTGTTTGTGGAAGAATATGGCCACTTGGTTGATTAGGTCCTTTAAGCCAGTAACGACGTCTTATTTCATCTCTTTGATTAACATTATAACTCAGGATTCTTGGTCTATCAGCTGGATCACAAGGAAGATTATCTAAATCAACAATATTGTTAGGCATTGTGAAATTAGAAGTAGATTGAAAAACCGGAACATGGCTATGAACATTATCCTCCGTAGATGTTGAAACATATGGTGTCTTCCTTTTAGAAGATATTAAAGATGTTGAACCGGGAGGTGTTACTTTGTTGAAGTATTTTTCCATTTTCTGTCAAAAACCAAAATCTATTCAATACTAATAAATCTACAAATTTATTTTCCAAAACCTAAATCAAATGAAGTGTCTAAACTAACAACTCATAAATCTATAATTAACAGTTCTATAAAATACAACCTCATAAAACCAATACTTTATGGTTTTACAGTTGGTTATATTGACAATAAAAAAATTGAAATTAGGTTTGAAATTTACCTCTTTGAAGCTTGGATGTAACATCCCAAAATTTTAAGGTAAAATTAAAAAAAAATTAAACGGATACTTCAATATAAGAAAAGCCACTTAATTAATTTTGACAAAATTCCATAACTTATAAGTTTAATGAAAACATCCCAGGATTAACAAAAGTTAATGAAATCACAACATAGCGGAACATCCATTCAAAAACAGTCCTCCAATGAAGCAGCACAGTGTATACACGTCACGCCTTGCCATCCATGGTACCTGATGTACCTGAAACAGTAGTTTATATAGGGAAAGGGTAAGCACGGAACTTAGTGAGTTCCTCAAAATACCATACGATCCATCACATAACATACAACACACAATAACCATTCATATGTCTGTGAGACTCACGGGCTATCCCTGTTCCGCCTGAAGACTCACAGGCAGTTCCCGTTCTGTCTTATCGCTCGCAGGCTTTTCCCGTTCCGTCTAATGACTCGCAGGCTATTCCCGTTCCGCCTATTGGCTCGCGGGCTATCCCGTTCCGTCCACAAACAATCATTATCATAGCAATAATTCATACAATTATCATAACAGGTAAGATCACCTTAGTCTAACATATCTTCCTTCCTACGCATGCAATATCACCTATAGTATAGTGAGAAGACTCACCTGATTATAGTTGACTATATCGTTTATCTTTCTCGGCTTTGTATTTCCTTCAACTTTAACTATTAACATAATAAGAAATCTATCATTTCTTAATCCTTAACTATATTATAGTTGCATCATTAAACCCTTCAATAATTCCAATATGATACTCCATGATTTATCAAGTAAAGAACGGCCAGGTAGAAGATTAGATGGGGTGGCAGGATCCTTTCAGCATTTTAGCCTTTCGGAAAATCCAACAACCAGATCCCAAGTAATCGGCCTAGTCATCGTCCTCGTAGGTAAATCAATTGGTATTATTTTCGGAAATTACGAATTGTTATAATAACGACATTTTAAGGTTTTTGTTTACTATTGTTAGAAATGAGTATAATATAACATATGTTATACTTATTAAATATTCTACTTCTTAACAAAAACTATTTTACAATACCTAATTAAGCTATAGAAAGGTTTGTAGTTACCTTATGACCAGTCGTCGAGATCTATAACTTCTTCGTTAGGCTTTTAAGCTTCCTTCAGCTCACTTGCTTACACTCTAGTGCTTAGAAACCTCTATATATTGGATTGAGATTTAGTTGTGTGGTTTATGAGCTGTTTTGAGGGGTATTTATACTTGAATTCTAGAATAAAAAATGGCATGACACTTTTGACAAACGATTTTAATAATATAACTTTGTTGAAATTAATACCTTCTAGAATCAGTCTGTTCAAGACTGGTTTAGCCGAATTTAAACCAATGAAATTCACGTTTTTATTTGATATTCCAGAAATTTATCTCAATACCTTTCCAGTGATGTATTTTATGTATTTATACGATTTTTCTATGATTTATTATGAATTTTTGAAAACAGACTATCTAATCTGTCAATTCCGAACTAATCAGTAAAGATTGCATTTTTTACCATAGATAATGTCATTTTCAAGCTTACTATTATTTTTGGTAATTGTACTAGACTCAATTTGTAAACTTTGTGCACTGGTTTGAGGTCCAAACGATTTTTCTAGAATTAATTATGATTTTTTTAAAAACGACACAAAATGCTGATTTTCATATGAAATTGTAACTAAAGTTTTTCTTAGCTTTATAACTACCAAAAATCATATAATTCCTAACACTCTTATTTTAAGTATATGTTATAATCAGGATACGGGTCTTACATTGGAGCTAGTAAGAATCAACCGAGAATATATTCCATTTTGTTGGGATTGAAGAGATCAAGACAAAAATATAATTGTGCCCTCTTGCTCTCCGTTATCTTTTTCTTTGTTTATTGAACGACACGAACAGCGACAGACGAGTGGAACAAAGGTTGGAGAAAGACAGAAAGTGCTTCTTTTTTTTTTTTTCTGCTTATAATTTACGTCGTTTGCGTCAAAAAGCCGGAAAGGGGAACTCAATTTTACAGCCCAATTTAATTGGGTTTTTACAACCCACGTTGTTTGCCATTTCCAATTTAAAGGCCTACTAAGTTAATTGAGTTTTTTTTATAGTCAGCCCAAACTTTTTTTTTATGTAAAATTAAAGGGGCACTTGAAAATAAATACCGAGGGCATTCTCTAATTAATTTATATATATATATATATATATATATATATATATATATATATATATATATATATATATATATATATATATATATATATATATATATATATATATATATATATATATATATATATATATATATATATATATAGGGTCCGGTTCCGGTGAGGACTCTTTTTTCGGTTACAACTTGCGAGGACACCTTAAAAAAATTGAAAAAAAATATAAAAAAAATACAAATCATAAAATCGAGAATAGTACTATATCATTATCAAAAAAAATTTGAAAAAAAAATTTGCATCATTGCAAAACGTAATGATGCAATTTTTCTGTTTTTATTTTGGATCATTATTTCATTATAAAAAAAATAATGATCGAAAAGTTTTTTTTTTTGAATCTTTTTTTTCTGCGATATAGTACCATGATCCATTTTATTATTTATATTTATTTTATATTTTTTTTCAATTTTTTTAAGGTGTCCTCGCAAGTCCTCACTTTAAGAAGAGTCCTCACCCGATCCTGATTCTATATATATATATATATATATATATATATATATATATATATATATATATATATATATATATATATATGTATATATATATATATATATATATATATATATATATATATATATATAGACTTAGGATCTTTTGAGAACCACAAGTCTCCCGAGAACCCGAGAACTCCCAACTCCTTTTAGATCAATCCTATATCTCCAAACCGGTATTTTTTTCAAAAAACTGACCACATAGGCCTCTAAAACGCTCAAATAGGTGCCGGGTCGCTGAAAAAAATTTCCGAAAAAACGACTTTTTTTTTTTTGAAAAAAATTTGCACATGTGCAAAAAAAAAAAAAACTTTGCACATGTGCAAACTTTTTTATACGTACATTTTTTTTTAAGTTTTTCTTTATGGATGTCTTTCTAACATATATTTAAGGCGTTCTGTAAAATAAAATTTCAAAAAAAGTGTACGTATAAAAAACTTTGCACATGTGCAAAGTTTTTTTTTGCACATGTGCAAATTTAAAAAAAAAAAAAAAAAGTTTTTTCGGAAATTTTTTTGAGCGACCCGGCACGTATTTGAGCGATTTAGAGGCCTATGTGGTCGGTTTTTTGAAAAAAATATCGGTTTGGGAGTTTTCGGGTTCTCGGGGGACTTGTGGTTCTCAAAAGATCCTAACTCTATATATATATATATATATATATATATATATATATATATATATATATATATATATATATATATATATATATATATATAGAATCAGGATCAATTGAGGCCAAAGAAAAGGTTGAGATCGCGAGACCAGATCTGGACCATCTAATATTTCAGATCTACGGCTATTATAAATTGTAAATTTTATATTTATTAATTAACAAAAATTCAAAAATTTAATTAAATATAACCTAAAGGGTATTAAAGTAATTATCATTGTCCTAATTATGTAAATTCCTATAATCACGATGAAATTAGTTTAAAAAAAATCAAATCTTTGAAAACTTTGAAACTAATCTAAAAATCGGGAACCCTACATCATTTTCGCCGTCTTCAACCTTTTGAGAACCGCAATTGCCTTCATCTATCACTACAATCGTCGATCCTCTTCAAAGGTTTATCACCTCAACCACACCATCGTTGGTGCTCGATTGCATGTTACTGGAGGCGTTCTGATCAGGGGAGGTCGCGCGGTCCTAAAAGGAATTTGTTCTTCTGTTGATCTTAACTCGATCGACTCTTGTGATTCAGGTTTGTTTTTGACGTAATTTATTGTATGAATATATGTATGTTGTATTTTAAGTCGCCTAATTTATCTGAACATGGTGTTGAATGCTTATGTAAAAGAGTGTAGGAAAACCCTAAATATTAGTTGGTGAAGAACAAATAAGTTCTACAAATGTAGTAGTTATTTTATCTTTTGAATACGAGGTCATTTAGGACATTTTTATGTATATTTTAATTTGGAATATTCCTATTTATTACAGCTGTTGATTAGTAATGGTGTGTACCTAGCGTATAATTGATGAATACTACATTTGTTTGGCTTACACAAGCATTGTTTACTGAAAGAGCCACAAAACCTTGTTTTTGCATGGTTACCCACTTAAGATTTATGCAGGATAACTCAAAATTGGGTTGTATAAAAATGCATGAAGAAAAGGTTGTGGAATCTTTGCAAGGTCGGTGTCTACTAAACCTGGTAAGGACTTTGAAACAGGTTTGATGTAAGCATGACGATCATTACCAGTAATTAATGACTAATTTTCAACTTTTGACAATTTTGATCAACAATGTGTTCATATGTTAATTTTGACAAGAACATATATATACAGAAGCTCTTAAAATGACATGAAATATTAGGTTCTAGCTAGGAACATGTTTCTCTAATAGATATATGATTAATCAACTTCTTTTTTCTATTTAAATGAGTCACATTTTTTATATCCATTTATATACAAAATTAAGGAGCCGTACGTTACAGAAAGTTCAGTAAAATATGTTTAGCATAACTTAGAGCCGGCCGGAAACCCTAGCCAAATACAAATCAGGTATGAATTAGTCTAAATTAATACAAAGAAACTATGTTTAGAGAAACCTTGATAGCTAAAACTCTAGATTATAGAAATTTATAAAAGGGGATGTCGGCATTTGAACACAGTAAAATATCTAAAAAAATACAGTAATCATTAATGATTAAAACGTATAAATCATAACTATGCATACTTATTTGCAATGTTAATCATTGTTGATTAATACTATATATGTATGTTTGTTTTATTAAGCGTTTAAGTATTAATCATTGATGATGAACAGTATTAATCATTGATGATTAACACCGTAACAGTCACTGTCACTTTTTGTTATCATTTTTAATCATCAGTGCATAACTAAACATAACAATAGTTATAATCATTTCAGATTATAACTTTCAACAGATTTAATATGATTATAATCATTTATGATTATAACAAATGTTGCATAGATGATTAGAACACCGAATATAACTTTTGTGCAGCTTTAATATAATCTGTAAATTATTTTTTTTTAATATCATTGAACTCGATTTTGCAGGTGTGAATCCAATAATAACAATGATCACGTGTGCCACTATTTGTTTATAATTAAAAATGCATTGTATTTTTTGGCTACATTATGATGTAATCATCGATGATTAAAATCGTATTGTGTTTCTTTCTTTACATTGTGTTGTAATCATTTACGATTAAAACTGTATTTTATTCTACAAATATTTGCATTCTTTATCTTTGCATTGTGAATAGTTCATTTGATATTTACAACTATATTCATAGATGATTACAATTGTATTTGAAGTTTTTCAAGTCTACAAATATATTAAAAACTAATTCAATATAAATTTAAAACTACATTGTGTTTTATAATCATTAATGATTGAAATCGAATAAATCAATTTATACAATGAAAAATATATCTTGACCGAAAAATGATAATTACTATCAATTAATAAAATAAAATAATAAAAAATAAGTAAAAAAATTGACGTTATATAATCTGATATCATTAAAAAAATAAAAATTAATTTATTTGTTTTTTTAGTAACTAACAATCAGAATCCTAGATTTTAGGAATCAGAATCCTAGATTTTAGGAAGCCATAATTTTAATATAATTTAATTGAAATACATAATTACTAATATGCCCTTATAATTTGATTGGTCCAGAATTGGCCTCGCGATCTCAACCTTTTCATTGGCCTCGATTGATCCTCCCCCTATATATATATATATATATATATATATATATATATATATATATATATATATATATATATATATATATATATATATATATATATATATATATATATATGCTATGTAATGGAGGTATTTTTCAATCGTTGGGGACACCTCCCCCTTCCCAATAAACTAAGTCCGCCCCTGCCCATAATCGTGCCCAACTCTGTCGATTCTCTTGCCAAGTCTGTCGCCCGCTTGCTTCCCCACTTTTTCCAACGACCGCCTAGTTCTCCACTTTCTCTAGTTCTTGTTCTTTTTTCTCTTTGAGGTATCAGTTCATTCTTGCCTTCTTGATATTTGTATATGGCGTGTGTATATTGCATTGTGCAGAACTGCATATAATAAAACAATATATGATGCTACGGTAATATATTGGTCAAAGTCTATTAATAGTCTAGAAAAAAGTAGATGTGCTATTACATTGGCTTTGTGCAGCAAACATTTTACAATATAATTTTTTCTATTTTTTATTTTCTTAACGTTACTTTTATCTAGTTGGTAATTTATGTAGTTCATAAGTATATTTATAATTAGAAGTAAACAAGTTAGAATAGTCTCTAATTTTGTAGTATAATCGATAACTCGCGACCCGATTACCAACAAAATTTTTACCAACTTATTTTGTAATTTTATTCAAAGTTGGACACACGTGACATTAGATTCTGGATTCGCCACTGCGGCCCGCACACGTGTGCAATTCTTGCTCTGCCCGCACACTTTTGTAATTTACAATCAGATAAGTCCGATTAGTTTGGTTTTTGTTTTGTGCAGCCCGCACACTTTTGTGTGGAATGTTTGCTTTGCCCGCACAAAAACATGGAATTCAATCAGAGAGTAAGGTCTTTTGGTTTTTGTTTTGTGCGGCCCGTTCGTTTTGTGAAGAAATTTATATGCGGCCGGGTAAAAAGTGAAATGAAGGGTTATTTTGTAATTTTCAATGGGTTTTTAACATAGGGTTTTACCCTCTTGGAGAACACATTCGAACACAGTTTTTTAAACAGACGATGGCGGGGGAGCTTTGGAGCAAGTTTTTGGAGCTCATCTTCAAGAAGGGATTTTGGAGTATTTCTTTTGAAAGAACAATTGGTATTTTATTATTTTGTCTTAATTATGTATAACTAAAACTCCACGTAGTTAGTGTTTGGTGAAATCTCTTTGATGATTTTCTAGTTTGAATGGTTCTTGAATCTTTGTTAAATTCATGATTGAAACTTTGTTTTAATTATCATATTGTTAGATGCTTTGATTTCATGAGTCCAAGTATTTAATGATTATTGTTATTTGTTTTTAAGATTACGTAATTGATTTTAGAAACAAATTAGTAACAAATGATTTTTATGAATGCTCGTTATTTCATTTCAAAATCATGTGGTTTCAATCTTTGAGGTAGAAGTTAAGCTTTTAGCTTCCTTTAAATTTGGTGATTCTTAAAGTGTAATGCTAGTCAACTTATTTAAACCAAATGCTTATTTGATTTATGACTTTGATTAATAAGGATGTTATAGAGCTTTCTTGATATCCATAAAAACTAAGAAGAATCGAGATAACTCTAGCTTTAGAGTTGTTATAGCCATTTTGATTTGAGCAAAGATATTGCACCTAGAACCATAATGATAAACTAGTTAATTGATTCAAGAGATGGAACCCAATGCTAACTCATTTTCTCTCAACTTGTCAAATTACCATTTTCATAAATAGCAATCTACTTTACTGCTTCTCTCTTTTTAGTCTTAATGGTTCAAAAACTTTCAAAACCCTTCATTATTACTTTATGTTGTTTTACAAATCACATTTTTGAATTGATCGCATAGTTTTACAAATTGAACCAATCTCCGTGGATACGATCCCTTTACCGCTATACACAAATTAGTGCATTAGATATAGGGTTTATTTTTGTTGGCCTCGACAACCACCACGCACCACCTGCTTCATGCTTGAAATATTAACTCTCGCTCGCTTGGAATGGCATGGGATGAATCCTCTAAATCATCAATTTCAGGATCCAAAGGAAAACAACACCGATTGGATCATCAAAATCCACAATATCATGTCATTTCCAATCAAGAAGATCTCGAGCTTTTTTCTCCGTTTTATGTACCTTTCCAATATGTGGAAAACAATAAAATTACATACTATAATAATCACTAACAATTACCTAATAAATAATTACTTAATAAAATACACCTGAGAATTCGAAATAAATCATGTATACCTTTCAGAGTTCCTCCTTAGCTTCCCCGCCTTCTATCTCTCTAACAACACCCTACATTATCACAATTTCCGGTTCACGTAATCAAAAAATAAATTTAATATAATAAACTTGCATTCCAGACGGCTGTAAAATATAACATTTTACTTCAAGTTGTTCATGTATTAATTTTCATTGGACTTCCTTCGTAGCCTTTCACTTCAACAACGAACTGTCATCAACTTCTGGTAACAAAATATGTATAAACATAAATGCAATAACAAGGGTTTATTTCATAAAAAACCCTATATTTTCAACTTTTTTCTGTTTTAACCTAAAACTTTATTTTTTTTTCAAAATAAACCTAAATTTTGGAGAAACTTTTTAATTTACCCCTTAACCGGTTTTACAGGTTATACATAATTTTTTTTTCAGAAAAAACCATAATTTCTTTTTTTTCCCGAAAAAAACCCTCAATTTCAATAAATTTTTCACAAAGAAAATTTTTTCTTCGTTTTTGTAATTGACGTAACTTTCATATACGATGTCCAAATTCTACGAACTTTATATCCATGGAAAGGTCGTAAGTAATACTACAACTTTGCTTTACTGACTTTTGTTTGAATATGTTCAGATATTTCGCTACACTGACTTGTTTTCTTATAATAGTTGTATCTTTTGCATACGAGCTCCGTTTTCGACGTTCTATAAGTCGACGGATTCGTAAACACGAATACATCGTGTAATGAATATTATTTAAACAAAAATATTATTTGTATGATTTGTCGAATTTTACGCTACTATAGTCTATTATTCGAAATTATAGCGTTTACTCGATAATTGAGTCGAAATAGCGTATTGTAGTATTATAATTTCTAATAATACATTAGGAAAGTTATGAAAATTATATTTCAACGTATTATCCTAATTTGCGCTTTGGTTGAACTTTGGAGTTTGAACGGTACAATTTAAACCTTCACGAGCAGATGGAATTTGAAAAGAAAAAGCTTACCAAGACAAACAATGAGCCCGATATGATCGACAACAAGCCCGTGAATAAAAACAACGACTAAAAGACATAAAGTTTTCATCGTCGAATCCGGATGAGGGTCTCGAGGGGGAAGCACTCGAGATGGTTTTAAAATACAAAACTGATATCATAAAAAATATTGGACGTGGTTTCGTTTTTTTACGTTTGTGGTTTGTCGTATTCTTTTAATTTGTAATTTGTCGTTTTAGTTTATGTTTGTAATTTTATTTCTTAATTAATGAAATATTTTATTTTAATTTAATTATATTTAATATAATTAATTTTTCAAATTTTGGTTATATTTAATTATATTTATGCTTATATTTAAAAGACTGTAACGAAAGATCTGAACATATTCAAACAAAATCAGTAAAACAAGTTGTAGTATTACTTACGACCTTTCAAGAGATATAAAGTTGGTAGAAGTTGGATATCTAATATGAAAGATATGCCAACTACAAAAACAAAGAAAAATAATTTTCTTTGTGAAAAAGTGCATGAAAAATCGTTTAACTTGCCGATAAACTCGTAAATGACCTAAATTAAAAAGTTTTATGAAAAAGAAAAAAATTGAGGGTTTTTTCGTAAAAAAAAAAAGAAAAAAACTGGGGTCTTTTAGTTGACGACAAATAGTTTGTCTTTTAGTCGTTGTTTTTCTTCGTGGGCTCGTTGTCGATCATGGTGGGCTCGTTGTTTGTGTTCATAAACTTTTTTATTTCAAATTTCATCCGCTCGTGAAGGTTTAAATTGTACCGTTCAAACTCCAACCACATAAATGCCACGTCGTCGCTTTCTTGCGACCCCGTCTGTGACATCCGTCAAATTTGGTCAACAAAAGTTAACCAGAGCGCAAATTAGGATAATACAGTGAAATGTAATTTTCATAAATTTCCTAATGTATTATTGGAAATTATAATACTACAATACGCTATTTCGAATTAATTATCGAGTAAACGATATAATTTCGAATAATAGACTACAGTAGCGTAAAATTTGATAAATCATACAAATAATATTTTGGTTTAAATAATATTCATTACACGATGTATTCGTGTTTACGAATCCGTCGACTTATATAACGTCGAAAACGGAGCTCGTATGTAAAAGATACAACTATTATAAGAAAACAAGTCAGTGTAGCAAAATATCTGAACATATTCAAACAAAAGTCAGTAAAGCAAAGTTGTAGTATTATTTACGACCTTTCTATGGATATAAAGTTCGTAGAATTTGGATATCGTACATGAAAGTTATGTCAATTACAAAAACGAAGAAAAAAAATTTCTTTATGAAAAAATCACTGAAATTGAGGGTTTTTTTCGGAAAAAAGAAAAAAAATTAAGGTTTTTTCTGGAAAAAAAAATATGTATAACCTGTAAAACCGGGGTAAAGGGTCTAAACTAAAAAGTTTTTCCAAAATTTAGGTCTTTTTTGAAAAAAAATAAAGTTTTAGGTTTAAACAGAAAAAAGTTGAAAATATAAGGGTGCGTTTGGTTGTGGAAAATTTTCTGTTTTCCAAAAAAAATAATAAGTTAGA
This sequence comes from Cichorium intybus, assembly GCA_023525715.1. Classification (NCBI taxonomy): domain Eukaryota; kingdom Viridiplantae; phylum Streptophyta; class Magnoliopsida; order Asterales; family Asteraceae; genus Cichorium; species Cichorium intybus. The sequence goes on along the minus strand of CM042017.1, from coordinate 38,404,645 downwards.
AAATGCGTTTGGTTAATCAAAATTTCCAAAATTTTTCTAGAAAATGAAAATTTTCCGTTTTCCAAAATTACATAGAACTTAGAAAACTCAAATTTATTGTTTTCCAAACTTTTCTAATTCCAAATTTTTCCAAAAATACAATACATCCACACATATTCTACCAATCTCACCCACCCATCCAACCCCACCCCCACCCACCACCCTACCCCACCCACCCCCACCCCCACCCTCACCCACCACCCACCCCCACCCCTCACCCACCACCCCACTCCCACCACCCACCCCACCCTACCCCACCCCACCCACCCAACACTACCATACCTCTACCCACCCCACCCTACCCCCACCCCAACACCTACCCCACACCACCCACCCCCACCCACCCCTACCCTTACCCTACCCCTACCCCCACCTCCACCCACCCCCACCCACCCCACCCTACCCCACCACAACCCCTACCCCACACCACCCACCTCCACCCACCTCCACCCCCACCCTACCACCCCTACCCTACCACCTCCAGATTAACCAAAAAAAATAGAAAATAAAAACTTACAGAAAATACATATCCAAACGCGTTTTCTAATTTTCTAAAACGGAAAACCAAAACTCAATTAGATTAACCAAACGCGTTTTCTACTGAAAATGAAAACGAAAACTCCACTCCATTTTTTCTGAAAATGAAAATGGAAAACGGAAAACATTTTTCCGCAACCAAACGCACCCTAAGGTTTTTTATGAAATAAACCCCAATAACAAACCATTCCCATGCACATTGAAACCAAAAGTAGTCAATTTATTAGGTTGCGGATCTTGGTCTCAATGGGGAGAGATTGAATGTTAACATTGGTGTGTTCCCTCTGTGTCCGTCAATCATCCTCATATTCCACTTTAATTTGTACCTAGTGCATAATTAAACATATACCGATAAAAACATATAAAGTTGAAATAAACATAATCGACTTACTTATACCTCATGACATCGGAGTAAATGAGCTTCAATCTTCTTTACAGCAACCATCGTCAATCAGCTTCGGTATTATGATCGAACATTACATTAATAAATATATACAATTAAAACGGTTTAAATTAAACGTGATATTGATGCAATGAAGATGGTCAAATGAGGTCGTATAAAGATATAATTAAAACCCTTGTCCAAATTCGTAAAGATATAATTAAAACCCTGTGCCCAATTCATAACAGTAACGTAGTATTGTGGTTAGCTACTTAGCTCGCCCCCAATTTCTCCTCCGCTCCATCCTCGTCGGTGTTCTACCTCGCCGTCCAGTAATTGTAAGCTCAAATGACTTCGTTCCTCCTTGTCCAGATTCGTACTTGTAACTTAATATTGTGATTAGAAAAGGCTAAAGGAATTTTAGTAAAAGAATGCGGAGTCATCATAAATAGCGATTTAAGTCATCGCTGTTGGAACCAAGAAATCGATGAATTTGTGCACTATTCTTTCTGGTCGTTTTCTTCTGTTCTGCGTTTTAATTCAGATTAACTTGTGATCTGCCTGAGAATTATAGAAAAAAGGAGCAAAATTCATATCATCGCGAAGAAAGCAAAACTAAGTAATTAAACTAACTTGTGGTGCTTATTTAACAGCGACTAGAAAATTAAACTGTGCATTTGATGCAATGTTTACTTAATTTTCATCCGCTTAAACATTTTGTTTGTAAAAGATAACAGAAGTCTTCAGTTAGTCAACTTACATATTGCATATGTCAACTTCTACATTTTTGTTACTACAAAACAAACTAGACAGATATTCAGAAAGAAACATTTAGAAGAAACTTTCCAGTCAATTGGGCACATTCCAATTTCCACATGAATCATGGCAGCTACAAATGTAAGTCTATCAACTTATACTACAAAATATGTATGTTCTAATTTACAAGTCTACATAGTTAAGATTATGTCAATTATCTTGTCGAACAGGAAGATAATATAGGGAGCTTGAAAGAACAAATAGCAAAAGTTTTTGAGGTCTCACTGAAAGTTACTGTTCCTGAGGAGTTAGATGTGGTACCTTTAATTGCTGCATGTGCCAAAAAGGAATTTGGTGATTACCAATGGTTTTATGCCCTTTCTCATACCTGTTCATCATTTATTTCTATGTGTTTTTTGTATTTATCACACTGAAGCAATCTTTTACTTTTGGTAATAGCAACAATGCCATGAGCTTATGGTCTAAAATAAAAGGCAAGGGTACACAGTTTAAAGGTCCACAACCTGTTGGACAGGTAATATAGTTGTTTTTTTGCAAATGTAATTTATTTTATAGATATCTTTTTGAAACCATTATATGAATTTTTATAATATGTAGGCCATAATGAAAAATCTTCCAACATCTGACATGATAGAATCATGCTCCATAGCTGGTCCTGGTTTTGTAAATGTTAAATTATCAAAGCAATGGATTGCTAAGGTAAAATTTTCTTTTCCAATTTTTGACCTATCATCTTGCTGACTTCAATTTTGTCACTTTTACGGTTTTACCCCTGCAGAGCATTCAAAAGATGCTAACAGATGGTATTGATACATGGGCACCAAAGCTTCCTGTGAAAAGGGCAATTGTGGACTTTTCATCACCAAATATAGCAAAGGAAATGCATGTAGGACATTTAAGGTCAACCATTATTGGAGACACGTTAGCCCGTATGCTTGAGTATTCTAAAGTTGATGTCCTTAGAAGAAACCATGTTGGAGATTGGGGTACTCAGGTACCCTTGATTAATCTTTTTCATTTAAATTTTTATTTAAGTTATCTATTTTATTATGCTGACATCTATGTGTCATATATATTGCTAGTATTTTAAAGAAAGAAGTTAGGGAATTTGTTCATTTGTATGATATATCGTTTATATGTTTCACTTGTCAAATTTTTTTTATTACAACAAAATGCTTAATATCTTTTTTAATTTTTTTTTTTTTTTTTTTGCAGTTTGGAATGTTGATTGAGTTTCTATTTGAAAAGTTTCCAAGTGGGGAAGTTAATGATCAAGCTATTGGAGATCTTGAGGTCACTATATTACTTTCAGTTCTCATTATCATTTAAATAATCTGTAATTAATAGCCTTTTTGTTACTAACAAGTTGCAATAATTTCCATTTTGGAATGTTATATATTAATTATAACAACTCATTTTTGGTAAATTGTAAAGCTCTATTTCCATTTCGGCCATTTTCTTTGTTGGAATGATTTCGATTTGGTCCAATAGTTTTATCATTTGACTAAAAGTCAACTATGATTTGATAGGTTTTCTACAAGGCATCAAAGCAGAGGTTTGATAGTGATGTTGAGTTCAAAAAGAGAGCCCAAAAGGCGGTAGTCAGTCTTCAGGTGAATAACCAAATTTATTTCCTTGCTTAAGCATCATTTTAGAATATCTTTATTTATTCTTAAATAAAAAGATAATGATTAAATATAGGGTGGTGAGGAAAAATATCGGAAAGCATGGGCACAAATTTGTGAGATAAGTCGAAAGGGTTTTGAAAAAGTATATCAACGACTTGGAGTCCACTTAGAAGAAAAGGTATCATGTTTTAAGTACTTATATTTAAAGTTGGTTTATATTTGAATTCTTTTACATTTTGCTTACCAACACTTTTAGTCACCAAATGTGTCTCAAATTTTTTAATGAATTCATATCATATTATAAATTGAAAGTTGATGTATCCGATCTTTATTATCAACTTTGTCCTTTAATTCTATGATCCTAATCACAATTTGTATCTTGCTCACTTGTTACATTATTAAAAGAAGACTCTACTTATCTTTTGATATAATATAGACATGTGTGCATATTTTTTCAATTTACACTTTTATTTTTTATTTCCATTTCTTTTAGGGTGAAAGCTTTTATAATCCATACATTTTAAAGACTCTAGATTTGTTGAGGGAAAAGGGATTAATTGAAGAAAGTGAAGGAGCTCAAGTGATCTTTATTGAAGGAAAAAAGACACCTCTGATTGTTGTAAAGAGAGATGGAGGTTTCAACTATGCTTCAACAGATCTTGCAGCTCTGTGGTTTGTTTTCTTGAAACAAACTCTGATTTGATCAAAATATATCTTTATTAGCCGGTAATAGATTCACTTCAAAAAATTTCATATATAGCCTGCTTGCGGTTCTTTCTATTAGACCATCAATATTTCAAAAAGTCGGAACGGGACGGGACAAGCTTTGTAAGTTTGAGGACCAGGAGGGCATTTTCGTCTTTTGCACGAATGAGTGATCAAGAGCAAGTCCCTGTCCAGGGTGGGACAAAAATTGCAATTTTTGTCTCATTGACATGAGTCCTAATTATACCATGAAGCTATACGAGAGATGTTGATTATCACAGACAATACATTTAATCATAATGGTGCCCTCCAAAAGCTTCTCTCTGACGAAATGACAATCGATTTTGATGTGTTTTGTCCTTTCATGGAAGACTGGATTAGAGGCAATGTGTAGGGTAGTGTGATAGTCACATATGAGCTTCATTAGGGTGACATTATAGAACTTTAATTCTTCAAGGAGTTGCTTGATCTTTATGAGCTCACATGTTATATTTGCCATTGCGCGGTACTCTGTTTCTATACTTACCTTGCTACCATTATTTCTTGCTTTTCCAAGAGAAGAACAAGTTCCCTCTAAACAATACACAAAAGCGCGATGTTGATCTTTGATTGAAAGAACAACCATCAAAGTAACATCGAATGTTTTGTATTTCCTTTATTCTCATACAACAGATTTTTACCTAGAGCTCTTTTGATGTATTTTAAAATACATAATGCAACTTCGCAATGAGTCGCATGTGGAATTTTGGAATTGACAAACCATACTCCTAGTGAATGAGTGAGATATCTGGTCGAGTGATGTGACCAGGTTAATTTATATGCTAATATTTTGAGTGACATGCAAAAACACTCTAGTGAGAATTTTCGATTCATCCTAAATTTAAGTAAGAATGTTAACGTTCCCGTTGACATTCGTATGCAGGCCGTTAAAAACATTTGTGAAACACATATCCAGACTTTATAAGTACTTTGTTGGTGAAGAAATCACTTAATCCGTTGTCCGATATCACATGTCCAAGATTTGTCCCAACATGGTCGTGAAGATGTTTTATTATATGGTTATGATACTTATCTATTTAAATTTGGTGATGACCAAGGAATTCAAAATGTTATTACCAGTGATTCATGGATGATTAGAGGTGTCCCGACTGTTATCCAAAAATGGAGACCCGGTCTTGGTATTCATAAAAATAAACACAATAAACTCCCTCTTTGGATTAAAATTCATGATACCTTACGAGGTTTGGAGTGACGAAGGTCTAAGCCACATCGCCTCTAAAATTTGCAAGCCTTTTGCCATCGACTCGTATACGACTAACATGTGTACTTATGTCGTGGGTAAATCCGTCTATGCCTGTGTCCTTCTTAGGTTTCTTACACGATTTATTTGGATAAATGACGTTAAGGTCCATATCTCGGATCTCGGCACCCTTGATTTTTACCTTCATACTTTAGATATCGAGTACGAACGGAAACCTCCTATATACACACATTGTATGATATATCACCATGATACCCCTTCTTGTATGCATGTGCTAGCCTTTCTAAACATAAATCATCACAAGAACAATTGTATCACTCGTCTAATATTGTGGGAAATGATGGTTTTACATTAAGTGAAAAGCACTTCAAAGCAAGTTTCTAAAAAGGGTGATATAAACGCAACTTTTTATTATATCATACAATGTGTGCACATAGGAGGTTTTCACTTGTATTCGACTTTTAAAATATGATGGGAAAAATCAAGGGTGTCATTGTGTATATACACATACCTTAACTTTACCCATGCAAATAGATAGTGTAGAGACCTCAAGAAAGACACGGGGATAGACGGACCCCACAACATAAGTATACATATTAGCCGTATACGAGTCCATGAAAATAGATTTGTCAGATTTAGAGGCAATGTAACTTACACCTTCTTCACTCCAAGCCTCATAAGGTTAATCATGAATTTTAATCCAAATAGAGAGTTTGTCGTGTTTATTTTTATGCATATTAAGATCTGATTTCAACATTGTCAATATTTGGATAACAATACGAATATCTCTATTATCCATGAGTCATTGGTAATAACATATTGAAGTTCTCTGTCATAACTAAATTTAAATAGGTAAATACCAAGATTATTCAATAAAACATCCTCTAGACCATATTAGGACTAGATCTAAGACGCTTGATATCGGACAACAGTTTAAGTGATTTTTTCACCAACAAAATAGCCCCTCTCCAAAGGAAAAATCCTCTAACAAAAACAAATACCTCTTCCTCACTGCAATAAATAACAAACCAAAATAATTAAATTACCAAAATGCTCCCGGATCATTTTTAGGTGTATTTCTAGTTTTACCCTTTCTCTTGTATGTAAACTTAAGTGGTGCCTTAGCAGTTGTTCACTTGTTTGGGTGTAGGGTGGTCTATAATAACACAATTGTCCAAGATAGAGGTGGGTTCCATGATATCGGTCATCTTAGCAACCGAATAAAATGTATCATAATATAGGCCAAATATCTAAGTGTAAATAACTTAAGTACATCAAGAAAACTGTTTCTTTCATGTGTAGGTATCGGCTCAATGTGGAAAAAGCCGAATGGATTATATATCTAACCGATGTAGGCCAGCGAGAGCACTTTGAAATGTTCTTCACTGTAAGTCACTTCTACACAACCCCACACAGGGGTAAAACGGTCCAAGAAAAATGGTGAGTGAGATACCAATTTAGATAACGATTTTGTTGTTTCAGGCTGGTAAACGCGCAGGGTGGTTACCAAGTGATGAAAGTAAATATCCAAAAACAAGTCATGTAGGATTTGGTCTTGTTCTTGGTGATGATGGAAAGAGATTTAGGACTCGAAGTACTGAAGTCGTTAAGTTGGTTGATTTACTTGATGAAGCCAAAACTCGTTGTAAAGCTGCTCTTGTGGAAAGAGGTATGTCATTCATTTTGTATCATGAGGGTATTTTCGTCTTTTGGCACACGTGTCTCATTTTGTTTTTTGTGTTTGATCAGGTAAGGCTGCTGAGTGGACTCCTGAAGAGCTTGAACATACTGCTGAAGCAGTTGGATATGGTGCTGTTAAGTAAGATTTTTATCCAGTAAATTTTGTCTTACACATAGGGACCATTTCTGTAATTTTATCTTATATAGGGACAATTTCTGTAACTCTGTTAAATAGGGGCCATTTCTTTAACTTTCTCATACATAGTGACCATTTCGTAGTTCATCTTAAATAGGAACCGTTTTGTAATTTTGTTACATAAGGACCATTTCGATAATTTTTTCTCACACATGAACTATTTCTATCATTTTGTCTATTTATAAACCATAGGGACTAAAGAGCAATTCACTTCAAAATACTATTAGTTTGATTTGACCTTATCAATAGTGATTTTAAATTTTTAATCCAATAAGCTATACACGGATCTTCATGGTTTTGTATTTATAACAGGTACGCGGATCTGAAGAACAATAGATCGACCAATTACACGTTCAATTTTGATCAGATGCTTAATGATAAGGTCTGCTTAATTATGATGTTTTCTCATTTCAGTTATATTTGGTATGATGGAATCGAGAAAGGAATGGAATCATCCACTCCATTGGAATGAAAAATAATTGTGTGTTTTTATCTGATGGAGGGGAATAGAACTTTCCTTTTATTAGTGTTCACAATTTGTATTTCTTATTCTAAAAAATAACTAAAAATGTTTTTTTATTATAATCTTATTTGGGTTTTAATATTTTTATCTTTTTTGCAGTTCTTCATTTTCTCATAAATCTTGTTTGTTTTCTTATTATTTTATAAATAGGGAAATACTGCTGTATATCTGTTGTATGCACATGCTCGAATATGTTCAATTATTCGAAAATCTGGTAAAGACATTGACGATTTGAAGAAGGTAAAATATTTTATTATTGCTTTCTTATTTCTCGTTGAATAATTAAATAAATTTATGAACGAATGTAATCTTTTCTGGCAGGAGGGAGAATTAATATTGGAAAAAGATGAAGAACGCAAGCTCGGATTACATTTGCTCCAATTTGCTGAGGTAAGCTATTTTTAATGATGAGGACGAGGAGGGTATTTTCGTCTTTTACTCAAAACCGTATTGTTTTTTCAGGTTGTGGAAGAGGCTTGCACAAATCTCTTACCAAATGTGTTGTGTGAATACCTTTACGATTTATCCGAGAAGTTCACCAGTTTTTACTCTCAATGGCAGGTATTTATATTTATATAATATATAATATAACATCTTGAAAGAGTTTCACTATTTTAATTAAATTATAATTTTTTTTATTTCTAGGTGTAACTAGAAACTATATTTTATTATGATCTTACTTGCGTTTTTTTAATTTTTAATTTCTGTAAAATAAGAAATCATTACTTTTTGTTTAAATAATATGCAAAGTAGAGTTGTAAAAAAAATAAAAATAAAAACTGTGCATTTTATGGCAGGTTATTGGGTCTGCTGAAGAGACAAGCAGATTATTGTTATGTGAGGCAACTGCGGTGGTTATGAGGAAATGCTTTCATCTTTTGGGGATTACTCCTGTCTACAAAATCTGATCTCTAATTTTACAATTTGGACCCTGAAGAATTCCATTGAAGCTCAATACACCCTTGAGAATTGTCAACATTTATTTGTGGGGTAAATGCAGGAGTTGAAGGAATTAAGCAAAGATCAATTTGAGTGGCTAAAACAAATTCCACCTAAGCATGAAGTGATATGTACACAACAATTTTTATCCATACACAACAATTCATGCTTTAAGGGTGTTGTATATTATGTAAAAAAATATTAAATTGTTGTGTATGGAGAAAAATTGTTGTGTACAAATCACTTCACGTGTAAAAAACAAAGGGCACAATTCAAGAACATGCAAAGGGAAAGGTGGAGGTGGAAAGGACAAGTTTGTTTGAAGATGGTATTGTAATTTGTGGAAGTTAATGTAATGGAAACATTTGCTTCGTTTTCATTGAGTGTTGTAAATTGTAATATGATCGTTTCCATTGAGTTTTATTATAAACGCAAATGCACAAAGTAGAAAATAAACCCAGCAAAAATTTCTAAATAAATCTTTAATTTTCCTTGTGAAGCTTCACTTGATATCCTTCACATATGTTTCTAGCTTGCTCTGCATGGAATATTATACATAATGGGTCAACCCAACTGAAAAGCATGCATTTGACCTCTACCATGGAAAATAACGATGAATCATTTACGAGGGATGGCATTAGATCTCCCATAATATTGGTAACATAGTGACATATTCAGCTTATAAGCAGTTTCTTCAACTCCGACATGTGCATAAACCAAATCTTTAAATTGTTTATACGGTATTTTATGCCTAAAAGTATCTGAAGCAATCAAAGTTGATTCATCACCCTTGGTGAAGCCATTCTAATATTCAATATTACTACCTTAATATAGATTGATCATAAATGAATGATTTAGAGTCATAATAATGAATATAATAAAATCTAACTGCAAAACAAAATATATGATAAACAATGCAAGTTAGTCTCATAAATTAAACATTTTATATTAAATATGCAAGATATTTAGACGAAAATATATACCTTTTGTTTGAGTTATGAAAGAACTAATAATGCAAATATGAAAGGAGTATGTAATACTAAGAATGCTAATATGAGAGAAGTGTGAAAGAACTCAATTCATTACATGTAATTTATAGACAAGAAAGTTACATATATATTCAATAAAAAACAAATGATAAGACAATTCACTCAAAACTTTTTATGAGTTTTCAAATGAATAGCGACGTTTTGTTTTTGTCTCTATAATTATTTTTGAATTTTCTTTTACAAACATTATATTTGATGTGAAAATTCTTATATAGAATTTATATATTTATTTATTATTTGTCATTTCTAATGATATGCATACATTTATTTGTTATATATAATTTTAATAATAATTAATATTGATATTTATTTGAAGATATTATAATAATAATAAAAATTAGTGATAAGATTTATCAAATACTATATATAAAGTTCAATAATATATTTAGAAAAAAATTATACCATGTATATATTTAGTGAATGTAGAAAACAAATATAAAAAAAATATAAAAAGTAAATATATAACACATCATAAAACTCCCAGGATCATTTATGTAAAGTTGAAACCTTTATATGGGGGTAACAACCCCATTTTTGCAAACAAGACGCAAACAACCCCGTTTTACAAACAATTCTTTAAAGAGCACCATTTAAAAAAAAACTCTGGTGTTGGACTCGTTTGGTTGCAGCGAAAAAGGGAATGAGAGAGTGAGCATGGGAGAGAGAGAAGTGGGAATGCAAGACAGGTGACCTCCGATGGTGGTGTGCCGTGGCTACTACTGATAGCAGTAGTGTGACAGTAGTGGTAGTCCTGTTCGTTGGTAACGAAAGAGAAAGCTGGCGAAAGGTATAATATGATTATCTCATTTTAGGGTATCATGGGCTTTGCTTATTTTGTGGGCTAATTGTTTGGGTTAGATAAATTGAGTTAAGTGTTAAATAATGGGCTTCTTGATCAATGAGTGAAAGATAAATAGATGGGCTAGTTATGTCTAGATTTAATTAGCCAAAATAGCTATCTAAAATAATTGTTGGAAATAATGACTCAATACATATTAAATAGAAGTCTATTTCATATGAGTATATTGTATAAAATAATATTTATGAAATAGATTATATCTAAAATATAATTATTCCAGTGAGATTTGGTTATTATTAACTATATTTAGTGACTAAACAGTTATATATAATCAAATTGTTGAGATAGGTTTTACCCGGTATTCGTGACTTTGGTTAGATAAGGAATAGATAAATATATTTTCAGTATACATATTTATATGTGTATGTATAATCTCATATGATGAATTGACAAGCAATAATGATGTTCAGGAATGGATAGCTTTCTAAGACGATATATTATGAAGATTTAGTGTTGACTGTCCGATCGACAACAATGTTAGTTAAACTACTCTATATGTTCTATTATGTGCTATGTGGTGTATGCTCGTTTATATGATTGTTTAGATAGATTAGACTGGCCATGACAAGCCCTACGGGGAAGTGGTCAGTCGGGTCTCACAAAATATCAGATTCTATGTCCTTATTCCCAAAAAGGGTGGGATAAGAAAGTATCAAATTCTATGTCCTTATTCCCAAAGGGGGGGGGGGGGGGAAGAAAGTATCTGATTTTTATACTTGTTCCCGGAAAAGGGAGCAAGGGAGTATCATATTCATGTTTACATGTATTATGCTTTGCATGTCATATGATAGAATGTGTAGTTTTTGTGGCTCACTAAGAGTTGTGCTTACCCGTTGTTAATTTAACTTTTCAAGACCCACCAGGGTAGACAGAGGGAAGAGTCCGGTGTGACCGCTCGCAGCCTGCATTCACAGTTTTCATGGTTTTACTTTTATATAGGATTGCAACCTGGGTTTAGACTTCCGCAGATTGATTGCGTTAGTTGATTTTAAAACCCTGATACATTTTTTGAAATATAATTAAAGTAAATATTATATGTTTTAAATAAAATTTGGGTTGTTATACATGACATTACATAATATATTTTATATATGAAATAACACCTTCTCAAGAATAGTTTGCAAATGTTTTATATAAAAAAAATGCTATCAACAATTTTGTGTCTACAATTATGTATCTCACGAGACGAAAGTCTTACGTAATATATTTTTAATAAATAGACATGTATCCAAGTACTGAATGAAACTAGTAGTGATATAGGCAACTAACATGGAACGTTTGAGACTTGGAAGCCGAAATATCAACTATAATACTTCTTGTTATATAAGAAGGACCGTAAGATATATTTAAACACTTTCTATGGTTTTGCATATCCTTTGAAACCCAATGTTTAATAGCACTTTCAAGTAATAAGTGGCTGTAAAATAATATTTGAAAGTTTTGTTGAGACCATATTTTAAAAGTCACGATATAAAATCATAATGACAAATGTTGTATGTTACAAATATAATGTCGTAACAATATTGTAATATATATATATATATATATATATATATATATATATATATATATATATATATATATACATACATACATACATACATACATACATACATACATACATACATACATACATACATACATACATACATATATATATATATATATATATATATATATATATATATATATATATATATATATATATATATATATATATATATATTGATTATAACCAATTTCGTACGATCGGGTTTTTCCCATTTTTGAAAACAAAATATGATTCATTAAACAATTTAAAATAAGTAAAATGTTATATGTTTGTGTTCTTCTCTGTGATACCTTTGTTTCGGTAGATCACATGCCCAACACGGATTTAAGATGAATGACAAATTGTGTCTCAAAGTGATGTTATCGGAAGAAGTTGGTTATGAGTTAATGAGTTTTTAACGCATCCCACATTGGTGGGGAAATGAAAAGGAAGTGAGTTTATAAGGCTAAATGCTTTTATGCTTTATAAGACTAAAGCATCAAGACTCTCCCTTGCACGCGCAGGGGGTGCAAATACGAACCGAATTGGATTGAGTTCACTAAACTTGTGTGCGAGCGCATGTACTGCGGGTCGACTTGAAAAGTTTAAGGACCTTTTTGCAAATATTTTCTTTTCGTAACTGAAAATTCAATACAATTAAAATAGATTTCAGTTTTGATATGATACTAAACACATACTGTATTTTATTTTTGTCGGTTACACTTATGGGTTTAAACTCATCGATTCAACTTGCTAAGAATCGAGCCGTCCATGCTCGAACCAAACATGTGGAGGTTTACTGCCATTTCATTCGTGATTTTAATTATGTGCAAACGACATATCAAGTTGCAAACTTACTAACCAAGAGTTTATTATGCAAGAAGTTGCTTGACTTTTTGTGAAGAAATGTGAACGGGTGAAGTAGGTGTTGAGAGGGAGTATTGACTTGTAACGCCTCTCACGTGCTTGTATTCACTATGCATATCTCTATTTTTATGTTTATGCCCTGTGTTCATCTATTTAGTTTAAGCATTTGTCTTAGTGGGTGGTGAGTAGGGTAACATTAATGTAGAGTAGTTGAGGGTAATTTTGTAATAAAAAAACCATAAGCCCCTTAAAAAGTCAGGATTGCCTAATTTTTTGAAAATAGCTTCTTGAAGTATATTAAAAAGTTATTTTAAGAAGCAATTTTTATCATCCAAACATTTTTTTTTAGATTATTAGCTTTTTATAAAACTAATAAGCCAATAAGCACTTTGGAAAAGCTTATTCAAACACACTCTTAAGTTATCCTTTGTTGCTTCCATGTTTTTATGTAAGCCATATACATCCTTATCTATAGTTTTAGTGTAATACGAAGTTGTCTTTTATTCAATTTACTCCCTTGTTTAGTTTCTTTTGTAGTATACAAGTAAACTAATGTCCCTTGAGTTAACATGCACTTAACTAATTTTAGGTTTGACCGATTTTTAGTAAAGTTTTGTTATATATTTTTATGATCTTCAAGTTTGTTGAATCAAACATAATTTACAGGAAAATTCCCAACCATGAAAATAAGCCAGAGTCTTTCTTGAGTCAAGCTCAAACATACACAAAAAGGTTGTTAAAAATATAAAAACAAATTTAAGCTTTTTCTAACAGTCTAACTTCTAACGCTATCATAGGACTTAGAAGCTTGTTCGAGTCAATCCCAACTTTGTTTGGACCAAAGCTACAAAGTTGTCCGTCAAAGGATTAAATCTGAAGTTGGTATATAAGCTAGGGACTATTTTTGTAATGTACTGTTCTTTAGAAAAAGCCCAAATTAACAATTAAAACCCTCAAAAAACCCTAACGTTTCGATGTTTTTAATCGAGAAATCTTTTCTCTCTCCTCGCCTGTCTCTCCTCCGCCCCCCTCCTCATCCTCATCCCTGGTCTACCTCGCCGTCACGTAATTGTAAGCTCAATCTCTTCTCTCTATCATCTTCTTCAATTCATTTCTCTTTTCCAAATTCCTTATAGCTTCATATTGTGATTACAAATCAGTGTTTGTGTACAGTAGATGTATAATGTGATGCATTTTTTGCTTCCAAGCTATATATAAGAGGCTAAATGAATGTTAATAAACGAATGCGGAGTTATTGCATGCAATTAGGATGTCCAGTAAATTGCGATTGTCATTGTTGGAGTCGGTTACTTCATTCGATGAAATTGAACACTGTTCTGCATATCAACTAAGCGAAGTAATTAAACAAATATAGTTACGTTTTGGATTTCGATAATGTGACAGAAATGGCGCCATTGTGTTAGTAAAATGAATTGAACTCTTCAATTGGTCTGCTTACATTATGAAAATGTGAAGTTCTAACAATTTTGCTACTGCAAAACTAGACAGGTATTCTGAAAGAACAATTTAGAAGAAACTTTCCAGTTAAGTGGTCGCATTCTACATCAACCATGGCATCTGCATCTGTAAGTCTATTAACCTACACATCATCAAATATCATACACATATCAACTTGTACATGTATTGAAATAAGTTTCGGGTAATGATTTTGTGTTTACAGGAAGAAAATATTGGCAGCCTTAAAGAACAAATATCAAAAGTATTTGAAGTTTCACTGAAAGTTACAGTCCCTGAAGAGCCAGAAGTAGTGCCCTTAATTGCTGCCTGTGTCAAAAAAGAATTTGGTGATTACCAATGGTATATAATTATAGTATTTTCATGTTCATCATCATCTATATTGCTTGTTTTTCATGTACTAATATAGAAACTTACATTTGTTAATAGCAACAATGCCATGAGCATATGGGCTAAAATAAAAGGCAAGGGTACACAGTTTAAAGGTCCACAACCCGTTGGACAGGTAATATAGTTGTTTTTTTGCAAATGTAATTTATTTTATAGATATCTTTTTGAAACCATTATATGAATTTTTATAATATGTAGGCCATAATGAAAAATCTTCCAACATCTGACATGATAGAATCATGCTCCATAGCTGGCCCTGGTTTTGTGAATGTTAAATTATCAAAGAAATGGATTGCTAAGGTAAATTTGTGTTTTCCAATTTTCAACCTTTCATCTTCTTGACTTCAGTTTTGTCACTTTTACGGTTTTGCCCTTGCAGAGCATTCTAAAGATGCTAACAGATGGTATTGATACATGGGCACCAAAGCTTCCTGTGAAAAGGGCAATTGTGGACTTTTCATCACCAAATATAGCAAAGGAAATGCATGTGGGACATTTAAGGTCAACCATTATTGGAGACACATTAGCCCGTATGCTTGAGTATTCTAAAGTTGAAGTCCTTAGAAGAAACCATGTTGGTGATTGGGGTACTCAGGTACACATAATTGATCTTTTTTGTTTAAATTTTTATTAAAATATCTATTTCATTATGCTGACATCTATGTTTCATATATATTACTAGTATTTCAAGGAAAAAAGTTAGGCAATTTGTTCATTTATATGATATATATGGTTTATATGTTTCACTTGTCAAATCTTTTTTTGATTACAAATTTACAACAAAATGCTTAATCTCATTTTATTTTTTATTTTTTTTGCAGTTTGGAATGTTGATCGAGTTTCTATTTGAAAAGTTTCCAAGTGGGGAGGTTAATGATCAAGCTATTGGAGAGCTTGAGGTGAGTAACTTTATTATTTTAAATACTTACATATCCTTTTTTTTACCAAAAGTTCTATTTTGGAATGTCCCATATTAAATGTAACAATTTATTTTTGGTAAATTGTAAAGCTATATATATATTATTAGTTACCAATATGCCCATTTTCATCTTGGTCCAAAAGATTTTCCTTTTTATGACTTTGACTAAAAGTCAAACACTTATATCTTGAAGCATGTTTTTTACAGTTGTTTTACAAGGCATCAAAACAGAGATTTGATAGTGATCCTGAGTTTAAAGAAAGAGCCCAAAAGGCGGTGGTCAGTCTCCAGGTTAGGAACCAAATTTTCAACATATCTTTTATATATTTTCTTTTATATTTAAAATAATGAATTAAAAAATAGGGTGGAGAGGAAAAATTCCGAAAAGCATGGGCACAAATCTGTGAAATAAGCCGAAAGGGTTATGAAAAAGTATATAAACGTCTTGGAGTTCACTTAGAAGAAAAGGTATTTTGTTTTAAAAGAAAACTCCACTTTTTTATAGCATATTTTACAAGAGTTGATATTTATTTTTATAATTTTCAGGGTGAAAGCTTTTATAATCCATACATTCCAAAAACTCTAGATTTGTTGAGGGAAAAGGGATTAATTGAAGAAAGTGAAGGAGCTCAAGTAATCTTTATTGAAGGAAAAAAGATTCCTCTTATTGTTGTTAAAAGAGATGGAGGTTTTAATTATGCTTCAACAGATCTTGCAGCTTTATGGTTGGTTTTCTAATTTTCTTTAAATAAACTTTTATTTGATCAAAATCTATCTTTATTACCCTGCAGTAATTTTAAACTTTTATCTACTCTAAAATTTTTCCATGTTATGTAATACTATTTAAACAAATACTTCATCTGAACCTGTTTTGATCAAGATATACCCTCGAGGGCATTTTCGTCTTTTTACACTGGATGGGTTGTAGACCATTTTTCTAACTTTTTCCATGTCATGTAATACTATTTAAACAATACTTCATCTGAACCTGTTTTGATCAAGATATACCCTCGAGGGCATTTTCGTCTTTTTACACTGGATAGGTTGTAGACCATTTTTCCAACTTTTTCCATGTTATGTATTACTATTTAAACAAATACTTCATCTGAACCTGTTTTGATCAAGATATACCCTCGAGGGCATTATCGTCTTTTTACACTTCATCTGAACCTGTTTTGATCAAGATATACCCTCGAGGGCATTTTCGTCTTTTTACACTGGATAGGTTGTAGACCATTTTTCCAACTTTTTCCATGTTATGTATTACTATTTAAACAAATACTTCATCTGAACCTGTTTTGATCAAGATATACCCTCGAGGGCATTATCGTCTTTTTACACTTCATCTGAACCTGTTTTGATCAAGATATACCCTCGAGGGCATTTTCGTCTTTTTACACTGGATAGGTTGTAGACCATTTTTCCAACTTTTTCCATGTTATGTATTACTATTTAAACAAATACTTCATCTGAACCTGTTTTGATCAAGATATACCCTCGAGGGCATTATCGTCTTTTTACACTTCATCTGAACCTGTTTTGATCAAGATATACCCTCGAGGGCATTTTCGTCTTTTTACACTGGATAGGTTGTAGACCATTTTTCCAACTTTTTCCATGTTATGTATTACTATTTAAACAAATACTTCATCTGAACCTGTTTTGATCAAGATATACCCTCGAGGGCATTATCGTCTTTTTACACTTCATCTGAACCTGTTTTGATCAAGATATACCCTCGAGGGCATTTTCGTCTTTTTACACTGGATAGGTTGTAGACCATTTTTCCAACTTTTTCCATGTTATGTATTACTATTTAAACAAATACTTCATCTGAACCTGTTTTGATCAAGATATACCCTCGAGGGCATTATCGTCTTTTTACACTTCATCTGAACCTGTTTTGATCAAGATATACCCTCGAGGGCATTTTCGTCTTTTTACACTGGATAGGTTGTAGACCATTTTTCCAACTTTTTCCATGTTATGTAATACTATTTAAACAAATACTTCATCTGAACCTGTTTTGATCAAGATATACCCTCGAGGGCATTTTCGTCTTTTTACACTGGATGGGTTGTAGACCATTTTTCTAACTTTTTCCACGTTATGTAATACCATTTTCACCAATATTTCATCCGAACCAGCGTTGATCAAGATATACCCTCGAGGGCATTTTCGTCTTTTTACACCGGATGGGTTGTAGACCATTTTTCTAAAACCTTTTTATGTATAGGTATCGGCTTAATGAGGAAAAAGCCGAGTGGATAATATACGTCACCGATGTTGGCCAGCGAGAGCACTTTGAAATGTTCTTCACTGTAAGTCACCTTTACACAGTGTCCAGGGGTAAAAAGGTCCAAGTTTGACGTAATTTTTCTATTTCTTTCAGGCTGCTAAACGTGCAGGATGGTTACCAAGTGATGAAAGTAAATATCCAAAAACAAGTCATGTAGGATTTGGTCTTGTTCTTGGTGATGATGGAAAGAGATTTAGGACTCGAAGCACTGAAGTCGTTAAGTTGGTTGATTTGCTTGATGAAGCCAAATCTCGTTGTAAAGCTGCCCTTGTGGAAAGAGGTATGTCATTCATTTTGTATCATGAGGGTATTTTCGTCTTTTTGCACACGTGTCTCACTTTTTGTTTTTTTTGTTTGATCAGGTAAGGCTGCTGAGTGGACTGCTGAAGAGCTTGAACATACTGCTGAAGCAGTTGGATATGGTGCTGTTAAGTAAGATTTTCTCATTAATGGTGTTTTTTTTAATTTATTTACTTAATAAAGAAAATCAGGGAAATAAGCTAAACTAATATATTTTTTTCCATGGGGAAAAAGAAACAATTTGGAATTGGAAAGTGATAAATGTTTTTTCACAAGCTAAACTAATATTTTTTTTTTCTAGTTTATGTGTTGAAATCAATGTTGAAGTTAAAATTACTGTAATTATATGTACAATTCTACCTTTGAATTTTTTTAAATAAAGGTGAAAACATAGTTAAATATATATGATTCTGGTTCTTGTAATTTAGGGTTTTGTGTTTATAACAGGTATGCAGATTTGAAGAACAATAGATTGACCAATTACACTTTCAACTTTGATCAGATGCTTAATGATAAGGTATATATAAAATCATGTATTCCCATTTCTTTTTTGTTAAATTTACTGTTTTTATTGTCTTTGATGGATTTAATGCAAACAGGACTTAATTTTGTAAGATATATATTAATGTTTCGCTATTGGCTTTCCCAATTAAACCTAAAGTCCATAAATTTTTCCTGATTTTATTTTCACATTATGTTGTCATTTTCTGAAATATTTTTTAGACATGAATTATCCTCAGTTTATTTATTTTTATATAAATAGGGAAATACTGCTGTGTATCTTTTGTATGCACATGCTCGAATATGTTCAATTATTCGGAAATCTGGTAAAGACATTGACGAATTAAAGAAGGTAAGATTTTTCATTGTCTTTTTATTTTATTTCGGATTCTTGATTTTTTTAAATAAATTTATGAATGAATGTAACTTTTTGTGACAGGAGGGACAATTATTATTGGAGAAAGACGAAGAACGCAAGCTCGGATTACATTTGCTCCAATTTGCCGAGGTAAGGGCTATTTTTTATGATGAGGGCATTTTCGTCTTTTTACTCAAACCGTTTTGTTTTTTCAGGTTGTGGAAGAGGCTTGCACAAATCTGTTACCAAATATGTTGTGTGAATATCTTTATGATTTATCCGAGAAGTTTACCAGTTTTTACTCCGAGTGCCAGGTGTGTTCACATTTTTATCTATGAAGTAAATATTTATTCAGCTACAATGAAAAATATACAAAGAGTTAAAAATTATACATTGTATTTACATCTAATATAAAAAATTATATGAAAATTTTTTATGGCAGGTTGTTGGGTCTGCTGAAGAGACAAGTAGATTATTGTTATGTGAGGCAACTGCGGTGGTTATGAGGAAATGCTTTCATCTTTTGGGGATTACTCCTGTCTACAAAATCTGATCTTTAATTTTACAATTTGGACCCTGAAGAATTCCATTGAAGCTCAATACACCCTTGAAAGTTGTACACATTCATATGGGTCATCTTTTTTCCTGGGAATCTTTCCTATGATTAGAATATGATTGTAACACAAGTTTTATGATGTAAAGACTAAAACCATATGTTATCTTGAAAACTAAAAAAAATTGTTTTCCAACATATTTCTACCTTTATTTTGATGTAACTTTTATGGGTTAAATGGGTATTATTATGTATTTCTTCTTATTTATGCTACAAAATGATTTTTATGCGAATAAATCATGTAAAAATGCCATCTAACATGTAAGCTCTAAAGGCCTCAACGTAATGATTTTTTGCAAAATTTGAGTAAGAAATGGATAAAGTACAAAAATATTGGTTGGATGTGTGGGTTGGCTCTTCCACACTTGATCGTAGTTTTTCTAGAAGTGGTGGGAGGAAAGGGTCGGTTTGGTTTCGTTTTTTCTATTTACTATGGTTAGTTGGGTTGGACATTGGACCCTTTCTATGAGCTTTTCGTTTAGTCCGTGTGAAGTTTTTTGGATAGCGGTACATTGACTACTAGTAGGGTGTAAACTAGATGGAATAACTATGCTCCTATCAAGTCAAATATCTTACTTTTCAGGGTTGCTTTAAATCAGATTCTCACTCGCACCAATCTTGCAGATGATAACACCTCCTTGACTACTAATGGGGTGTCAACCAGATGAAATAACTATGTTCCTATCAAGTTCAATGTTTTACTTTGGATGGTTGTTTAAATCGGATTCTCAGTTACATCAATCTTGCAAATAATATTGGTACTTAACTACTAGCGGGGTGTCAACTAGATGGAATAACCATGTTCCTATTGGACAGGTAAATATTGTTGTTATGATGTTGACTATTAACAAAACACATAATTTTCTAACATTTTTATATGGTTCTATGTGATTTTTACACAGATTAGCAAGAGCGAATGATGAGAATGTGTATTGAGAGATATATGTGGAGTGTGTTGTAAGATCTAGTTAATACCATATCTTTATATATCTATATACAGACATATCTTGTGTTGATGCCGAGTAGGAAGATTATTCACTAAGTTTTTTATAAGCTTCCAATGAGTTGTATGCTGTTTTACATGTATCTGTAGCAGTGATATAGGAATGCATGTGATAGAGAGAGAGTGATGACTTTGAGCCGTCCTTCTCGTGTTGGATTTTATTTATAATGCATGTCTTAGTCTGTAAGGACCGTGTATATATATATATATATATATATATATATATATATATATATATATATATATATATATATATATATATATATATATATATAAAATATTGGTAACATCTTGTTTTCGTGGTTTCAGTACAAGTATACCCATTTGATTATGTGTTATGTGTTTAAAATTTTTGGGTATACTTTGTATGAAAAACCGCGTGTTACAAATTAAAATAAGAATGCTCTTCTTAAAGAAGAAACCATCAAGGCAAATGCACTTTGTCAAATCGTGAAACACATATGCCTAAATTTCCACCATACCAACAATATTCACACCAAAAACAACTAATGCCATACCAACATGCCTATAACACTCTCTCAAGATCACTCCTCGATTATGATCCTTTCCATCAAAACACATCTCAATGTTACGTTCCCGATTATGCCTCTTTCGCCAACGATATGAGTTGTTTTGGGAGGTAGTCCTAGAGTACTTCAGGATGCAACTTCATAGTACCGATTGTAGCACGCATCATGGGAGCTCCAAATGGAAATATATGTAAGGAAAAGTCAACAAATTCAATTGCATCTACAAGAACACGAGAAATATACGTGCTAGTGGGAGTGTAGACATCGATCTTCTACATTTGACACATAATGAGTATCACAAACTCTACTATAAAACATTTCCATACATGGAGGCATGGAAAATTCTAAGACTCCATTCCAAATGGCTTACTGTTCGAAGGATGAATGAGAATCCCCCCATCATTCATCAAAAGGAGCAAAACATTCGAATCCAGCACATGTAGCACAACTTCTTTGGATACCCACTTTTGAACTCAAGATGTTGATGATGAAGAGTTTCCTTGTGATGTAGATGATGGAGAGTTTCATGATGATGAACCACAACCACCACCACAACTACGCCAACGAAAAGGAAAAAGAACGGTAGACACATCTTCACCATATGATGAAATCAGAAGCCTTGTTAACAAAATCAGTCATCAAACTAAAACTAACGAAAAAGATGCAGAAAACAAGGTCAGGTGGAACAGTGAGAATGCATTTAATGAAGGAGGAGTTGAAAAAGAAAGCATCAATCTTGGAGGAGGAGTTATAGGTGGTCAAAGCAAGACGGTTTGAAAAAGATTTATAGTTCTTTTGTAAACCACATGACCAACTAATTAGAAGGCTATTGAATGCAGTTCAGTGGAGGAACCAGAAAATGTACTTAGATGTAGCACCCGATATGTTAGGGGTAGCACGTCGTAAAATTTACACTACGCTGAAAATTTTCTAAAAATTTTTCCGCTGCGCCAAAAAAATTGAGTAGTGGCACTGACTACCCTGTGCCCTATATCAGTTCCGCCCCTGATGCAGTTCTAGCTCGCAAGCAGGAAATAACACGGATCCATGGTTGGGAGTTTTAGGATTTCAACAGGGCCGGACCAAGCCGATTTGGGGCCTGGGGCGAAAATAAAAAACGAGGCCTTTTACAATATTTTTTTTTTGTAAATGAGGGTGATACCTGCGAAAAATTTTATTAATAATTTTTTTCATCATTGGGGATATTTTCATTCTCATTAGTGACATTATAAGGCTCGTTTATGTCATTTTCATTCTCATTGATACTATTAGCATTAGACGTAACTATTTTTTTCAATGTTTTCTATGCAACATATTATTATTCTAAACTTAAATAAACTTATAATAATGAGAAAAAGCGGGTAAAAAAACGGAAACATATGATTCTAATCTGTTTGGTAAGTTTTAATCTCTTTTCCTTTAGAAAAGTCGAAGTTTCTAACTTCAAAGCTCCAACAACAATTTTCAAAATTCAACGAACAAAATATGAAACAACATCAAAACGGGAATTTAGATTTCACTTGAACAATTTCTTACATCAAAATCGGAAATCAGAAATTCAACATTCATATAGACAATTTCGGAAATATCTAGTTTAAAAATAGGAAATAAGATTTCACACAATTTCTGTAATCAAAATCAGGAATTAAGCATTCACTTAGACCATTTTAGAAATCAGAAATCACTTTAGAATACCAAATTACAGAAATCAGACAATTTTAGAATAATAAATCACTTCAAAAAACAATTATAGAATCAGACCATTTCAGAAACCAAAAATCACTTCAGAAAAACAAGTTACAGTATTAGACCATTTCAAAATCAATTTCAGAAACAAAAATTCAATAGTTCACATACTTACAATTTCAGAACTTGCTTCAACATTGTGGAATCAACAGCCCTTCACTGTTTCATCTTCACGAGTTCACTCTTTCTTCAGAAATCAGAAATTAGAATAAGAATTCGTAGTTAGCTGATTGAGGAATTTCAGAGGCAGAGATCGAACTTATGAGAGATCAGATGAAAGTAACTGAACTTTGAAACAAATATTTACGATGAAATTTCAGTCTTTCATGCAAGGGAAATCCGAAATCGCAAATCAACCGGGAGTTTGGGACCAGGGCCGGTCTGTTGATTTTAAGGGCCGTATGCTAAAACTAAAAAATGGGTCGTAAATGTAATTTTTTACTTATAACAAAAATTCATTCATAGTACAATAAGTGTTATAAAAATAATCAAAACAAAAAACATCACTATCAACTCTACAGAAAAACTACATACATCGAAAGGCTCTACTAATGTTCTTGAAAGCAAAGTTGTTTATCAACTATTCATCGTTAATAATATTTAATATATTCGACGAATTAACATAGTAACAAGCTAAGTCCACATAAATTGGGGCCCTAGGAATTTAGAGGGGCTGGGTCATCGCGCATGCTGCCCCCTATTAGACAGGCATTGGATTTCAATTATCGTTTTAGAATTTAAATTTCCGTTTGTAATGATGTCCTTTTTTAAATTAAATATTATTAAGCATTTTTGGTTTTATTATTTTAATGAGCTAACTAATATCACTTGCAAGTTGTAACACCCGCGAGTTAATTTAATAATGATTTATGTATATATTTTAATTTACTATATTAGGGGATTTAAATTTAAATTTCCGAAATGTAATTAAAACTTGGTTTATGTGTTATTAAATCTCGTAATGGGTGTAATGTGCAAAAGCACGAAATCTAAATATGATTAAAAGCATTATACACTAAAAGGTGAAGAGTAGTAGAAAGTTGGAGGACTAAAGTGCAATTTCTTGAAATACTACTTATTTCATTAAAAAGAGGAATTGGGGATAACATAAATAGGAGATCAAAGTCTTGGGACTATTTTGCAAAAAACTATACTCGTGCATTTAACCCTACGTACCTAATGTTTCGGACCCTCGTATTAAGCCTGATGGATGCCAGTGGATCCATCTGCCAAACCCGATTCCGATCAACAACTGATCGACTTCAAGAACTCTTCGCATTCGTCGTCAAAGTTTCATCCAACGACTTTGCCGATTACTCACAACTCCATTAAGGTAATAATCAATTTCTCTGTCCTTCAGATGTCTGTTAAAAATCACAACTTACCATACGTGTAAGTGTAGGATTGATGGGACGAAGCTTTTTGACTACATATTGTCCAGGAACGAAACCGAAACCTGTAATTTCATCAACAAAACCATACAATCGCAATTCTTTCTGTCGAGAACTCGTCACCCACTTGTGTATTTTTCTTTGTTTGATAATATCTTTAGAACCCTTGAAGTTTGATAGGGTTTTTTTGATAAATCCATCGTATTGTCTCTTACCGATTGATGACTTATTTACGAACTAGATCCTAAAAGTATAAAAATTTATAGTTTTTTTTTGTTATGACTTCAAACAAATACAATCATAGCATAATGGTCACTATAATGATTTTTCTAAAGTTTTCTTTTCTATAATTAATTATTTATCATAGAAGTGGAATTAAAATTGATGTGGGCTATTATTAAAATTAAAAAAGAAATATTGGGCCACATGTTAAATCGTTATATGGTTTTAGGGTTTATTATCCCCATAACACAAAAAACAATCAAGAAGAGGCCACAAAGAGTCGACTTGGAGGTTTGCGGAAGAAAAGTGTTATTACATGTTATCATGCATATATAATTAAATTTGTACACATATTGAAACAAGTTTTTTTGGATCATTGGCTTTTTAGAAAAAGAATATAATATGGGGAGCCTTAAAGAACAATTAACAACGTTATTTGAGGTCTCAATAAAAGCCACTCTCCCTGAAGAGCCAGATGTCGTGCCCTTGATTGTTGCATGTGCCAAAAAAGAATTTGGTGATTACCAATGGTATATGTTCTTTCTCGTACTTGTTCAAAGTTTATCTCCATGTATATTTTTGTTTTTATAACACTAAACCAATCATTTTTACTTTTGGTAAATAGCAACAATGCCATGAGCTTATGGTCAAAAACAAAAGGCAAGGGTACAAATTTTAAAGGTCCACAACCTATTGGACAGGTAAATATTGTTGTTATGATGTTAAATATTAACAAAATAGATAACAATCTAACATTTTTATACGGTTCTATGTGATTTTTTTTAATATGTAGGCGATCATGCAAAATCTTCCAACATCTGACATGATAGAATCATGCTCGATTGCGGGTCCCGGTTTTGTAAATGTTAAATTATCAAAGCAATGGATGGCTAAGGTAAATTTGTGATTCATAAACATGGGTTTTAAGTTTTAACATTTGACTATCATCTTGATGATTTCAATTTTGTCATTTTTACGGTTTTACCCATGTAGAGAATTCAAAAGATGTTAAAAGATGGTATAGATACATGGGCACCGAAACTTAGTGTCAAAAGGGCAATTGTTGACTTTTCATCACCAAATATAGCAAAGGAAATGCATGTGGGACATTTAAGGTCAACCATTATCGGAGACACGCTAGCGCGTATGCTCGAGTATTGTAAGGTTGAAGTCCTTCGTAGAAACCATGTTGGGGATTGGGGCACTCAGGTAATTTTGTTATTCAAACTATTTTATTGGGTAGATTTTTCAAAATACACTGTCCTAGAAATAAAAAAAATTGAAATAATAATGATACGGGTAGATTTTTCAAAGTAATTAAAAGAGTACAATGATGTAATAAAAATAAATGAAAGCAAGATGCTACAATACACAAATAGATTAAAGCACATTGATATTTTTCTTGCATTTAATCATTCAAATTTACTAAAGATGGTTCTTTTTGCAGTTTGGAATGTTGATCGAGTTCCTATTTGAAAAGTTCCCAAGTGGGGAAGTTAATGATCAAGCTATTGGAGATCTTGAGGTCACCGAATTTACTTTAAAATCTCATTATTATATAAAATACTTTATGATCAAGGTTCTAAAAGACGTGAGGCGTGACGTGGCGGAAGGGTCAAGCCTCAAGCCTTTACGAGCCATGGCGAGGCTGCGGCATTTTAAGGCGTGACTTAAGGCGGAAATTTTGTCTATAATTTTTAATTTTGCATATAAATATATATGTATAATTACATATATACATATATATGACTTAAGGCGGCGATTTTCATGGCGTGGCGTCGAGCACACGCCTCAGAGCCTTTGCGTGCCTTTGCGAAGCAATTGCGCGCCTTTTAGAACACTGTTTATGATACACTCCGATTTACATAAAAATGTTACTAAAAACGTTGCAACAATTAATTTCCATATTGGAATGACCCATAATAACAAATAATAACTCGTTCTTTGGTAAATTCAAAAGCTATATTACCAATTTCCCCATTTTCATCTTTGGAAACCGTTTATGATTTTTATTTGGTCCGAAAGATTTCTTTTTTAGCATTGACTAAAAGTCAAACACTTTTGTTGAAATTTATAGGTGTTTTACAAGGCATCAAAGCAAAGATTCGATAGCGATTCCGATTTCAAAGAGAGAGCCCAACAGGCAGTGGTCAGTCTTCAAGTGAGTAACCAATTTTTTATGATAACTTTATTTATTTATTTATTTTTCTTAAATGTGAAAATAATGAATTAAAATAATAGGGTGGCGAGGAAAAATACCGAAAAGCATGGGCACAAATCTGTGAAATAAGTCGAAAGGGTTATGAAAAAGTATATCAACGTCTTGGAGTTCACTTAGAAGAAAAGGTATTTTTATTTTAAAAGAGAAGTCCACTTTTTTTATAACATATTTTACAAGAGTTGATATTTATTTTTATAATTTTCAGGGTGAAAGCTTTTATAATCCCTACATTCCTGGAACTCTAGATTTGTTGAGGGAAAAGGGATTGATTGAAGAAAGTGAAGGAGCTCAAGTAATCTTTATTGAAGGAAAAAAGATTCCTCTTATTGTTGTTAAAAGAGATGGAGGTTTCAATTATGCTTCAACAGATCTTGCAGCTATGTGGTTAGTTGAATACTTTCATATAGATAAAACATATATCTTTATTACATATAGACAGGGTATTTTCATCTTTTTCAACGGATGAAGGTTTTTTTGTCTTTTTACACTCTACTTTAAACAAAATATATTTTTATTACATATAGACTAGGGTATTTTCGTCTTTTTCAAGGTATATTCATCTTTTTACACCCAACTTTAAACAAAATATATCTTTATCACATATGGACGAAGGTATTTTTGTCTTTTTCAACTGATAATGGTGTTTTCGTCTTTTTACATTCTACTTTAAAAAATATATATTTATTACATGTAGACGAAGGTATTTTCGTCTTTTTCATCAGGGTATTTTCATTTTTTACACTCTACTAAACAAAATATATCTTTATTACATATAGACAAGATTACATATAGACGGGGTAATTTTCGTCCTTTTCAACTGATGAGGGTATTTCTGTTTTTTTACGCTCTATTTTAACAAAATATATCTTTATTACGTATAGACAAAGATATTTTTGTCCTTTTCAACTAATAAGGATATTTTCGTCTTTTTAAACTGAACTTTTTTGTTTTACGTAGGTATCGGCTTAATGTGGAAAAAGCCGAGTGGATAATATACGTCACCGATGTAGGCCAGCGAGAGCACTTTGAAATGTTCTTCACTGTAAGTTACCTTTACACGACGTCGTACAGAGGTAAAAATGTCCCGGTGAATCGAGAATCGATTTGAGGTAACGATTTTGTTGTTTCAGGCGGCTAAACGTGCAGGATGGTTACCAATTGACGAAAGTAAATACCCGAAAACAAGTCATGTAGGATTTGGTCTTGTTCTTGGTGATGATGGAAAGAGATTCAGAACTCGAAGCACTGAAGTCGTTAAGTTGGTCGATTTGCTTGATGAAGCTAAAACTCGCTGTAAAGCCGCCATTAAAGAGCAAGAAGAAGCTCGTATTAAGCGAGGTATACCATACATTGTATCCAATGTAGTTCATTTCTAGGCTATTTTCGTTACGAGTGATTAAATACCTAATTTTCTATTTTATCAGGTATAGTTGTTGATTGGACTGATGAGGAGCGTGATCGTACTGCTGAAGAAGTCGGATATGGTGCTGTTAAGTAAGAATCT
Organism: Cichorium intybus; assembly: GCA_023525715.1. Classification (NCBI taxonomy): domain Eukaryota; kingdom Viridiplantae; phylum Streptophyta; class Magnoliopsida; order Asterales; family Asteraceae; genus Cichorium; species Cichorium intybus. Next base: position 38,376,199 of record CM042017.1, on the reverse strand, counting down.
CATCAGTACACGATTACTCTGTATATATCGGTGTTTCTTTTTACAAATTGGGAATATGGATTAGATCTATTTGTATGATTCCACTTTTCAACTTCTGTAATTTAGGGTTTTGTGTTTATAACAGGTATGCGGATTTGAAGAACAATAGATTGACCAATTACACGTTCAATTTTGACCAGATGTTAAATGATAAGGTTAGCTTAATCATGCTCTCTCTCATTTCTATTACTTGGTAGATTTGGTATGATGGAATCAAGGAAGGAATGGAATGGAATGGTTCATTCCATTGAAATTAAGAAAAAGTTGTTTATTTATCCGATGGAATAAAATGGACTGATTTTGTTAATTTTTATCCCATCATGGACCAGAATGAAAATTTGCAATATAACCTATTTTTATTTATCTAAATTCTAATAACATGAGTTCTTTCTTAAAAATAGTAACAATTGTAGTTAAATTAAAGTTGTATTTCCTTTAAAAATAACATCTGGAGTTCTTCATTTTCTTTTTAATTTAAAATTGTAGCAACGTTCTTATTTTTTTCTTCTCACATTTTTATAATAATTAGGGAAATACCGCTGTATATCTTCTGTATGCACACGCTCGAATTTGTTCAATTATTCGCAAATCTGGTAAACACATTGAAGATTTAAAGAAGGTAAAACCGTAAAAGATTCTCTATTACTTTCTTATTTCTCGTTGAGTATTTATATAAATTTATGAACGAATGTAATTTTTTTGTGACAGGAGGGAGAATTAATATTGGAGAAAGATGAAGAACGCAAGCTCGGATTACATTTGCTCCAATTTGCTGAGGTAAGCTATTTTTGATGACGAGGATGAGAAGGGCATTTTCGTCTTTTACTCAAACCGTCTTGTTTTTTAGGTTGTGGAAGAGGCATGCACAAATCTTTTACCAAATGTGTTGTGTGAATACCTTTACGATTTATCCGAAAAATTTACCGGTTTTTACTCCGAGTGCCAGGTGTGTATATAAAGTGTAAACTGTGTTTAATATTTTTTACTTTGAAAGAATTTATTAATTATAATTCGGTAATTTACAGTATAGAGTTAAAATTATATGAAATTTTATCATTTTGTGGCAGGTTGTTGGGTCTGCTGAGGAGACAAGTAGATTATTGTTATGTGAGGCAACTGCGGTGGTTATGAGGAAATGTTTTCATCTTTTGGGGATTACTCCTGTCTACAAAATCTGATCTCTAATTTTACAATTTGGACCCTGAAGAATTCCATTGAAGCTCATTAGACCCTTGAAAGTTGTAAATATTCATATGGGTCGTCTTTTTTCTGATTTTACGAGTGTGCATTTTGGCATCTTCCTATGGTTAAGATATGATTGTAAAACAAGTTTGTTTGTTTGTTTTTTTTTTTTTTTTTTTTTTTTTTGGGATAAGAGGGTTTGGCAAAATTTTATTGAAAAAAAGAAATAAGAAAAAAAGGGCCATGAGCCCAAAAAAACTTACAACTAAAACCAATCCAACAAAAAAAAAATAATAATAAGTATTCCATCTTTTTTACAATAAATCCACAATCCATAAAAAAATAAGCCCAAATCCTATAACTTCCATCTTTATATCCTACACAGAGAAAAAAAAATCACCCAAGAAGGATTCCCCTCTCTTTAAAAAGAACATCCTCATCATTACTATATAGATGAATTGCAAGTTATTTTCTAGAAAGTTTTGGAAGGCAGGGGGTTTTCGGTTTTTAAGGGGGGTTGGTCTTTATTTCCAATCAGATTCTGTCATTTCTTTTTTTCGATAATACTTTCATCTGCCACGTTTTGTTTCACTTTTCCTTTTTTCCTATTGTTTTTTTTGCTTTTTCCAATAATTCATAAAATAGGTATTGTGAAGAGTACAAGTTAATGAATGAGATTGGGTTTGAAATATGGAAGTATTCGTTTTCCCAAAATATACGATTTTCCATATTAGTTCTTTTGTTTGACTTTTTCTTTTTTCCAATTGTTTTTCTACTTTTTCCAGTAATCTATAAAATAGGTATTGCAAAGAGTAAAAGTCAACACAAGAGATTAATCAGATTGAGTTTGAAACATAAATATACGAACAACACTTTTCCAAATTAAATAAGGACCAAAATATTCCTCCTTATTCTTTTTCCGTTTGAAATTATTACGACTCCAGTAAAGGACCAAATATGAAAACGAAATTTAATGTATCGATATTAAAATACCTTACATCGTGCATGCCTTTTTATCTTATGCGTTTTCCGTAAACAAATATATGATAGTATTGTATAAAAGATACCAGTAAAAAAAACTTACACCGTCCAAAGAATTAATAGAATAATAAACATGCAACAAAAATTAATTAATATACGTATCAAGTTTCAGTCCAGCCCGTGCGAAACACGGGCTCAATCTAGTTAAAATAAAAAAGAACCAAGAAATCTTCATGATGAAGAAATAAGAGAAGAAATGCACGTGTCTATCAACTCAATTCCATGAGTATCCAATTTATTCAAATAAAAAAGAAATACTTTTAATGTGAGCATTTACCTCGAACGTTACCAATCTTTTCCCATTTTATACCACTCGACTCCTTGTTTTTCATAATCATTTTCTTGTCAATCTTCAAATTTGAATTCAAACCTACATTCCCAAATTTTTGAAAAAACTGTAAAATTGGTCCATATGGTTTGTTAAAAACTATGGATAGGGTCCAAAAAGTTTCCAACTTGCATGGAGTTCCAAAATCAAGAATTTCCCGTGGATTTAATCCCTGACAGATTGAATCCAAATCGGAACTCAATTTTCTCTAACGGGGATCCTGGTTGTTGCCAGAGAATATGAAAAGAGGTCGGAGGAAAAGAGAGAGTGGGTGGGTTGTTGGAAGAGAGAGAGAGAGAGAGAGAGAGAGAGAGAGAGAGGTGGTGGGAGGGGGTGGGTTATTTTTAAAATTTCAATAAAAATTATTAAAAAATAAAAAAATAAATTTAAAGGGCAAAATAGTTTTTTCAAACCTGTTAGGGACCAAAACCACAGAAAATTTTTGATTTTGGACGTCCCATGCAACTTAGAAACTTTTTGGACCCCATCCACAGTTTTTGACAAACCACAAGGACAAATTTTACAGTTTTATCCAGATTTTTCCTTAGCAGTACTTGTGAATTCATATTTTCGTTTATTTATCCTTTTAGTGTAAAAGACTAATATCATGTGGTATGTTGAAAACTAAAAAAAAAAAAAAAATGTTTTCAAACATATTTCTCCATTTTATCTTGCACTAACTTTTATGGGTTGAACGAGTATTTTTTTATTTATGACTATATTTATGCGAATAACTTAAATATCTATTCTCATAAGCACAATATAGTGAATAAAATATAATGTAGGAATGACCATGGGTCCGGTACTGAACTTGAAAATAACCGAACATGAAAATGAGGATTCGATGGAACCAAAGACTGAACTGATATGTAAATAAGTTCTCATGTCAGGAACCCTATCGGTTCAGTATAGGACGGAATGGAATCGAATTATGTATCAGGATGCGCGTATCGGGTATATGAACCGAATTAAACCGAAAATGTTATGCTTTTTACCATACATATTTGAAACTTATACGTATAACTTCTTAACTAATAAGACTTTGACGTATAACTTCTTAACTATTAAGATGTTGATGTATAAGTTCTTAACTCATATGTATAACTTCTTAACTATGAAGACTTAACAAATATGTATTAACATTAATATGTAAGTTTTTAATGATTAAGAAGTAACTATACATGTTCAATCCTAATCAATATGTTCAAAAAATTTAACCAATATACTTCAAAAACTCAATGATCCAATTTCGTAGAATATTTAACCAATATGTTCAATACTTAACTAATATGTCAAAAAATCATACAAAAACAAGTATACACTCTATCATCTCTATAGAGTTTTTCCCCTTTCCTTGTCCTTTTCTATTTCGTATCGTCTTTTCAAGATCTAGTAATCCGAAAGTAAAACAAAGTATGTAATCAATCTCTATAAAAATTAAGAAAATTGTTATATGTGACGACATTAATATAATCTTTCAAAATGTTGTCAATGTTGTCCACAATCGACTTCGTTGATTTACTAACTCAATCTTGGGTGCAAATCAAATGTCTCTACAATTGGTTTGACCAAGTTTGTTTGGTAAGGGTTTAAAATATGTCCGCTTGAATTAAAAGTTGATTCAGACTCTACAATTGAAATTTGAATAGCTAACACATCTACACATAACCATATAAATTGTTAAAATATAATACATACTATAAAAAGTATAAAACTATAAAACTTTTACCTTTGGTTATCCAGGGAACAATTATATAACGAGCTGCATTATATTTCCACCATTCTAAAATATCAAACTCCTTATTGCATGGAGTTGGTGGGTCGTTCAAGTAGCTTCTCAATTTCATCTGTGTTGAAGTCGAAGGATCTTCCTCTTGTACTATATATTCACAAAAAATATTATTGTCATCAACACAAAGAACATCTTGACTATCACGATTTTAAGAAGACACGTTTGACTCGGCATTGTCAAATTTTTATTGTGTACATATTAAATAAATTTTCAAATCTCCTTTCCACATCTCGTATCCAAGACTTGACCTTCAAAGTAATTTCTGAGGTTGACATGAGATTTTTTTTCTGTCATCGTGGCTCTGACCAACTTCTCAAACGTATATCTTAGAAAATCAAACTTCATTTACGGATCCAATAAAACCGCAAAGTACATATAATCATTGATCTTTTCAAAGTTCCAACACTTTCATATTTGCTTTTCATTTCACCCCCCTTTAAATAAAATTGGGGTGTTACAGACCAATCATGTATGTGTTTGTACAAGTCACATATTTCTCTAAAAATAACCATGCGCCAATGGGTGTGAACTTGCTGACACTAGGTCTATCTTGGTATTGAATTTATCATCTCGCCCAAATGAATGACCAATTACACACAAAAAAGTAAGATTTCATAAAAAAACAGATTTGATATCCCTGTTTTGGGGTTTATAATTGGGTAAATATGCAACCAAATAAAGTGTTCTAAAGTCTAAAATTAACTACAAACATTGAACTAAATATTGGGGAAAAACATGTAATTTTGAGATCGTATGAACCTGTTATGACAGTTTTAAGATGGGGATAGAACGAAAAAAATGTTGAAGCAGAAGAAAAGCATGTTTGATACCTCATGTTCCGAGGTTTGTTACTCATTGAATATGCAACCAAAGGAAGTGTTTGTATAGTCTAAAATTAACTATATAAGCACCGAACTAAATGGCGCAAAAAATTTATGTAATTCTGAGATCGCATGAACGTATTATGGCATTTTAAAGTTTGAGACAGAATTGAAAAAATGTTGAAAAAGAAAAAAATAATGGAAAGTAAACTACCATCAACTTAGTTTTTGAGGAAAGCATCTTCCAACTTTACGACCCTCTTCAACAACTCGTAGATTGAGTTCCATCGTGTGGGAACATCATCGCACGAAAAATTATTAGATTCTTTCTAAACGGATTTCTTGCAAGCTTTAAACTGTACCATGCGTTGTGTGGAAGTTATTATATGTCATACGACTTTTTGCACACATGAAACACTACTAGCACATTCATTCAATCCATCTCTCACAATAAGGTTAAATATGTGTGTATACACCTTATATGGAAGTGAAATTTATGTTTTTATTTAATTTTTTAACAAACATGAGAATGTCATGATCATATTTTTTTTATCTTTTTGTCTATGAAAATGAAGTATGAACAATTGAACATTTTAATTGTGGTGATTATTGTTTATGCTTTTGATATATTTTTCAGACTTACAAAAGATGATTTATTTTACTAAACAGGATATCCATCGGGTTTCCCTCACCCGACAAAGATTTTTTACTCGAACATATTGGGGATTATTCGAGGCGGGGGCAGGGATCGGAGTTCGGGTGCGGGGATGAAGATGAGAATCGATATTCGAGTGTGGGGACTGGGATTACAGTCTCCACTAATATCCGTCCTGTTTGCATCCCTACTAAGAATATATGATATTTTTTTAATAATTAATAAAAATGTAATATAATCCGTTCTATTTGTCTCCTTACTAAAAATATATGATCATTTTCTAATAATATTAATAAAAGTATAATATAACAAATTAAAATAATATATAAAAGGTTAACCATTATGCATGTTTTTCACATAACGAACATGTGGTCATGGCCTCATAGGAAAGATTTGGAACAAAATCATATGTTTCCAAGTTATTGCAAAAAGAAAAAAAACGATATTTTTACCGATACCATTTTATTTCAAGACTTTGATGTTCTTGATTTCATCGAACCAAAGCCCATCTATGGAGGGTAAAAGTCATGCTTCAATCATATACGAACACAAATTCAATAAAGCCACATTCAAATCCCAACGATCCAACAAGAAATGATTAATTAGTACCTTCATCTACCATCCACCACACCACGTTTTCAACATCCACCATCACCAAACCATTATATAGATTCAGTCAACAAAGCATCGCTGGTTTCATTTGGATCTCCACGTGAAATCCCCAGCTACCCACAACCCACTTATTGTTGGCGGATTCTACAACCAAAACCCCAAATCCATTGATTCTGTGGCTCTTCTGCTTCTGGGTCTCGGTGTAGATCGTATCCATGGCGGTCTCAAAGCTCCATACCTTCCTACTTCCATTCCTTTTTGCCCTAATTCTCACTCAGATTAGAGCCGATGACGCCGTTGATGAAGTAGCAGTCGGATCCGATGACTCTCATGCATTCCGGATCGAATTGGAGAAGCTCACCGCTAAGATCCAATCACTTGGTTTGTCATCTACCTTTCCCATCTGAATTATCGTAATTTACTTCTTAGTGTTGGAATTAAGGGAAAGCTGTTGAGTGGAATTTGTTTGGTGAGTGGTATGGTATCCAATCGAATCAAATTAAGATACCTGGTTAAGTGGTTCGATTCACCTTAAAACGTTCTGTTGTAGAATCACTCGTTCACAAGAAGACTGAAGAATTGAAAACCAAAGATGAGATCATTGCCGCGAATGAGAAAACAATTGCAGAGAAAGAACATGCGATTAAAGAGAAGTCAGATAGCATTACTTCTTTGAAAAGCGATGTAGCTTCTCTTAAGGTAAGAACTACTAATACATGGTCGATTTTGCTTCAAATTTTGATTTGGTATGATAAAATCTCTTGTCTGATTAGGTTAAAGGATCTTCAGATGCTAACGAACAGATTCAAAAAGCTCATACACGATCCCAGGAATTAGAGAAGCAGGTTTGTATGCAATGAAATAACTTTTACCAAATTATGATCCGCATTCAGTGGTGATTCATGAGTATTCATCAATTGTTGCAGGTGGAAAAACTACAGTTGGAATTGGATGTTAAATCCAAGCTAAGAGAGGCCTTAGAAACACGATCAAATGAATTGGAGAAGAAGATGCTTGATATAGACCCAAAGATTCAGAATGTAACATCTTTGATTATTATATATCTTTATGGTTATGATTTATGAACATTTTGTAATTGAACTCCATTCCATTTTCTTTCTATTCTTGATTCAGCTTGAACAAACTATTGAAGAACAGAAGCAAAAACTTCAAAAAACCGAACGTGCACTTAAAGTTGCTGAGGTATGTTCACATGTTTCTTGTCATACTTCTTTAAATGTTTAAATTATATTAAAATATTCTGTATTTACATCTATATTCATTTGCAGGATGAACTTAAGAAGACTAAGAGTGAAACAGAACAAAGAATTGCAGAATTAACAGAGGTAAAAAAAACCTCAAAGATTACAATTTTTTGTAAAATGCAAATATTTATCTGATTACATATTGCTATTATCAGTAAAGATATTTAAGTACATTACAATTTCTTATTAAATTTGTGTTAATATTCAGGCTCATTCTGCATGGCTACCACATTGGCTTGCAGCTCATTTGTCTTCTAGTCAGGTACATTTTTTAAAAATATTTTGTAAAAAAATGACATTTTTGTAAAACATTTAATTACATAAATAATTTTCAGTTGTATGTGGAGGGTCATTGGAACAAGCATGGAAAGCCTGCACTTGATACTCTTACAAAAAAGGTAATTCTTTTTTGTGTATCGTTATTCTATGTATAATTAACTTTAAATATTATTAAAATACTCATTTTTTCTGCCTATTTATTTTCATCTTTATAAAAAAAAATTCTTTTCACTATTTGCAGGCTTTGGAAAAGAAGGAACAAGCTGGAAAGTGGGCTGAACCTCATTTAAACACAATCAAAACCGTAAAAAAATTTCTCTATTTTTGTTAATTTCCTATTTTTTAGTATTTAATACTTTCACTAAATTAGTAGATTTGTGTTATATTTTACGGTTTTTACCACTAGTCAAATGATGAAAATTTAAAACTTAAGCCATGTTTCCTTTTTCGTCATTGTTTAAAATATATTTGAGAAAATGACTGCACATTTGGGGAGATGGAAGGCAAAAAATAGATGAGGGCAAATTTGTAATTATGACTTAATACATTATAATTGTGCAGAAGTGGATCCCTGCTGCAAAAGGAAAATGGGTGTTGGTGATAACTAAAGTTGAACCACATGTGCAATTATTGACCAAAAAGACCTTGGAAATTTACGGTCAATCAAAGGAAGTTGTAACTCCCCATGTCATTAAAGTAAAGGAAGCTGTAGACCCTCATTTTCAGGTAAGTTTTGTACATTCATTGATGAGGGCATTTTCGTCTTTTGTACATACAAGACATCAAGATTGAGTTCCTGGTTTGTGTGGGACAAAAAGTTGCAAATTTTGTCACATTGACACTAGTCACACCAAACCTTTCTAGGGATATTTCAATGATGAGGACAAGGGCATTATCGTCTTTTGCGTGTATGAAAGATCGGGGTCCTGTCCCACCTTTTGTGGATGGGACAAATGTGCCCCTGTCCAATGTACACCAAACCTGGACAAGCTTTTGAAGGCTATTTCCAATAATGGGTACAAGGGCATTTTCGTCATTTGCGCATACAAAAGTTAAACAGCGAGTCCCTTTCCCACCTTTTGTAGGTGTGACAATAAATTGCAATCTTTTATCCCTGTTCTGTCATTTCATGTTATGAAAATTTGTGTGGGCCCAGGTTGCAAAGAAGGTCTGCAAACCGTATGTTGACCAAATTGCCCTTGCAACAAAACCTCACGTTGATAAAGCACGGGAAACAATGAAGCCATACACAAATGAGGCAGTGAAAGTGTATGCCAATTTTCTTGAAACTGCAACTATATACCATAATCAGGTACTATTTTCACACTTTTTTGGACTATTTAATTGAAATTCACACTTATATTTTGAGTATTTTTCTTATTAAGATATTGTAGTTTGAGAAATTTGTTTAATTTTCTTATTAGGACATTGTTATTTTAATATTTTTTGTATTTAACCTTATAAAAATTTGCATTTATTATATGTGAAGGTTCAAGGAACTGTTGAAGAATCACTGAAAAAGCATGAAATTACAAAATCTCTTGCAACTAAAGAGTTCATTTGGTTTGCTGTATGTCTCTCTCTCTCTCTCTCACACACACACACACACACACACACACACTCATCCTCTCTGTGTGAATATAGGTCTAAAGATTATTGGTTCATATATTGATAAAAACATTAAAATTATGCGAAATATCAATATAAAATATTCAACTTCGAATTACATAAAATTCAACAAATAAAAAATTTATCGTCAATAATTGATTTTGAAAACTTAAATGTTGTCTTCAATTATCATTAATATTATGATTAAAGATTATGTTCAATTTAGTTACTAATCATATTCTGATAAAATAGAATTACATTTGTATTATTATTCATAAAAAAAATAAACCGTGATTTAAAACAATTCTTGAATAAACAGTCGTTTGTTATATACTTATATACCATCATTTCTATACCTAGGGGTAAAATGGTCATTTACCATGATTCAAACAGTTCATTCGATCCAAAAACAATAAACACGCTTTATTTTTCAGGCCTCCGCGATATTGGCGCTACCTGTCATCATATTATTCAGAGCTTTATCAGCAATCTTTTTGTAAGTTTATATATATACAATTCTTTATTTTTTATGCTATTTTTTATAGAAATAATAACTTTAAGAAAAACAGTGGAAAAGCTAAAAAGCCGATTAAAAATAGCAAGCCTAGCCATTCACGTCGCAAGGCCAAACGAGGACATTCAGACAAGTAATCAGACAAAAAGCTGAATAGCTTATTTTACATCAATTTTAGGTATGCAACTTTTATTTATTTGTCTATTTTAGCATCCTACTTTCATTTTCTATCTGTTATGCCATTGTACTTCCAATTTTTTTTCTTTTTATGGCATTGTACTTTGAAAAACCCACCCGTTATAGCATTGCAGTTTCATTTTCATTTTCTTATTAAGACATTATATTTGGATAATTTTTTATATGAAAAAAATGAAATTGGACTGCTATAATAAACAAATTAATTAAAGTACATTGCTATTTTGTTATGCTATTTCTTGCATTCAACCCTAAATGTGTTGATATGACTATTTTTTTTTAGTGCCAAATATTTTTTTTATCTAATTTTTAGTGCCAAATATTTTAGTTATCTAATTTTTAGTGCCAAATATTTACCTTACAAATGGAATGGTTTATTTATCTACTTTTTAGTGCCAAATATATATATATATTTTAATTACGATTTTAGTTTAGTTACATATGTGTTTTGTAAAAATAACTAGAAAATATATCTTTTCTCTCATAACCTTATTCAAGTTTTAGTGACTTTTTATTATGTTTAAACTTTTAGAAATAAAAAATCTATTAATACAAATTTAATTATATATAAACTACATTCCTTGAGGCCAACGAAACATGATCATGAAATTTTGTGCAGATATTTTTGAGCTTCATCTATGTTTTCCAACGGGTTGCTGTTTTCAGACATAGAAAAAAAAAAAAAAGGAAGTCACGGAGACAAATTATGTTTAAGAAGTAGGTTAGTACGGACGTGTGTATTACGGGTGTTTATGTAGTTTTTTTTTTTTTTTTCTGCTTGTAACTTATTATATTTATTTCGGATTCTTATCATACGTGATTTTTCTCATTATTGCTTTTGAGAACCTTTTTTCGCGATCTTTTCTTAGTTTTGTTGTGAATGCATGTCACCGGTGTGACAAGTTTACTTGGACAATGCGATACTTGCTGATTGAGTAAGAGCTGACTGGGTTAGTCCATTTATCCTGAAGCTGACCGGGTAAGAGCCAAATTTTAGGGCTTAGGACCGAGTACCGAATCAGAGGTAAATTTTAGTGTTATCAAATGGTCTGACTCGGACTGAGTCAGACGTAACTTTTTACTGGACCAGTAAGACGCAAATCAAAGAGCCCCTAATTGGTACTCATGTTAGTGGAACAAAAATTGTATTATTTTCTGCCACCCAAAAAAGTGGAATCTCTTGTTTATGTGAAAAACATTAATGTTTTATTCATTCCTATTTTTGAAAATAACCCTAGAATAATTTTGTATAGTTTTGTCTTGTCTGGTGTAAAAAACAGAGTACAATAGTCCTTCGTAAGGGTTTTAATTGACAAAACAAATGTTAAGATCAAAAGCTTTGTGAGACGGTGAAATAGGCATCAAAAAAGGAAAAAGATTTCTTTTAAACCAAATTAAAAAAAAATAAACGATGAAATGAGGTTTTCGTTTAAACCTAATTAAAATGAAAAGAAGAAAACGCTATTGTTCAAAGACGAAATATGTAAGTACTCTAGTTATTTTGAAGTTATTTAGCAAAGTTTGAATGTCATATTAACTTACTATAAGTTATTAGAAACATCGATTAGTTACAAGTTGGTAACATAAAAAGTCTAAAGAAGATGTATCAACAAAGAGTTCATTAGTCGCATATGAACTACATTCTTTAGCTGTATACACATATTATTATGCAATTATGTTAAAAGCATGAAACATTTACCTGATGAGGTGGCATTTGATCGCACATGGTGGATTAATTTTTTTTAGAACGACGGATTTTATTCAAACAACAAAACTAGCGAGGCGCTATAAAACAAACAAAAACGAAAGACATCATTGTAACAGATTACAACATTGCATGTTTCAACCAATACTAAACTCAACTCTATATTTAAACCAATTGAAAGAGATCAACTGAATATTGTCTGCGGTCTTTGACCAATTAGGAGCAATTTTTTTTTTTTTTTTTAAAACCATGCTATTTCTAGTCTTCCATATAATCCACAAAGTTGAGTAAATCAACCCCAACTTAATCCCGCCATACTTGTTACTCAAACCGCCACACCTCAACACTTCCATTATAGAATTAAGAATCGAAGGTACAACCACGAGAATCTTGGACCAAGCAATGAACGACGCCCAAACACTTCAAGAAAATCGACAACTAAAGAAGAGATGCCCAATGTCTTCCGACTCCGATAAATAAAACAGAGTTACAGACAACACGTCTGTATAGAAACACCCCTACTAGCAAGATTCACTTGAACCATGATTCTATTTTATAGGAAACGTCATACAAAACAGTTTACTTATAAATGAACGCTATAACACCGATTCAACTTTATCCCATTTTCTGTCTGTCTAGCATTATCAATAACCTCCCTCAATGACTTAACCGAGAACCTGCCATTGGAATCAAATTGTTAGTGATTAGGGTTAATTCTGATTAGGATTTATGTTAGGGGTGAGCAAAACCGAACCCGGAAACCAAAAAACCGACAAAAACCGACAAAACCGAAACCGAAAAACCGAAACCAATGGAGAAACCGACGGTTTGGGTTTGAGTTTTTTAAAAACCGAAAATTTCGGTTTGGTTTCGGTTTTGGCAATGTAAAAAACCGAGTAAAACCGAACCGAACCGAATTTACAAAAATATATGTTTTTCTGTACATATTATATAGATATATAATAAATTTGCGAACAACAAACATAAGTAGCAGTTTGGTCCACTGGATAAGCCGTATGTTCCAAACCCTGAGGTTTGGGGTTTGATCCCCGTCCCATGCGTTTTAGAAAGAAGCGTATGTTTTTCAACAGTTTATTTGTTCTCCTTTTGCAATATCTAGTTCTCGTCCCACATCGCCTAGGAAATGAAAGTAAGGCCAAACTAATCCCTTATATAAGAGAAGACTCCTCCCCCTTTCAAGTAACCATGAAGGTCTCGGTTTGAATGGGTTTAAACCCGAACCGAACCGGTTAAAAACCGATACACCGAACCGAACGGTTTGGGTTTTGGTTTGGGTTTAGTTTTTTTAAAACCGAGCTATCGGTTTTGGGTTCGGTTTTTAGGTCAAAACCGACCCAAACCGACCCATGCACATCCCTAATTTATGTTAGGCCAAGAGTCATCCCTATTTATTTTAGGTTAAACATGTATTATTATCATCATCAATATATTATATATTATAACATGGTATCAGAGCTCTAGGTTAAGTCCTTATTGCTGACCACAACCCACCACCGCCGACCTCCACCTCCGGCGACCTTCAGTAATAGTCGTTGGAGGTGCCTTCATTATGCTTAATATTTTTCCTTTTTTTCATTTCTTCTCATAAATAATATTACAACAACTCACACCAAACTAGAGCTCCGTCATCGGCTTCTTCTACTGCCTCGTCTATTACGGCCCCTTTTCTCGGATGGCCTGTTCATCTCCGGACCTTCTCCGCCAGGCCAGCCTCTGATCTGCAATCATCTTTCTCTCCATCAACACTGCAGTCGTCGATCATGCCAGAAGCTCCGTCCGCCGCAAATCGAGCCCTCTCACTTGCTCGCTGCCTTTCTCTGGACTCATCTGCCGCTGGCTCCATGATCAATATTGCAGCCGCCGTCTCTCTCTTCTTCTACAACGGAAGCGTCTCTAGTCGTCGCTCCTTCTCTCTTCTTCTCCGACGAGCAATCACCGTTAGTCGCCATCGTCAAAGCTCTGCCACCGTCACTGCCGCCGTCTTCATCTATGTTTTTTATGTTTTGTTGTATTTCCAGTTTAATCGTCACCTCCCGATCAAACCGCGGTGGATGTTAGTGATTAGGGTTAATGCACATTAGGATTTAGGTTAGCCCATTAGGGTTTAGATTAGGCCAAGAGTCATCCCTATTTATAAGAGGTTAAACCCTCATTATTATCATTGATATATTCTATATTATAACACAAATTTCCAAGTCCACGAATTCGGAACATTTGATAAATACAAATTCACAACAATATTTGTCAAATGTGCAATTCATTAAGTTCTGCTCCTCCTCTAGGCTCTCTTCTCCAACTGTTATCCGAAACAACAATCCTATTAGCTAACATATAATTTTTGTGAGTTTCAAGAGCGTACAACCTCAGAAAAACCTGTTTAAGTGGGACATTCTTATGCCACTCCTCTTTCCAAAAATACTTACTATTGCCTTATCCGACCTTTTTGAACCACATATCGTTTAAACACAGGTTCCATTTGTCAAACTCTTCACCAACGGGATAACTTTCCTAGCGATCATTTTATCCTTAATATCGACAATACTATAGACGGCTCTAACAGACAGCAAAGACTATTCGGTTGAGATTTCAATCACCAAACCCATTTAGATAGAAGCGCTACATTCATGGTCTTTAGACAACCAACACCAAGAACTCCCTTACTTTTGGGTCTAACAAGAATGTCCCGCAAAACTCCAATGAATCTTTTTCACATTATTACTCCCTCCCCATATGAATCTCCTTCTAATAGCCTCTAAAGCATCAATCACCTTATTCGGAGCTTTGAACAATGAAAAGTAGTATAAAAGAATACTGCTTAGAACGGACTTCACAAGCGTGAGCCTACCTTCGAAAGAAAGGGAATTTTCTTTCCAAATAGAAAGTATATCATTAAACTTGTCAATGATAGGCTTCAAATATCTAGCAAATCTCATATTAGCACCGATAGGAAGACCGAGATACGTACATGGAAATTTAGCCAGCTCACACGACATGATACTCGCAAGCCGAGTATGCTCAACTTCCTCAACACCAATGTCAAACACCTTGCTCTTTTGAAGATTAACTTTAAGCCCTAAAGCAAAATAAAAACATATAATAATCCGGTTAAGATTAAGGATGTTTGACATCGACCATTCTCCAATAAAAGTGACATCGTGTACGTATATGAGATGAGAAATAACCAACCCATTATACGTAAGTGAGATGGCATTGAAAATGTGTTGATTACACGCTTCTTTGATAGAAACACTAAGCCCTTCCATAGCTATAACGAAAAGAAATAAAGAAATCAAATCTCCTTGCCCAACACCCCTTTTAATATGAAACTCTAATGTAGGAGAACCATTTACAAGAACTGAGTCCCTTCTTGAGGAGATGAAACCTTTGATGCAACACCTCCACTTTACACTAAAATTCATTAGCTTCATAATAGAATCAAGGAAACCCCGGTTAAGTGAGTCAAAGGCCTTATCAAAGTCAACTTAAAATGAAAAGCTTATTTTTACTCTTTTTAGCCCACGAGATAAGTTCATTCAAAATAAAGGGGCCATAAAGAATACTCCTACCTTCATTGTATGTCGTTTTCTCTTGACGAACAATCTTCCCAATAACCTTTTTGAGTCTAAAGGAAAGAACCTTTGAGATAATATTGTACATATTACCAATTAGATTAACCAGTCTATGGTCTTTAAAAAGTAAACGATCATTGTATTTCGAGATAAGAGAAATGAAAGATGAGTTACAACCTTTATTCAATTTACTTACTGGTTGACTCAAAATATTTAATAAACAAGAAGACATCAACCTTCAAACAATCCCAAATTTCTCTTATAAATCTGAAGGTAAAGCCATCCGGACCAAGAGCTTTATCACTACCATAAAAAAAGCCGCCACCTCGAGTTCTTCCGAAGTAAAAGGCATATCCATAAAATCATGTTCAACAATATGATTTTGTAAACCCTAGTTTATTAAATCTGAAAATTCCTTTATGCATGTAGGAATTAAACATGGGTTTTGATTTCTATCACTGTTATGAGTTCAAAATTACATAAGGAATGTAAGCTTTGATCATTTGATTTGAGAATGCATGTTAGCAATGACGTTGGAAGGATGAAAATTATCATTGTATAACACTTGTGGTTGAGTTTGATATCAAATATAATCTTTTTTGAGTTGAAGTTTACTAAAAGCTTGATTGTGGAAATAAAATTTAAATGATAAAATCTGGGATCTTTCGCTCAACAATAAACAAAAATATAAATATAAAGTGCGGAAATGTAACGGGACGATACATTAAAGTGCGAAAAAGTATAATTGACTTGAAATGTAAAGTTGCAGAATATTAAATAAATTATAAAGACGAGTGCGGAAATTAAATGACAAGAATTTAAACGATATAATGTAATTCATATTTTCATTGATATAAAAGAGATGTTATAAATTTAACATTGAACTCACAAAACACTTTTTCTAATCTATGGTGAATTACATTGACACATACACACACACTTAAAAGAAAAGGATATGGAATAAAGGCTTTTATGTTCATGTGGCACGAGAGAATTCTTTAGCCACTTCTCCAATTTCTTTATACTACATTGGATTGATAGTGTAATGTGATGTTTTGTGACTCTTGACCAAAGACTCCTATTTATAGGAGCAAAAAGAGATCTTTTACAAGATCAGTTGTACAAAAGAAATACTAAAATATTCTCCTAACCTAGACACACTCAAATATACATAATAATAAAAATATCTTCAGCATTGTTGTGTGAAGGCTTGGACCCAATGACGTGATCTTCGGTATAAAGCTTGATCACCATTTGACATAAATATAATACATTTGTTTGACACATCATTATATATATATATATATATATATATATATATATATATATATATATATATATATATATATATATATATATATATATATATATATATATATATAACATGTAGCTTTTCTTGCATGCACGTCATATATTATACTTGCTTATATTACACTTATCATTGTATGGAAATGATTCACTATTGGATAGCAAGTGTGCATTATTGTTGGTGAGTTACTTTATTGAAAGTCATTTAACTGAAAGTCAATTGTGACCTCTGTAGTTATCGCGGTCATAAACTTAATAGCGGTCACCTAACGATATTTGATTTAGCGGTTATCGCGGTGGTATACTGTTTTTTTCTGTATTGTTACTTTTAGACTATTAGTACTGCAATTAATATCACAAAAAATTACATAAAAATATCGCATAAAACATGGATAGTATTCTAATATGAAAAGTGTCAAAGTGTCAAACATTGATAGTTACATAAAATATCACATAAAACACTTCTCCTAACAATCTCGGATAATCTCGGACAATCTCGGCCTCCGATATCGGACAATCTCGGTGCTAATCTCGCCAGCGAGATCACTAACCGAGATTTCCATTGCTATCTCGGCCTAACTCTGAGAACCGCTATCTCGATGCTATACCAACGAGATAGCGCGAGATTGACTGCCCATATTGTGACCGAATGTTATCTTGACCGAAACTTAATTGGAGCGCATAACCCGTTACTTCCTTTACTCATTTGTTTGACCACAAGCTATTTCTTGTTTGACCGCATGCTAATTCTTATCGACCGCATGTAATAAACTCTCGGTATACAAAGTTGTTCCTTTGACCACATGTATCAAAAACCATGTGTTTACATGTAGCTTTACTTTTGGTGTGTATGAGACTTTCATGGATGTCACATAACTTCAATTTCGATGTGTATGTTTACTTTTTTACTTTTGGTCCTAGTTCTTCCTTCATATTCAATGCATGTCTTCAAGTTCAGTGTGCTTGTATCGGTTCCAAATTCGGTGTCACTTTCGTTACTTCAACATTTCCATAATTCGCACCAACAATATGGAATAAAGCTTTGATGCATATTGATGTTAGACATTGGATTTAGAAAGCGTTGGAATGGAATTGACATGCATTGAACTTGTAGACTTCAAAGATCAAAATTTGTGTGAAGAAAGTGTCATGTCAAAAGCTGAAAATTGTATATGTTGTGGTTGATAATTGAAATTTGGGAACATAAGGTGAACAAAACTATACCGTGTTGACTATTAGCACAAGTTATGATAAAAATGATAAAGATACATGAAAAAGTAATTATTTGATGTTATTGATGGTCAAAAACGACAATTTTTAATTTTCTCAGAGATCATTTAATCAATATACTTCATTTATTCTTATTGGATCTATTTTATATTAAACGAAGTCATTCAAATCAATGTGGTTCAATAAAAATTATTTATCTTTTACCACATCAATTTGAGGTTTCTTTTCTTTATCCCACATTGCTTCACATACATATATGACATTTTCTCTTTCTCTTATATAATACAATTCATTTGTTTCCATTATACACCACAAAACATACTATTAATTTAAATTAAATATTCGAAATTAAAACATGACCAAATATGCAATCTTTAAATTGATTTTAAAATAGATAAAATTAAAATTAATTTTGAAATTTTACAAAAAAAATTATCCAAGCACAAACTATTGGTAGACTATTAAAATCATATGGTTTGAGATAACTTTTTTTCTTAAACCATATTAATTTCATTTTTATTTGATGCACTGTATTTATTCATTAAAATTGTTAGAATTCGTTGTCTTCCAAATTTATGACACATGTATGTATTATCATATAGTTTAAAATAATGAATATAGTTTTCAATATAATCATTTTTAATTTGGTATAAGAATAACATGCATTTGTTTATATTCTAACTAATAAATCTTTTCCGTGCAACGCGCGGGCATTCGCCTAATATATTATGAACTCATGAGTTTTATATTATCATAGAGAGTGCATTTTTTAATTTATATTTTATATTCACCTGAAAAAATATTAAAATAATGAACGTATCATGAGCAGTGATGCGCAACTGGAAAATAGAATAATGAAAAAAACTCACAATACCAAAAATCTACATAAACTTTAAGGGATCATATTTAGTGTTGACACTTACGTTAAAATTTTAACTATTCGTCAACGAGAAGTGAGCAAATGTTACCCTAAAGTTTACGAGTCATTACAGAACAACGACTGCCGGTGATATTGCCACCGAATGTTTGTGGAATGCAAAAATGGGACAACTCAAATGAGTTATTCTCATTACTCTAATTGAAATTAAATGAGTTATTTTCATTATTCTAATTGAAATTAAATAAGTTATTCTCATTATTCTAATTGAAATTAAATGAGTCATGAGAACAACTCGTTTGAGTTATCCCATTTTAGCATTCCACACACATTTGATGACAATATCATTGGTTGTCGTTGTTATGCATTGGCGCATAAACTGCCGGGAAACCTTTTCTCACTTCTCATTGGCAAATAGTCAAACTTTCAACGTTAGTTTCAACAATAAATATGATCTATCAAGATTTATGTAGATTTTTGTCATTCCAAGTATTTCTATTGTTCTATTTTTAAGTTGCATCAATTGCTCATGATACGTTCATAATTTTATTATTTTTTGAGATGAAGGTAAAATATAAATTAAAAACGCACTTGCTACGATAACCTAAATTAAGGAGTTCATAATATATATTGTTATTTTTCATCGGCTATAGTTGCATATAGGGATGAGCAACGGAACCAAACTGGTTTGGAACCGGAACCGAAAAGTGGTAAAACCCATAACCGAGAACCGACCGAAGTTGGTGAACCGGTGCCGGTTTTTCGGTTTTTTTGTCAATGGAACCGGTTTTGGAAGTACGATGTTATAATGAACAACTAACCGGTAGTATGTTAATATTTCCCACGCCCATCCATAACAGAAAAACACGTTCTATTCGAAAATATTAATGACTTAATCTCGCAAAAAATTAGTTGTAAAAATTCAACAAAAACTCAATCAACAAACTAATTATCTAATCCAAATTGTTTAATACCAACCAATCCAGAAAGTTTAATAATAATTCATCCAAAAAAAACTATCTAATTCTCCATTGGCTTATTCCCCATAGCTTTGTCATCAACTTTGCTCATAGCTTCCTCAATCTCTATATAAAACACAAAATGAAAACATTGTTATGATTTAATAAGATGAAAAATCGTATCAAAATAAAACAAGAATTGTAAAAAAAAACCAAAAGCTACATCATCGTCATTCAAGATGTCGTCGATGTTGTCTATTATAGGAATCCTAGTCTTTCTAACCCAATCTTAGGTACACAACAAAGCTTCAACTATCAACGTCGACAAGTTAGCTCGATAGTCGGTTAAAACTCTACGTCCAGTGCTAAAAGTGGACTCGGATGCCACGGTTGAGATTTGTATTGCCAATATGTCTGTTATCAAAAAGGTTATTTTACGATATAACAACGTTAATATTTAAAAGAAACATGAAAGTATACAAAAAAGAAGTCATTACCTTTCGCCGAGCAACTTGTTGGATTAGGTGTCTAAGCCATGATTAATAATTAGTATTTACCTAAGTAATAGTAGTATAGTCCATTTGGATTGCCCTTATAGCTGGAGGTTTGGTAGAAAGTTCAGTAGAGAGAAAGATTGATTTATTATGTGATTAATAAATCAATAAAAATTAAATAAATAGTTTATTAATATATTAAAGTGATAATATATTAATTAGAAACTATATTAATTAATTAGGAATTAATCTTGAATTAATTGGAATTAATTTGGTGATTAATTTAATTAATTAAAGGTGCAGGGACTAGAATTGTAATTATTCAATAGTTGAATAAGTGACAATTATAGCAGTATTAAAAGTGGCGAAATTTATATATGGAAATATATAATTTTTGATTTTAATATATATATATATATATATATATATATATATATATATATATATATATATATATATATATATATATATATATATATATATATATATATATATATAAATAGGTTTGAATTATTAAGATAAAGGTTTATCTTAATTTGAATTAAAAAATGTTTATCTCTAAAGATTTATCTGGTTATCTGTTGGAGGCTATAAATAGGGAAGCCCAGAGACCAGAAACCTGCGCCAACTTCACCTATTCTCTCTAGAAATTTCGTTCCTCCCTCCCCTAGCTTGGGTGTGATCACATTTGAGGCAGGACACTTGTGCTGCTCAGCTTCGAAAAAAATCTAAAGGTTAGTTTTTCTGATTTATTCTTTTAGTTTATTTTTCTTACGCCTTTAGGAATTTGTTATATGTTCAATTAGAAGAAAACATAGATCCTTATAGGTTTCATGTGAACTTAGATTTTTAGTTCATAGATTTGCATAAAACCCTTCAAGAGGTATCAGAGCTTTTGGCTGTTTTCTTGTTGAATAGGTATAATAGTTTTCCTAAATTTTAGGGTTTAAAGCTTATAAACCCTAATATTATTGAAATCGATTTGGGTTAGGGTTTTGAAAACCCTAGCCCCTCCCCATATCATTTTCGAAAATACGCTAGAGTTTTAGAAGGTTTTCTATTTTTGGTAACTGTGGTTATTTAATAATTGGATAACCTTAAACCCATTATTTGATTTTCGATAATTAGGGGGTTTAAGATATGTTTAAATTAATTTGATTAATTTGTGATATTTATCTTAATCTAATTAATTTAATTAATTGTTTAATTAAAAGATAATTAAGGATTTAATTTAATTTAAATTTAATAGTCTTAAATTTCGAAAAAATTAAAAGATAAATCCTAAAATATTTTAAAAGTGGGTATAAGGAGACTGCCTATAAAATGGCAGTCTAATGGGTGTCCACTCTCACCCACCGCTCGCCTGATCAGTGGAGGGTCGTGATCAGTGGAGGGTCGTTAGCCGAACGGGTTTGATAGGACCAACTTAATCTCATTAAAAGTATAATGATATTATTCAAAGTACTGGAACAGCTTAATAAAACCCAAATCTAGTTACTTTAGGAAAAATGTGAATTGGTGCTAATCCATGAAATTGCACATTGCACTTTATGAAACATTGGTGGAGCGTGTGTGGTTTACCGGCACACCAATAGGGGTTCATAAAGAGTTGCAATGGGTTTCTCGGGTGTTATCATTGTTGATGGAGCGTGTGTGGTTTACCGGCACATCAATTAGAGATGATAATTAACCTGAGAGTACCAAGCTAATTTTCATGGTTATTTACATCCAGTTTGTGATCCTCGGCATCCCAGTCACAAACAGTGGAGCACATCCGAGATTAAACATGCCATTGAAAAGTTCAATGAACCTTAACAGATCTAGGAATTTCATTAGATGAAATTGACAAGTGTTTATCTACCTTAATGACCAATATGTTGTGATTACGGCATCCCTCTTCACACCATAGTTGGGGTATTCTGGATCCTAGCCTTATTAAATAACATATTGGGTAATTATTTAAAAGGATCAATTAAACTAATAAATTCTGTTTCTTTTATAGATGTCAAGTGTCAATTCTCCGCTTTCTCCTCCACCCATTTCTGAAAGCATCAGAATGCACCTGCCAAATATGGAAAGGCTGACTGGCCTCAACTGTAAGGAATGGCTTCGCAATTGGAGACTGGTTCTCGGCATTGCTGGCAACCTACATCTCACCGAGTATCCGATCCCGGTCCCACCGGAACAAGTCATCATAAAAGGTTCTCATGATAAGCATAACCTCTTAGTTGATGAATCCGAAAAGATTCGTGACCTCATGCTATTAACCATTGACCCCGAGTTCTGCAAGGATTTTGAATCCTTGGGGCCATATGAGTTAATGCAACTGGTTGAGGAAAGGTTCCAAAAACCAGTTGAAGAGGAACGAGCTATGATCTTCAAAAGACTTGCAAAATGCAAGCTAAAAGAGGGAAGTAGCATCAATTCGCATGATCTTCAAAAGACTTCGTTTATCGAGATTCTCCTATTCTACGAATCTACAACTCTCTTTACTGAGCGAGACTTATATCCTTACTAGTGGTTATTCTTTCCAGGCCATTTGTTTGACAGCTTAAACTATGCCTTGACAAGGCGGTGCTTTGACCGATTGAACTACAATCCCAGGTTGGAACCTTAACCTCTTACGGTTGTCGAGAGATCTCAATCTACTACATCTACTCTAAAGGCAATGCAAAGAGTTCACGCCGGATCGAAGGCATGCTCTTAGTTAGCTTATGAGCTAAGGGTACGAGAGTTGTTCGAAAGTCCAATTAGAGATAAGCTGCCCATGAGCATCATGACATAGGTAAAAGGGAATGAGGAGGCAAGGCCCACCATCTTCCGCATATCTTGCTCATCCGACATGGCATGAATCACCGAACCTGCACCAGGAGTAATAATGCTTTGAAAAAGGACACGGGTTCGATTCCGGTAAGGGATAGGTACTCATTCCCAGCCGCTTTCAGTTAGTATTCATTGCTGAGTGCGATTGAATTGAAACCTTGAACGGTTCAAGGACTTCAAAGGAAGTACAAGTTCCACAGAACCTGAGCATTAACATAAACTGAGAAAAATGTTTCACAGTTCATTCTCTTCCAAGAACATTAATGGTTACAATGTGTCTTAGGGAAGATAATGGAGCATTGGCGGAAACAGTTCGATCCTCGATGTATGAGATACATTGCCAATTAGTTTCCAATAAGTTCAATACTATACCAGTCAGTCCATGTAAACCATATTCGGACCACATCCTAGACTAAGTAGGTCCTGCAGACACTGTCTGAAATGTAAAGCTGGGATTATCCCACTTGTACGTAGAAAAGTCCAGGGTCTTGTAGTGTTCATCCGAACCTCATGACTAGCCTGAACATTATCAGCATTGTCATTTCATTGGCTATCCCACTGCAACTGTATGAGAAGAGATCTTTTAGTAAGAACTCATGGTCTAAGGAAACAGTCGGAGTTAGTGCAGTCCTGAATGTGTTCAGGATTAGCCAAGTGAAAGAACCTTTAGTCATCACTAGGCTTGAAGCAGAAATCAGATTTCTGTTTTACAACTGACATAATCTTCTATTGACCAGTAGTATTGATCACCATCATAAGTAGTTATGATTGGGGTGACATACCGATTAGTGGTAAAACACTATAGTTGGTACGGACTTACAATTCGACTACTTGGAAGCATTGGTGAGCCCGGTTGCTGCCAAACAAGAGAACCTTAGGGCGAGACACAGTCTATGTGAAAATATGATTGATTTTACACCTGGTATAAAAACCAGTGGGAGTAACTGAATCATCAAAAGAAAGCGATATGGACAGACAAATACCTTCAGAACATCTGTTTAGTGAGACGATACTCAGAGTCAAGTAATTGATTCCGAGAACAGCACTCTCAATAGAAGATGAAATCCGAAAGCAAACTGCATGACACATTGTGAATCGTTAGTGGAGCGCGTGTGGATCACCGGCACACTAATAGGGACTCACAAAGAGTGTCCCAGTACAAAGGTACATGAGCCCGTGATTACCCCACAGGCATCTCGCAAGATAGGATATTCAGATTCTCAAAAATATGCCAAGGGATTGGATTTTTGAGAAAGGGCTGAAAGATTTCCATTAAGATGTCAGAAGGTTTGGAATCTCAAAAGGTACCAAAAGTCCTGGATTTTGTGAATAGTCCATAACCGTGTCAAAGCCAGTGGGAGTGTCGCTGTTGTCTACCATCTCCATACATGGGATACATACTATGTCTAGGAAACGTCTCTTTTCATTACAAAGTGTAATGATTTGGTGTTAAGAGACGGATCGCTATGAAAGCCTTAATAGAAATACGGCACACTCAGGTGGTTGTAAACATCTACGAGATAGATTCAGACTCTGCCAAGATGATCCTGATGAGATTCAAGATGCAGGAAAGGGTTTTCTTATCATTGCAAAGTGTGATGACTTGGCATGAAAGAAATTTAGAAGGTGCAACATACTTACGTAATTCACAGTCATCTATTGGATAGATGAAATCGCCAGCATAGACCTAGCCATTGTAAGCATGATCTTGATAAGATTCAAGATGCATGAGAAGAGTCTCCGAAAGGAAATAGTTTTTCGAAAATCATGACACAAGGATTATAAATAATCTTTGGATTCCAAAAGGGTTTGGAATAAGATTGGATCGGGTTCCACAAGTTTTTTTTGGATCGATCAAAATGTCATGAACATGTCCTGATGACTTGATGCTTAGGGCATAGTAAGTTGGATTCAAGACATTGTCTGGCTAGGAATACTAGATGGATTGTTTGAACTCAAGTAAGAATGCATTAGGAAATGATTGGGGTGATAGTGTCATTTTGAAAGATTTTCAAATTGGTGAATATTAACGTCAGGACATGATGTTAAAGGACTTGATGGTTAAAGAATCTCGTTGGTATTCTGATGGAGCGCGTGTGGTTCACCGGCACATCATAACACCTCAAAATAGTCTTAGGGCGCAGTCAAGTAGACTAAAGACCCCAGAACCATAGGAAGTCACAATACACATTACCAGAATAGATTTAGGAGAGAAATTGACAGGATAACATATTGAGATGTCATCGGATGAACATCCGATTGGATCATCTGCAATAAAGTGTATAAGTATAAGATACTTTGGAAACATAGAAAGAGTGTAAGGTTCATGAAGACATAGCTGTAAAATTAGAATTGAAAGTTTAAAAGAAATCTTGAAACCGATAATAGTTTATGACAAGGTCCGACTTGGTGATTACCTTGTGGAGACTTGGTAATAAGCAGAAGTAGCTGCAGTCAGATCTTTATGTTTCACTTTCGCATGTTTTACTTCCCGAATAATTTAATTATTCAGAAAGGTCCACAGTCGCTCATACTTTGGGAAGTAAGTATTGAATCAAGACTGTCATGAATTGGTTTGTAGACTGTCTAAGGAGTTAAACATAGCAATAGGATTGCTACAACATTCATGAGTACTTAGAAATAGAGATTTGAGTATTGGATAAACCCATGCTCAATAGATTGCTTCATGGATTATATCACAAGCAATGTTGAGACGATAATATCTTATGATCTTGAAGTGGAGAGATATGAGTTATAATTTACAAGGCGGTTGTTCATTGATAATACGAAAACGCGACGGTAACTCGATGTTATAAAACGTGTTGTTGTGAATGATTTGACTGGTAAAAGATATAAACATATGAGTTGAAGCTTATTCGTTCCTTGACCCTGATGGGAAACAGATATCTGTAGGCCTCTCGATGATTTTAAAGTTGACTAAAGTACTGGCCAGCCTGGACTAAATTGGTGTGTTCAATTAGAAGTTCTAAAGTCATAAGCAGAATCGAAAATCGGGAAACAGAGTATCAGACAGAGATTGATCTCAATTCATGTCTCGTGTCTGAAAATATCTTGTTGAACGGAGGATCATACGATCACTTATCTATGGATAGAACTAACTAGGTCAGAGTTCGGCAACAGTTTCTAGGAAGCTACAATTTGTTGATTAATTAGAGGTTAAATTAGTAATTATTGTCATAGACTTATCCAAATGGGAGACGACAACGCCTAGTGATATTACATATTTTAGTCGTTGTTGAGCCCTATTCTTAGTGAAATTATATCATATATATCGTGGTATTCTCACTTTTCGTGCCGGTACTTGTTTGGAAGAAAATAATGAAAACAGGGACCAAAAGCGTGCAAATTGGAGAAAGTTTGGAGAAGAAGGAAAAATCAGGAAAATACATACACGCGCCGCGGAAATCATAAAGGCGCGACACGGATCTAAGGCGGTGGAATAAATTCAAATGCCGAGAAAACGGGAGAAGATCAGTACGCACGCCGCGGGATCCATAAAAGCGCAGCGCGGCTGCAGAAAATTTGCAACTATAAATAGAGGCTTTTCCAGCCGAAACCCTAGCAAAGACCCGGTGGAAAATCGACCTGAAGGCTCTTTGACTCCGTGATTAAGCATCAGCACCCTCTCAATTGGTATTTTATGTTTTAGAATTTAATTTCATTTTAGTATTAGTTAGCAATAGTGGCTAGGGTTTTTGGAAGTGACAACCACTGACCTTGAGCACTTTAGTTGACTGTTTTTCAGTATTGGTGACTGTATTGGATCATTGGAATTCGTTTTGGTTAATGAGAATCATTTGGTTACAAGTAATCTCAGTTTTTCGGTGTTTTGATGATTGTTATTGGTTTTGCATGTTTGTGTTGTGTTTGGATGTTTCTTTTGACCTTGTTGGACTGTTTTCCTTTGCTGATTTCAGTAGCCAATTAGGTTAGCCTTTCAGGTTTGAACTTTAGCCAGTGACTGTCCCATTGGATCTTAGTTGTTGGTCTAGTTTATGCCTTGTTTTGGTTTATGTTTGGATTGTTTGATACCTTTGTTTACTTTTGAATTAAAGATGTACTTCTGATTTCAGAAAGTAACTAGGTTTGGTTTGAAGCTTAGCGTAGTCTATGCTTATTTTGAGATTGTTCAGTTTGGGTTTTCAGAGTTTCATAGTCATAAGTTTAGAAACTAAGTCCTCCGACTATAGCGTGACACTATAGTTGGTAATCTGTCATCTGATCTAACCACGTAGCTCCTGCGGATCGACCCTGACTACCACTTTGCTAGTGTGTGTGTGTTAGGTTTTTCTCTTATTTTTGACCGTACGACGACCAAGGCGTGTCAAATTTTGGCGCCGTTGCCGGGGAGCTGTGAGCTTAGATTAGGTGATCTGTAGGACTTAGCTTCTGATTTTTTGATGTTTGATTTTAGTTTGCTGATTTTTGGTATGTGTACATCCTTATAATGGGTGATTACATGTACCCGGATCAGTATTATGAGTATTATGAAAATCCGGCCGACACCTATTACGAGGATGATTGCTACAATGGATCATTCGATGACAATGGATGGCGGACCGAGGAGTCATCTCAACCTGACATTTCTGCAACTTGGGCCAGACTTTGGGTACTCTGGTATAACACTCACCAAGAGCAGAAGGACCAGGCTGATGCTCTTGTAAGATTGCAAGCTTCTTTAGATAGGTTAGAGGAAAGTTGGAAATGTTCACCACCTTCGCCAGAACCGGAGGCGAGTGATTTTTATACCAATAATATGGTGTGTGAAACTGCATCACCTGAATATGTGATGGAAGGGCATACACCTTGGGAAAGTCAAGAGACCACTGAGATGGTCAAAACGGTTGTTCAGGAAGAGGTTGTAGGTGACAATGCTACCTCTGACTCAGCAACCTTTGAAGTTTGATGTTTTTGAAGGTATTAGTAATGTTGAGCTGGTGTTGGGTGAATCCATACCATCACCAGACAAATTGGTTGATGAGGATGTTGTGGAGGGGGTTGTAAGTGACAGTACAGACCCCAGCCCAACGACTCCCGAAATTGTTGAAGTTTTTGATATTATTGGGGAAGGGGGTGTAGATGACAATATTACCCCCGAACCTATAATTTTTGAAAATTTTGAGAAATTTGAAAGCAAGGATCTGGTGATGGGCGACTTTGTACCACCATCAGATCGATGATCAAGAAGTTGATGCTGACGAATTGATATTTGAAAACAATAAACATGATTTTATCACCACTCATGATCCATTCATGAATGGAAAATTAGATGTGATCAATACCATCGATGAGGACATATGGAAGCATCCTGATATGTTGCCTTCCGATCCCACTCGCTTGGAAAATCTCTACTGGCATTGCAAGCAAAAATTGCAAACTGAAGATAGCACGTGGGACACTGGCAAAATGAGATCTATAAAACAACTACTGGGAGCAGCATTAGGCACGCTTCATGTCAAGCCTTTGACTTTGAAGAGATGCAGAAGGAAGGACCGAGCTTGGAGGTTCAAAGCCACTTCCAAGCACTCGCAGGAAATCATCGGGAGACGGCAACCGGGCAGCAGCAGAAGAACCAGCAAGCCATTTGACCCAGGAAAGTTTAAGGACCAGTGGGTCAACAAAGGGACGGTGGTGACTGAAAATCAGCGAAGGAAGAAGGCGTATGATCCACCGTAGCTGTAGAGGAATACTACGTCTGGCTGAAGACGTTAAACTTAGCGCTTGTTGGGAAGCAACCCATCGTGTCATAGGTTAGGTTCTGTATTTTTTAGGAATAATTAGAAAAAATATATCATTGTCGATTGCAGGTATTGGTCCAAGGCAAGTGTGGGGTCGTGTGAAGAATTTGGAATTTTCAATGACCGCGCCGCGGTTTTCTCAATTGCGCGACGCGAGATCATAAACCAACCCGATGCGCAGGGGTTGATTTGGTGACACGTGTGCCGCGGGTTGTGCATTTGCGCGACGCGGGAATCGATCTGTCAGTTTTCCTTCATATTAAGGTAACCCGCGACACTATTCACACACACCACGACTCGGAGCTCTGATCAAAAAAAATTTCTCGTGTTTTTTCTTGCTCATTTCATTCCCACTACTACGGTACGTCATTCTAACTAGCTATTACTCGTTAAAACTAGTGATTAGGTAGCTAATTTGAGTGATTTATTCAAAAAGTTCAAAACTTAGAAATTGCCAATGCTGACTCATGGAGTGTTTATTTTGCCACATAAAGACCCTAGATGAGTTAGTCGGTACTTAGGCTACCTTGTGGTGTGCTTGGATTGAAATTAAACAGGTTAAAACTCGATTTGAGTTTGGATTTCGGAAACAGCCGCTCGCCGCGCCCTTGCTCTTGGGCCGCGTCGCGGTTCGGTGGGGAAGAAAAGGACTTATTTTGCAAAAAAAATTCGTTTTTTGCAGATGATGTTAAGACTAGACCACGAGTTCCTTCAGTTTCCAGAGGGGCCTGCGAGCTCTGTTGACTACCGATCGAGGAGAGACGCATTGAAAGGTCGCCGGGTTCTTGAGGCGACGATTATTGACAGGGATATCCTCAGGGGTGCCGGGCTCTGGGGCGAGATAGAGCCATTTTTATACCGCACCTGGACCCATGGGGACGCTTCATTTACCTGCCGGGGCTGGGATAGGCTCATGGCCACCGAGGAGGACGTTGTCTACACGCAGCTTCTACTGGAGTTCCTTTCTACGATCCAGTTTGCACCTGGAGCGACAGATGCCCGTTCCAGGCTGATACGGTTCATGTTGGGAGGTGTGCAGCCTTCGGGAGTTTGGGAGGTGCACCGGTATCTACACCGAGGCGGATCTTCAGCACCGCCACTTTGCACAGTTCATGGAAGCGTGCATTCAGGGGCAGCCTGAGCGGGCTGCCAACATGGAGGTTTGGGCACCATTGTCCAACATTTTCTACTAGGCGGGGACCTCTCGGGAGAGCCACCTCCGTGACCCACTCCACCGTCTCATGCACCGCATCGTCTCCACCTCCATCATGCAGCGGGAGGGGGGCGAGAAGGTGTCCGGCGATGACATGACCTACCTCTGGGTTCTCCTCGACCCCTCCAGGTTCCTTTACCTCCCTTTTGCCTTAGCCGTTGCTTTATCCACCCGATCGACGGGTGCCTCCGCCAGCAGTCTTATGGGCCGGGATACTTCATCACCCGCCTGGCCCGATCATACCGGATCCTCACTGCCCGCACTGTCGCCACCTTGACCGCTTTACCTCCATCTCGCATTACGGCGCGAGCATTGGAGAGCATGGGGCTGATTCAGCAGCAGCGCCCGGGACAGTTTGTGAGGGCAGAGACTGAGGCACCCCAGGCCCCACAGCCAGCATACGCCCAGCTTGGCAGGAGACGCAGGAGGCAGCCTCCACTAGCAGAGCCGACACCACAGCCACAACAACAGGAGGACCCAGCGGCCATCCACCGACTGGCAACCAGGGTTGCCAGGATGGAGGACCAGTTGGAGTGGATTGGGGAGGTACTTTTGGATCTAGCTACCCAGCAGGGTCAGCGCCCCCGACCATTCCCAGCCAGAGCCCATGATCATGAGGCTAGACCTTCCAGGCCACCAGGTGGCAGTTGATGTATTTTTCTTTTTTTCTTTTTCGTTTTCTTTTGGATATGTGTACAATATCTATGACACATCTCTATATTTTGTTTATTTATATTTTTTGTTATGTTTGCTTTTATTGTCTTGTTGAGTTATGCATGTTATACCGAATGGGAATGAGTGGTCTCAGACAAGTGTGGGGTCACTATGCCCCCTCCACTTGTCTTGACCACCGGCGTGTTCACTGTTGCGCCACAACTCCAGAATGCGAAATCAAGGACTTTTTGTTCGAATTTGTACCTGTGATACCGAGTACCAACCAAGCAATCTACCGTCCAAAGGGGTAACTCTTTCTCCCTTGTTCTAAAATATTTTTATGTACAACGGGGACGTTGTACGGTTTTAAGTGTGGGGTGTGGACGGTCGAAAGAGTTTATTTTTGAAAATTTTTGCGGGAAAAGACAAAATTTTAATTTTGAAGCAACTTTTTCAAAATTTTTACTAAATTATAATTTTGAAACTAATGGTTTCTGATTGTGATAGCACTAGTATTTTTCAAGAGATACTATTTAGTTGTGATCATGCTATTAGTTTAGTCAAACAAGTTGAGTTTTAGGAGTTAGTCGATTGGGGTGTTTTAGGATTGGAATGTAGGAAGGAAATGTCAATCTGTGGCCTTTGTTGTTCGAGCCGGTAGGTCCGAAAAGGGTGGCTTCGAAGAGGCATTTATGCACCTTACCACCTAAGATCGTCTGGTCTGGGATGGTATTTTCGAAAGCTCGTTACACGGACAACATCGAAAGTCATGGACAATTTCTTAATGGCCTTAAGAATCCGAATGAGTAAGTACACTTCATTGTGGACAGAAAATTTGTGATCAAGGGTTCTCTAGAAAGCCATGAATTCCAAAGAACATTCTAATTAGGTTCTCGCGAACTATTTCACTCTAACTCATAGGGCAATAAACTTTGAAACTGAACACAGTAAAAAATTGTTTGAGTCTTAGTTAGAATTTATTAAAAAACTCTCTTGCTTGGGGACAAGCAAGGCGCAAGTGTGGGGTGTTTGACAACGCCTAGTGATATTACATATTTTAGTCGTTGTTGAGCCCTATTCTTAGTGAAATTATATCATATATATCGTGGTATTCTCACTTTTCGTGCCAGTACTTGTTTGGAAGAAAATAATGAAAACAGGGACCAAAAGCATGCAAATTGGAGAAAGTTTGGAGAAGAAGGAAAAATCAGGAAAATACGTACGCGTGCCGCGGAAATCATAAAGGCGCGACGCGGATCTAAGGCGGTGGAATAAATTCAAATGCCGAGAAAACGGGAGAAGATCAGTACGTGTGCCGCGGGATCCATATAAGCGCGGCGTAGCTGCGGGAAAATTGCAACTATAAATAGAGGCTTTTCCAGCCGAAAACCCTAGCAAAGACCCGGTAGAAAGTCGACCTGAAGGCTCTTTGACTTCGTGATTAAGCATCAGCAACCTCTCAATTGGTATTTTATGTTTTAGAATTTAATTTCATTTTAGTATTAGTTAGCAATAGTGGCTAGGGTCTTTGGGATTGACAACCACTGACCTTGAGCACTTTAGTTGACTGTTTTTCAGTATTGGTGACTGTATTGGATCATTGGAATTCGTTTTGGTTAATGAGAATCATTTGGTACAAGTAATCTCAGTTTTTCGGTGTTTTGATTATTGTTATTGGTTTTGCATGTTTGTGTTGTGTTTGGATGTTTGTTTTGACCTTGTTGGACTGTTTTCCTTTGCTGATTTCAATAGCCAATTAGGTTAGCCTTTCAGGTTTGAACTTTAGCTAGTGACTGTCCCATTGGATCTTAGTTGTTGGTCTAGTTTATGCCTTGTTTTGGTTTATGTTTAGATTGTTTGATACCTTTGTTTACTTCTGAATTAGAGATGTACTTCTGATTTCAGAAAGTAACTAGGTTTGGTTTGAAGCTTAGCTTAGTCTATACTTATTTTGAGATTATTCAGTTTGGGTTTTTCAGAGTTTCATAGTCATAAGTTTAGAAACTAAGTCCTCCGACTATAGCGTGACACTATAGTTGGTAATCTGTCATCTGATCTGATCACGTAGCTCCTGCGGATCGACCCTGACTACCACTGTGCTAGTATGTGTGTTAGGTTTTTCTCTTATTTTTGACCGCACGACGACCAAGGCGTGTCAGGAGACTGTTGGATTAGGTGTCTAAGCCATTACTAATAATTAGTATTTACCTAATTAATAGTAGCATAGTCCATTTGGGTTGCCCTCATAGCTGGAGGTTTGGTAGAAAGTTCAGTAGAGAGAAAGATTGATTTATTATGTGATTAATAAATCAATAGATTTTAAATAAATAGTTTATTAATATATTAAAGTGATAATATATTAATTAGAAACTATATTAATTAACTAATTAGGAATTAATCTGGAATTAATTGGAGTTAATTTGGTGATTAATTTAATTAATTAAAGGTGCAGGGACTAGAATTGTAATTATTCAATAGTTGAGTAAGTGACAATTATAGCAGTATTAAAAGTGGCAAATTTATATATGGAAATATATAATTTTCGATTTTAGTATATTTAGATAAATAGGTTTGAATTATTAAGATAAAGATTTATCGTAATTTGAATTCAAAAAGGTTTATCTCTAAAGGTTTATTTGGTTATCTGCTGGAGGCTATAAATAGGGAACCACAGAGACCAGAAACCTACGCCAACTTCACATATTCTCTCTAGAAATTTCGTTCCTCCCTCCCCTAGCTTGGGTGTGATCTCATTTGAGGCAGGACACTTGTGCTGCTCAGCTTCTAAGAAAACCTAAAGGTTAGTTTTTCTGATTTATTCTTTAAGTTTATTTTTATTATGCCTTTAGGAATTTGTTATATGTTCAATTAGAAGAAAACATAGACCCTTATAGGTTGCATGTGAACTTAGATTTTTAGTTCATAGATTTGCATAAAACCCTTCACAACTATCGGGAACCTTAATGCACCATTTAGTTTCCACCAATTGAGGATATCAAAATCTTTTTGGTACTTTGCTTGAGGTTCCTTCAAATAGCTTCTAAACTCATTCTCCAATGAATCCGAGTTGCCGCCTCCCGTATTGAGGAAATTTCCAAGAAAATCGTTATCATCTTCACAATCAACAACATTTTGAGAACTTTGTTGTTGAGAAGGCCTGCCATTGTCGAATCTTTCCAAGTACGTCTTAAAAAATTTCTCCATCCTCGTCTTGACCTCACGAAGCATTTGCCGCGCTTTCAACTCTATGGCTGACTTTGTCAACAACTCATCCTTGTTCTCGATCATTGTTCTAAAAGAATGTAACAATAAAGACAACTTCATGGTAGGATCTAGCAAAACGACAAAATACACAGAATCACTTTGCTTCTCGAAGTCACCCCAATACTTGTCGTACTTTTCCCTCATTTGTTTAACCATATTAGTAAAGCCGACTCTCGTTGACCATTTTATTAGATGCAAGTTCGCATCTAAGACTTCCCGGATAAAGCGATGAACTAAAGGTTTTGTTGAAGCCGATACGTTTTCTGTTTTTGTCTTAAATTTTTCAAGAAACTCCACCATAGGACTTATCGCCTCAAAGTCTAAACGCTCCGGTACCCTGCCTAGATCCTTTTCATACGATTTTTTTGTCAAAAATAATAAAACAATTAAACTTCAATATGTTAAACAAAAAAAAAACCATAAACTCCACCATTATTTCGGTTCGGTTCCGGTTCTGGTCGGTTATTTCGGTTCCGTTACTCATCCCTAGATAAAACCATAAACTCGTTTCAACTTTATGACCACCACCGGCACCATTACCATTGTTTCAAACCTCCACCATTATTTCCGGCAACCACCATTTTCTTCGGCCACAAAACCCAAATCAAAAGATACAACTTAAGAATACTCTAAACTAAATTTAAGACACCAAACAAAAACACCACCTGTAGCATTAATGTAAGGTCTAAGAAGAATACTCATTTTATGAAAAGCACAAAACTATTATGCAACCCATTACCCATCACATACATATTCCGCGTCTTCTTTTCATATCCTAAAACACAGAGTTCTTAATAGACAGTCTTACCCTTTTTATGCAGTGAGGAGCAGCCACAGGAGATAAAAAGATGATGTAAAATAGTAGTAAAGAGGTTGTAGAAAATAGAAACAGAAAATATCATTCAGAGGTGTTTGGAAGTGCTTATAAAATCAGCTTATTGACTTATTAACTTTAGGGTCTGTATGGTATGACGAAATGGAATCATGCAAGAATGGAATGGATGTCGTAATGGAATGAACTAGGTAATGAAATTAATCATTACATTCCATTGTCATGTTTGGTTGGCTCGAAGGAATCAAATAAGTCATTCAAACATAGTATTTTTTTAATATATAAAAAACGAAATACGGTAAATTTGATAATAAAGAAAAGATGTTATTTTATAAAATAATTTTTTATTAAATAAAGATATATCTTTAAATAAATTACATAAAAACATGTATCATTTCATTCAAAAAACATATAATATGTTTTGTAAATAGTTGAAAAATAACTATCTATAATTTAAAAAAAGATTATAAAATAAAGACAACAATATATCATAAAATCGTAAAATATACATATGATAAAAAAATTATTTAATTTCTTAAAATAAAAAATTACTTAAATGAAGTTATAAATTTTTTTTAAAAAAATTGATATTTATTGAATCATATAAGAAAAAAATAATTTAATTGTATTATATATCATTCCATTCCATGAGGGAATGAAAAAAAACTACATTCCTCAATGGAATGAAAGTCAGCCAAATAAAAGGAATCACATTCCATGAGGAATGTTTCATTCCATTCATTCAAGCAACCAAACATGATATTTTTCATTCCGATAGAATAGTCTATTCCATTCATCCTTTGATTACTGCATACCAAACGCTAATTACTTATGAAAAACTGCTTATTGACCTTACTTATAGCTTATTGACTTTTCTAAAAAACAAATAAGTCAATAAGCTGATTTTATAACTACTACCAAACACCCCGATCAATGAGTTTAAAAAATATCATTCAAAAGATCAATATATATTTGCCCGATATACGTGTTGTTTATATTTGTTTTAAATACATATATATGTTGTTTATATTTGTTTTAAATACAGAATACATGCCTCCATTTTATGTTGTTTTGTTTATATTCACACTTTGGAGTTAGATATATGTGTTGTTTATATTCAC
This sequence comes from Cichorium intybus, assembly GCA_023525715.1. Lineage (NCBI taxonomy): Eukaryota > Viridiplantae > Streptophyta > Magnoliopsida > Asterales > Asteraceae > Cichorium > Cichorium intybus. The sequence continues at coordinate 38,340,039 of CM042017.1, read as the reverse complement.
ACTTTACATAATTGTTTTAAATTGATTACCTTTGGTTTTTTAATGTTATCTTAATTCTATGCATCTTCCTTATCTTCTTCTTCCCCTATTAACAATAATTATTCCATTTTTAAAAAATAATATAACATATAAAGTCAATTTTATATATATATATATATATATATATATATATATATATATATATATATATATATATATATATATATATATATATATATATATATATATGGGTCTTCCAAATATTAAGATCTAAGGCTGGTATAAATGTGTCATTTAAGTAAATTCTAAAACTAATATAATAAAATTGTAACTTTTAAATAGGCTGGAAGGGGATTATTGTCTTAATTCTTTTGTTATTTTTATCAGTTCCTATATTAGCTCCTTATATCAAGCGGTGATATATAATCACAACCCAGATTCGGCAACCCTAGGTTTACAAACAACATATAACTCTCCATTCGAAGAACATTCGTGATCGAGAATCCAGGAAGGAAGTCCGTGACTAGAAAGAAGCTTGACCAGAGATTGATAAATGATCCAGTTAATCTCACAAATAAGTGATTAAAGAGTGCTTTTGGTTCATCGATTCTATTGGATTTGGCCCTAATTGCTATGAATTTATAGCCAGGTTCATGGGAATCAAGTCTCCATTACCGTATCAATGGAGGAAATATGCGCATGCCAAACTGCGGAATGGAATCAACTTTGCTTACGGCGAAATCGGAGTGTTCGAAACTGGAATTTTTAGCTAAATATGACCACACAAATTGGATTTCTTGAGGGACTAATTAAAGAACCCGTTTCCACAAAACTTTCGAATCATTGTTGGTTCTTGTGACCGTCGCCCGCAACGACTACGGTGCTTACACAGCTTCTAGTGCTGACCAGGTAACGTACAACCTCTTAACAACCACTTATGCTTACAATACAATGACTTGTTGAGTATATGCTAATTCTTTTTAGTTTTAGACATTTGAGATCTGACATGTCATCCAGAGTCATTAAATGTGGCTCGATTAGTTTGGTTATTTGAATATGTGAGGCCCTATTTTTTGATTTTTCTTATTAGTCACCATCTCAATGAATTTTTATTGAATAAAATGGAGAAATTGTTGTACGAACAAATTATGTTTTCCTAGGATCTTCGACTGTTTTGACCATTTTATATAATGTTTTCATAGGATTTTGGACTGTTTTGACCTTCTTAAGTTTAGATGACAGAATCTATAAATTTCTGAAATATTTAAATAATAAATATTTGCTAACTAGTTCATTATGTAAAATTATTAAAACGATTTAGCAAATTATAAGGTCAAGATCATCGTCATTAATTAATCACCGATGAATGTAATGAAGATATGATTCAATTAAAGAGTTAATCATGGATGAATGTGATGAAGATATGATTCAATTAAAGAGAAAATCACTTAGTATAATAATCTACCAATTAAAGAGTTAATCAATGAATCTAAAGAATATATGATTCAATTCATGACGTTAATCACTGATGAATAACAAGAGAATTCTTCAATTCATGACTTTATCACTGATGAATAGCAAACTGAAATTCACTAAAAACTGGAATTCACTAATGATTAGAAATGTGAATTCACTAAAACCTGGAATTCACTAATAAATACCAATGTAAATAGCAAACTGAAATTCATTGGTGATTATATATGCTATTCACTGATGATTACAAGTGTTTTTATATATTTATGGGTCATTTTATGTATTTATCCTTTGTTTATTGATATATATATATATATATATATATATATATATATATATATATATATATATATATATATATATATATATATATATATATATATACTAGCTGCGTACCCGCGCAATGCGGCGGACGGCGAGTAGTTTCCTTTCGGCTATTTGTTTTCGCAAGATTTTTGTATCATTTTACGGGAATTCCATATGTTTGTTATAAAGATTTTTATCGAACACTTCAAAATAATAATGACCATGTGTCCTAATCTTAGAAGTGGAGTCCCTGCGTAATACAACAGTGAATAGGTTTCTTTCAATAACTAATTAATATTTATGTTAAAATTAAAGTATATTGTTACTTTCAGTTAATAATATGAAAACATTATCTATTTTGGTTAACAATAAAAGTAGGTTGGTGTTGGGTAATCGTTTATTTTATTTTGCAGGACAATTTGGGTTAAAATTAAAACTATGTTACCATTTTAAATTAAAACGTATTGCAATTTAGGTTGAGATTAAAGAAACGTTGAGGCAGCGTTCCCAACCAATGTTATGCGAAACTATGTCAACGAATATTTTCCGGTAACGATTAATTTGTTTGAAATACTAAAAAAAGTATTATAGATAAATTAAATTTGTAAGTTGAAAGGGGTAAAAATTGTAATTTACATATACATAAATTACAAATAAGACGACTTGCTAACTTTGCAAAAAAGGGTAATCTTTTTAATTCATTTGTATAATTTGAATTGCAAAAGAGTAATTGTCATTTAACCTTTTGTACCGAGTAACACATTGGATCCTTTCCTGTTCCCCATCGGCTTTTAGTTTAATAAAATATATATTTATTATTAAATTAAGAGACGTTTGCTACTAAATTATTTTGGAGTATGTTCATTGGCAAAAAGCCAAAAATTGCCAAACAACATGATAAAAAGCACTTCCATTATTTTATATTCTAAGAACCTCATGGTCATGGTGTTGTTTCTATAAGCCCGACAAGATAATTACAAATAAAAAAGATCAAGTCGGTGGAAAATGGAAAATCAAAGAGGTTAATTGAGTGCAAACTGTAAAAGCCTCTTTCTTCGCATACATTCTAAAAAACAAAAACCCAAAAACTTACACCCATAATTAGAAGGGTTAAATTTGTAATTTGACTGTACCCTATATGCATACCAACAATGTAACCCTAAAATCATTTATAAAACACCAGCCGTTTACAAACTCCTCCTTCTCCTTCCGCCTCCATAGATCACGACTCCATTACAGCGATCATCGCCTCCGATCTGCCAAGCTTAGCCTATTTTTTCTCCCGACTCCATTACAGCAAAACCGATCACGCATGAAACCGCTACACCACCGGAGACGCACCATCGGAGCCTCATCACCATCGGACAGTCTCCTTCGCTGGACAGTCCATCGATCTCTCTCCCTCTCTCGAACTCTCTCTCCCTCTGTCTCTATTTTCTACCACCGGAGGTAACCCACCACCGCCGATTGAGGCAGCTCCAGCTCCGATTCTACTTCTCTCATTCATCCAGCCCAACCGCCGCCTCCTCTTCCTATCAGTGCCAGAGATCCAAATTGATTTATTGAAGTCAGATCATCGTGTGAGACCGGCTCCTTCGTTCTGCTTCCTAGCCGCCTCCTCTTCCTGGTTTGGTATTAGACCGCCTCCTTCTCCTCCTACCTGCACAGATCACGATTTTGTTCCCGATTTTGTTCCTGATTTGTTCTCACCCTGATTTGAATTTTGTTTTAGTTATCGGAGGCCTATTAGATTTGATTTTTTTCTTTAGTTATCAGATTGGATTTTGATTTTTTGTTTTAGTTATTGTTCTATAACGATTTCGAATTTGGGTTTCTCCTAGATCGACATCCGGTTCAGACAATAAAAGGTAATTACTCTTTTGTTTGTTTATTAGAGCTAATCATTGCATGTTTAAAACCCAAATTAGTAAAAAAAAATTATTTATAAAAATCAATTTGTTTTTTTCCAAAACTACAAAGTAAATATGGCATGAAAAGAAAGAGTTTTTAAATACAACTTTACTGTGTTAAAAATATTCAGCTACGCTACCATCTACATTCTTGATGTTTATGGTTTTATGCTGAACACATCAGTAACATAAAAAAAACCAGAAAAAAAGGAAAAATAACTAACAAAAATGGAAAACGAAAAAAAAAAGAGAATGCACAAAGCTAAAAAGATGAAAATTAGATAAAGTGAATGTAAATTTGTTAGATAAAGTGAATGAAAATTAGATAAAGTGAATGTAAAAATCAGTATGCCCAAAATGACTTTATTACCACTGGATTTGGAGAAGTATCTTGAGTGAAAACGTTGATCAGCATCAAAATCTAAAGGGTACCAAAACTCTACTATTTTTCTCAGATCCAATGAAAAAGTAAGCTGGAAACATGTTTTCGTCAAGGTTTGATCTGAGATCCGGAAGCTGGAAACACGTTTTTCTGAAATTTTTCCACAGACCCAAATCGTTTTTCTGATTTTTTGAGTTTTAATATGTGCTAAGAGTTTCAAAACATTGTTTGGTTCTGCACTTCTGAAATTGTTCCATAAACCCAGACATACACGCACCATTTGTTTTATTGATATTTCTGTAGCTAAGTCGGTTCTGATTTTTAGTTAAATCTATGCATCTGATTTTGCTGAACTGAAATCAGTTTTTGTGAAAATCCTTGTCGGCAAAAACATGGGGGCTTCGGATTTTTAGAGCTCTTAATGGTGGCTTGCAACGTGGCTTTAGGCTTCATGTAATTAGCCTGAAAACCTGTACAAAACATTATTTTGACAATTACACATTAAGAAATAAATACTATAAAAACATTATTGCATGAGATCAGGAAAATTCAAAATAAGTGTTGGATTTGTGTGCTTTGTATTATTGCAGGTGTTTTTAGACTCAATTTTGTACAAACAATTTGGAAGCTGTTGCAAAAGTGAGCTGGTGGAAAATTAAAGATGGAACAGCGAATAATTTGGCAGGAGATTGTGTAGAAAAGAAAGCATTTGAAAATTTCAAATTTGATATGTAAAAGAAGTTGGGTATTTCTGACTTAAATACCACGGATGCTCTAATTTGATTGGTGGGTTTTGGTTTACTTGGATTAAAAAGCATTTAATGGCTAGGATTGTTTTAAGTTGATCTATCGGTCAAAAGATCCTCCAGTTCAGACCTTTGGTCTTAATCTTCAAAAGCATTAAATGTTTTGTTTTTTTTGGCTGCACAAAAGTTAGGCACGCCTAAGAGATTCAAAATTTTCATTGGCTGCACAAAAGTCAGGCACGCCTTAATTAGATTTAAAATATTAAAAAAGTCAAGAAATAGCCTGGCCCACGTTCTCTCCATGATTATTCCCAGCTAAGGTTATCTATGCATTGTTTGGTGGTACTATCTTAAAAATTAAGACTATGATGCTTAGAGGGGTTGTAATTTATATATGGTTTATAGTATAGTATATATATATATATATATATATATATATATATATATATATATATATATATATATATATATATATATATACATCATCGTTGGTTGGAATGGCTAAGGCCCTTGCCTCTCTTAGGAGAGGTTGTGGGTTCTAGCCTCACTCCACGCAAATGAAGGCTAAATATATTAATGCCTAGTTTGCGGCCTGCTAGGCGGTGTTGTGAGTACCCGGGGCTGCTGGTTTAACCAGTAGTCAGTTGCCTGCAGGGCGTCCTTACGGGGTGGGCGTGTGCTATGCGCTAGTGTTTGTCGATTGCGTGTGCGGGTCTAGTCTCTGTGCAGCATCTACTTGGAGAAATGGAAGGTTCAACGGTATAACGACCGAGCAGTCCCATATGTACCTAGCTAGGCTGTAGTATATTATGTACCCGTGTAATAGGATTTATCCCTAACTTTCAAATATATATATATATATATATATATATATATATATATATATATATATATATATATATATATAGATAGATAGAGAGAGATAGAGAGAGAGAGACACACACACATACATATATTTAGCCACTAAATCAAGGCCAACCCAGTTAGCCAAAAACCAAACTATTTTAAAAACCGACAACTTGGTTTTTTGTTTTTAGAAAAAACGATACTTCGATTTCGTTTAATTTTTTTTTATATGTGAGCCACAAAAGACATAACTAATTTTAAATTGATAGCGATAACCATTTGCAATGAAACATTTTAAATGTAATTATATGTATTCTAGTTGACATTTATTTTTTGAAATATTTATCCAGAAACAATGTTTATTTACATGTTGTATATATTTACAATAAAAAAAAAGATTAGTTACCGGATAAAAATTCCAACCACCAAAATATGATCTTAATATAGGTTAACCAAATATTTTTTAATAAAATTTATAGGATGATTTTAAGTAATTAAAACTCTTACTTGATAACAAATAGACCTATATATAATATCATTTAGAAAATAATAAGCTATTTGTAAACAAGAAGATGTCAATGCTTCTTTGGTATTCAAGTTGTAACAAACATAAAGCATAAAATGAGTTTTTGAAATATGCATCTACAAATGACGTAAAGCAAAAACCCAAAAACAAACGTTACAAAGTTAACAAACATAACCCAAAAAAACAAGCTTTTTATAAATGTATAATTTGTTAGAAATAGTCTTTAAACTTTAATCAATTATCTTAAACTTTAATCAATTATCTTAGATAACAAGATTTATATATAATATGTAATTAAGATAAAAAATATATGATAACTAGTAAAAGGTATAAGTAAATAATGCAATAGAATTTGAAGGATTAATATTGTAAGTTTCAAAGGTTGGAATTATAAGTTTTAAAATTAACAATTTCAACTTTGATAGGATTGATTGCTGTTTACATGGTTGTTAATATCACATTGCCCTATATTTGCGAAAAAGTCTCCACAGGGTCTCTTTACGGGTACGCCTTCATCTTCACTTTCCTTCTTAGGTGCGTATCTACGGTGGTTGATTTCATTAATTTTCGGCACTTAGGCTAGGGGGAGTGGCTTCGCCAAACTCCTCGCCATCCCCCTCGCCAAGCATGGTAAACCACACCCCCACCCTCGCTAACCATCTTGCTGAAGACCTCCATCGCCAAAGAATCGACGAGCTCGCCAACAAAGCCATCAGCAACATGACTTGTACCTTTTAGCATGAGACTTGTACCTTTTAGCATGGTTAGCACATGCTGACTACTCCCACCAAATTTGGTCAGCATGTGCTAAGCTGATGTGGCATAGTTTAGCACGTTCAGCACATGCTAACCACTCCCTCCAGCCTTAAAAATGCACTTTCTCTTTATTATTGAAGTGGGCCAGTTCTATCTATCTGAAACTTGCAATTTTAAAATAATAACTAGGAGCCTAGGATAAAGATCATGATTAACTGAAAACAAAATTAAAATATCTATCAAAGAATTGCAAGTCTCATCTGGCTAATAGTAATACCAAGTGTACCATCCAGAATTCCACTCTCGTCTCATCACGATTCATTCGTCTTCACTTTCCTTTTCTCCTTAAATATACAGTCGAAGAGCAATACATGTGGATCTATCGGGGTTAACTTCCCTTTGTCTTCTTTTAATTCTTCTAGTCACAAGGTATCCCTATAAAACAAAAAAACGACATGATATTAAGAGCAATAATAGATACCTCATTCGTGTTCAAGGTAGCAGTGGTGTGTACGTACGATTTCATACAATAATTTTCAAGAAATAAAATACCTTATATTTGTTATTGAGAATGGTACTCGGGGCAATGGTTCTGACTGAAACATGCATTATCAAAAGATTCTGTAGGAGCCTAGGATACTAATCATGATATATGTAAAAGATTGAGCACGGGTTTTAGTTAGATACTTGGGTTGCTCTGTCATATGCGCCATCCTGCCACCCCGGAGAGAGTGCTTTTGGCAATGGGTTGTTGTTGGTCAACATTTCTCACATCATAGACGTTGTTTGTTTATGGTTTTGATCAGACTGAACGCAAAGGAATGATATGTCAATACACCTCAAGATTTCATCTTGAGCATGTTCATCTTCATCATTCAACAAGGAATCTTTCAACACCATTTTTTTCTTCACGCTCCCACACATACCCACTACAAGAAATGCCGTTAATACCGGCGTCACCTTTAGCGGCGACAGCCGGTATTAGCGGCGACACCCAATACACGCGTTTGGTGTCGCCGCTAATACCGGCTGTCGCCGCTAAAGGTGACGCCGGTATTAACGGGTCAGCGATCCCTGTCCTTCTCAATCTCAGCCGTTGATAAATTGTCTGATCCAACGGCGATAAAAGAAGCGGGAAAAGTTCCCTCCTTACGCGTCGCCGCTAAAGACCCAAAATGTCGCCGCTATTGACTTTCACGCGGATCGCCATCATCACCGTCCATTGCTTCATAATCTAACGGTCCAGATGGGATGCGGCTTTTTAGATGTCGCCGCTATTGATCCGTCGCCGCTAAAGCCCCTCATTGTCGCCGCTAAAGGTCAGCGAACAGAACAAAACATATCGTCCCCTTCATCAGTCGCCTGTTACGACCACCAACACACATACGATTTTCTCTCGAACTTTCCGGCGACATCCAGGTATTTTCGGACAAAATCCACCTCAAATCAACATGTTCATCTTCATCATTCAACAAGGAATCTTTCAACACCATTTTTTTCTTCACGCTCCCACACATACATGCCTAAAACCATTTCCAAGATTGAATCATTAAATATATTAGAGCTTTTTGATGTTGGACAAACCGATATATAAAAATTATATTTAAACTTAACTTACGTATGCCACAAATAAGTTTATGTTGTTAGGAAATGAATCGCCCTCGGCACTTATTCCGCTTACTATTTCTAGCATTAAGACTCCGAAGCTAAAGATATCGGATTTGGTCGATAACTTCTTGCAAGTTTGATACTCCGGATGAAAGTAACCACTGCTTAATATATGCATACAGATTTAATATAGTTTTTCAGCTTAAAAATAATAACTCCGACAGTTTGAGCATGCATTTTATTTCAATATCATCAACTATTTCAGAAAAGTAACCAACTTTTATGGACATATAAGCAAGTAAAATGTCAGTGGACGTAGGAAATAGGTCTAGAAAAGTATAAGGTGTTCTTACCGTGTTCCAAGTATTTTGTCAGCCTGAACCTTCGCGTTCTTATCTGGACCTAAAAACTCTGCTAAACCAAAATCAGATATCTTCGCCTTCATACTTTTATCCAACAAAATATTCCTAGCTTTGATATCCCGGTGAACCATTATCTTAGTTGAGTTGTCATGAAGGTATAACAACCCCTGAGCAACACTTTGAATGATCCGCTTTCGCGTTGACCAATTTAAAGCGCTCCTCCTTCCTTTATCTACACAAATGTTTAAAAAAATTAGACAAGCATAGAGTGGTATTGAGATTTAAATTATCATTTAATATATTTTCTTACTATATAGATAATAATCGAGACTTTTGTTGGGCATGAATTCATAAACTATCATCAACACCGATCCATGAACACAACAGCCTTGAATCTGCACAAGGCTTTTATGTTTTTCATTGATGATAGTCTTGATTTCATTGTTGAACTGCTGAGAACCTTGATTTGATGTTTTTGTAAGGATTTTCACAGCAAATTCGTTGCCATTAAGTGTTCACTTTTCCAAAAGCACAAAATATACCGCTTTGTTAGATTGTAGGTAAAAAATATTGTCAATTCTAAAATTCAAATATCGTATCAAAAATACCTTGTAAACCGGACCGAAACCACCCTCTCCGAGCTTATTCTCATTTGAAAAGGAACTTGTGGCCACCAATATAGAATCATGATCGAAGATTTTAACATTACTGGCCTTTAGAATCAAGTTCCTCATCGTTTCCTCGTCTATAATCTCTTGGGTTTCCGCGTCTATAATGTCTTAGGTTTCCTCGTCTATAATTTCTCGGGTTTCCTCGTCTATAATTCAAATCATAGCTTAAAGAATGAAACAAGTGTAAAAACCGCAAGCACACCAAATGAAAGGTTGAAGTAGAATACTTCTCGTGAGAAAACGATGTCCTTGCAAAGGAGATAGCAAAGGACCATCAGAAGAAATATTTTGAAACTGTTAAGAACTGGTGCCCACGCAAAAGTAATGCCATTTCCTGTGTGCAATAAATTGAGTTAATTTTTAAGGCCATATTATTAATATATAACTACAAATACTTACCGGGTGGAATAACTTCGTAAAATGTACTCTCCCACAAAACCTTTTGAGTGGTATTGTCGATCAAACGGAGACGACCGTCGTCGTTCCCGAGGGTTGCTTTCACATTTGTATCTGGACCACTCCGTAGATCGGTTATACTCCAAAGAGTTTTGAATCTACGATGACGGTTAAGTCCCCTATTTTGGGGTCTATGGAGAGGTCATGGGCACCTAAGGTGGATAATGTTGTCTTAGATGGGTAGGCTACCCACACCTTCCTATCCTCGTCATCGCTATGCCAAATCCCTAAAAATGCATAGGTTTCTCCATAGAAACCTAGCATGAAAGTGCCATTATGGGAAAGGAGTCTGTCCGTTGACCTCAGTCGGCCACCTGATTGTATTGTGGAGAATACTTCACTAGAAGGACAATACGTGACATTGTACTCCGCACCTTTACACATAAAAATATGGCCAGTATTATCAGCATTGTAGAGGAGGGTGTGAGACCTTGGGCATACCCGTTCAAAGGAACTAGTGTAGTGTGACGGCTTGCATGTCAAAGGTGTGGAGAACTCTCCTTTGCAATAGCACTCTAGAGACTTATACACTTGGCCAGTGCTGCGACACCCTATTCCTCCCCTCACTCTAAGCTCTAGTGGACACCAGTTCTTCATTTTTCCAATACACCCAGCCTTTGAACAACTATATACATCGGAGCCTGAGCCACCAATTGCTTCCACAAATACATCCAAGTTAAAGACATTGATAGTCGGACATTATACTCATCTATTTTCTCGGGTCCAAACTTAAACACTACCAACGTCCTAGGCCTACTTGCATTGTCGCATCTAGTCTCACCAAATTGGCTGTCAGATTGGCAGTTGGTCTTACCCATCAAAACAACATGCAAGTTATCCAGAACATCAAAAGTGTGTGAACTACCCTTTGGTAGCTTGAAATCAGCGATACTGGAATTTTGATCCGTCGCTGATTTCAAGCTACCAAAGGGTAGTTCACACAAATGGGTCTACAAAATAAAGTAAAAGCCAAATGGGGACATCAAACGATACAAGGTGAGGCTTGTCGCCAAAAGGCTTCACTCAAACCGAAGGAGTCGATTTTCACGACACCTTCGCCCCGGTTGCAAAGATGGTTACCGTTCGAACCTTGCTAGCCGTCGCCACTAAGAAAGACTGGATTATCCACCAACTCAATGTCAACAAGGCCTTCCTGCATGGAAACTTGGATGAAGAAGTTTACATGAAAATCCCTCAAGGTTTTTCTACGGAAAATGAGACTAGAGTATGTCGTCTGTGAAAGTCACTTTACGGTCTAAAACATGCCTCACGAAATTGGTATAAAAAGTTCACCACTGCCCTTCTTGGCTTCTATTTCAATCGGTCCAAGTCAGACCACTCACTCTTTATTTACAAAAATGATGGCATCTTCATTGCCATTCTCATTTATGTAGACGACCTGATAATTGTGGGAAATAACTTCAATAAAATCCAAGAAATAAAGAAGTTTTTTGCATGCAAAGTTTAGCATCAAGGACCTCGGGGTCTTAAAATACCTTCTTGGTATTGAGGTTGCAAAATCCTCTAACGAATTAGTTCTCAGTCAACGAAAATTTACACTCGACATTTTAAAGGATAGTGGCATGTTGGGTTCACGGCCTAGTCTGTTTCCCATCGAACAAAATCTCAAAATTGATAAGGATGAAGGTCAACCGAAAGTTGATGCTAATCAATATCGGTGAATGATTGTCAGACTTCTTTACCAACAAGCAACTAGACCATATATAGCCTACTCGGTCAACGTCCTTAGCCAGTTCGTTGCTGACCCTCGACAACACCATCTGAATGCACTTTATCGTGTTCTTCGATACCTCAAAACCACTCCTGGTCAAGGAATCATCTTACTGTGTTCAGGCAGAACACATCTCGTAGCTTATTCATATTCTGATTGGCTCGGCTGTCCAATGACAAGGCGGTCCTGGCTACTTACTACTCCTTGGAGGAGCCCTAGTCTCATGGAAAACAAAGAAACAGTCTGTGGTATCACGATCTTTCGCTGAAGTAGAATATCGAGCTATGATAACCACTATAAGTGAAGTCATTTGGATGCGTTGGTTACTAAAGGAGCTAGACGTTGAGCAATGTAGTACCACTACTCTTTTTTGTGTTAATTAAGCTGCTCGTCATATTGCCAATAATCCCGTTTTTCATGAACGCACTAAACATGTAGAGATGGATTGCTACTTTGTTCGCGAACGCGTTGAGTCTAAAGAAGTTCAACCCATGCATGTTGATACAAAGTTGCAACTTGCTGATCTGTTTACAAAAGTATTAGGTGCTCAACACCTTCGGTTTCTTTTTGGCAAGCTGGACATTTGTAACCTTCATGCTCCAGCTTGAGGGAGAGTATTGGATTTGATCTTATCGCTTATAGTTATCCTATTTACTTATATCGTATCTTTCCTCCGTGTTATCTCTTAGTTAGCTTATACAATTTATCTTTTCTTGTAATTGCCTATTTAAAGGCTCGTGATTTTAATGAAGGGATTAAGTGATTACGAAATTATTACTTTTATAAAAACCGGTTCGGTTTGGGATAGAAAACCGGTTAAAAAACCGGTTATTATAAAACCGTTTATTAAAAAAACCGGTTATTAGAAAACCGGTTCCGGTTTTTTTTCCAGTTTTTAAAAAAACCGGTGGTAATGTACACCTCTATGCGGTGATAAGAAAATATAAATTGATGAGTTTTTTTTAATATTGTGATTAGCTTATAGCCATTTTATAGTTATTTTAAGTTAAAGAACTATAATCATTTTTAAAATTCAAAAACCGAATGACTATTTAAAAACTCAAATTTAAAAAATAGTAAAAAACTAGTGTTTCGATCGACCGCACGATGCTGCGGAAGCTCGATACATTGAAAAACGCAGTTCAACAGAAAATAAAATTATATAACGGACCAAAAATATAACTTTCAAATATAATAAGGGACCGAAATCGTAACTTACGAAATACCAATAATATAACTTTATAATAAATAGGGATGAAAACAATTAATGTGAAATTAGTTGAGGAGAAAAAACGTAAATATAAAAGTTTGCTATAAAAAGAATCAAAATGCTATTTCCAAATAAAATCTTATTTGTATTTTGTATTAAATGATTTAACAATTATACTATGATCTTAATTTAATAATTATGCATTTGAAAAAAATAGGTATCAAATGAATTGTAAAAAATTTTCACAAACCAAATTTGGTAATATATATATATATATATATATATATATATATATATAGTTAGTTAGTTAGGATATAATATAAACTACAATTATTGTGTGGTCATAAGGACCAATCAGAGACGAGAATCAGTCAATGGTATTTTTGTCTATTGATTTATAAATCATTTAATTTAATTTAAATCTATTCCTATAATTAAGGATACTGGACCTATAATTATGGAATAATATTGACTATGCGCCAAAGCGATACACAATCAGGGGTGAAATCGATTGAGGTTTCTTTACGGATGTGGTGTTCGACATTGTTGATGACGGGGTTGCCGTTGATTACACAAAATCCATGGATTAATGAGAAGGTTTTTTTTTGTTTGTAGGGTAATCGACACAAACGATTTGGAGATGGTGTATCCCATTGAAGAGATGTGCTCTAATACGAAGGGCTATGGTCGTGTCTGATCAGAAGGTATGTATTGCAGCTATATAAATTGCATCTCTCTTATTTCTTTCCAGGATGTACACAAATTAATAAGTAACGTTTATAACCCGCATCTAAGCTTTTTGTCAGTTCCGTTGCACATCTAAATCGATTTCTCAAGATCCTCTGTTGATTTTTCTCCAAATGGCAAAGCCATTACGAATCTCCAAAATCGAATCCTATAAAGCAGGTCTTTAATTGATAGCATATACACCTCCATCGAAGCTAATGACATCCATCTAAGGGTTTGTCAATTCGTTGCAGGGATCAATCGATTTCTCAAGGTTAGTAATTTAATCTGAGAATTTGAAGGGTTTATTCATATGTGAGTTCTTCCTGCTTGAATCTGCATTGAAGCTATATTCCAGAGTTAACAATTGCACGATTAAAGAAAAGAAGCAAACTTGGTTTGTAGCATAAAAATTGATTCTTGTAAACAACAAATTATCGTAATTCATTATAATTTATAAAGCCTCTTTATTTTCAAAATTGTTTTTTGAACCTCTTTATTTTCGAAATTGTGGAATCTAAACCCACCGTTACATACACTTGATCGGAAATTATCGTAGTTTTATTTTGAAACTTGAATATGCAAAAGTATAGAACGGAATCAATTAATTTTAAACTTCTTTTGATTTTTGGTGCTGCTGGTGCGTTTAACAAAAGAGATTTGGGGAAGATGATGCCCATGTTACATTAATGGTTCCCAAAGTTTCAACAAATTGGCACATTTTATCCAGAATCAGAAACCTTTGCAAATTTTGGTGAAATTCTTTGGGATTTCAGTTTTGAAATTCTTTGTAGCAAATATGTTTACTCATTAATAGCCATTTGTTTTTCTACAGGTTGATTGTAGTGGTGCTTTATATTTTACCAGGTTACTTTGGAAGAGGGTACGCGAGTTTTATACACATGAGGCAAAGGAGTAATATAGTATTTTTGTATATGAAGATGAGTAAATAATTGATTTGCTGGTTATGTTTGTTAGTCTATGGATGAACGGACATTTATTCTTCAAGAATGAAAGAATGGAACCAATATATGGTAATGGTATGCTTTAAGGATCATTCTAACATGTGAGAATATCATTCTGATGTTGCAGGGGAATTCTTTGTGCATTCAAAACACATGAGAAATCAAGAAGAAGCAGTAAAGTTTGATTTCAAAGCAATCATTCTGACAGAATGTACTACTTATAGAATGTCATTATGTTTTGTATATTAGATTCTAGTATATTATTCTTGTAATTTTGATGTTACCCAATACAATGTAAATATGATTCTGTATGATTTTATATTTCATTCTACCAGAATGTTTATCTTACTTTCAAAATATGCAGTAACATTCTTTAAGAATACTAGTCATTCTAATGTATGTTTTTGTAGTTCATTCTAATAGAATGTACATGATTAAGAACTCAGAATAAGAACTGGAATTAATAATAATTGTAACAGATCCAAAGTGTGAATTTACAAATAAAATTGAATTCGAATTTGAAATTAAATTTAAATCCGAGATTTGATACCATAAAAAGCTCACATTCCATAACTGAAAAAATATAAAAAATCCATATTACCCTTTAGAATGATATAATTGGAAAGTTGATATTATTTTAATTAAAAAAATCAATATTCTGTTATTAGTTGATGATTATGATTCTACGCTCCAGATTTGTCCTTACGTCCACACAATAACTGTGGTTCTTAATATAACCTAGCCATATATATATATATATATATATATATATATATATATATATATATATATATATATATATATATATATATATATATATATATATATATATATATATATATATATATATATATATATATATATATATATAGGCAAAAGTTCAATAAGGGACTAATATAAACAATGGTACCAAGGGACTAATCTCATCCACACGATTGTACACTTTACGGTGGACGTGCATCTACCGGATTATTAAAAACCCACTTCGTTTTTTTTTCGTTTTTTTAGTTTTTAGGTCTTATTTTTTATCGAAAAAAAAATCTGAATATATAGAAATTTATAACTTTTTATCCTCTACAAATAGAGATCCATATTGATATACAAAAAATGATTTTTTTTTCGAAATTTACGCTAGTTGAGATTCACATGTGAATCTAAACTGTTATTATGTTCACTTTTGACATTCACAATGACATATGATATTGTCATCTGAATCTGAATAAATTTTTATGTGAATGTGAATGGAATTAACTTTATGAATCATAGTATATTCATTATAAATGATTAAAATATTGAATTGTTAAAATTTTTCTAACTAAATTAATCATATTCATATTTTGAAGTATATTTAAAATACCATATGATATTGATATATGAATCTGAATAAATTATTGTGTGAATGTAAATTATTTATAGTATGAATCAGAGTACAATCATTATAAATGGTTAAAATGTTGAAGTAGTAAAAAACTTCTAAGTAAATTCTCAATAATATATGATTTTGATATGTGAATATGAATAAGTTTTCATGTAAATATGAGTAAACTCACTTGTGAATAAACTATATTACTTATAAATGGTTATAATATTGAAGTAGTAAAAGTTTTAAAAGTAAAATAATTACTCATATTCAAATTTTTACACTTCAGATTCAAATTTTCCGCTAATTGAGATTCACATGTGAATCTGAACTGTTATTCTGTTATTCACTGTTGGCATTTACAATGACATATAATATTGTCATGTGAATATGAATAGTTTTTGTGTGAATGTAAATGGAATTACCTTATGAATCATAGTAAATTCATTATAAATGATTAAAATGTTGAAGTATTAAAATTTTTTTAAGTAAATTAATCAAATTCATATTTCAGAATATATTTAAAATACAATATGATATTCATATGTGAATCTGAGTAAATTTTTTGTGTGAATGTAAGTAAATTTAATTGTGAATCAGAGTAAATTCATTATAAATTGTTAAAATGTTGAAATAGTAAAAAACTTTTAAGTAAATTCTCAATACTATATGATATTGATATGTGAATATGAGTAAATTTGCGTGTAAATATGAGTAAGTCCACTTGTGAATCAAGTAAATTACTTATAAATGGTTATAATATTGAAGTAGTAAAAGTTTTAAAAGTAAAATAATTAATAGTATTCAAATTTTTACAGTTCAGATTCACATTATGAATCTACACTAGCTGTACTTATGAAAAAAAAATTATTTTTTGTATATCAATATGGATGTCTATTTGTAGAGGACAAAAAATTATGAATTTTGGTATATTCGGTTTTTATTTTTGAAAAAGAATATTGTCGAAAAATTAAAAAAACTAAAAAAATGAAGTGGGTTTTTGTTATAATCCTCTATGAGCTGTACTTATGGAAAAAAATTTATTTTTTGTATATCAATATGGATGTCTATTTGTAGAGGACAAAAAATTATGAATTTTGGTATATTTAGTTTTTATTTTTGAAAAAGAATATTTTCGAAAATTTAAAAAAACTAAAAAAATGAAGTGGGTTTTTTGTTATAATCCTCTACATGTGCGTCGATATAAAAAATTTACAACCTAATTTTTAGCCGTTGATGATTTTGATTTCGACGATCGAGATTAGTCCCTTGGTACCATGGATAATTTTAGTCCCTTGTTGAACCCAACCCTATATATATATATATATATATATATATATATATATATATATATATATATATATATATATATATATATATATATATATATATATATATATATATATATATATATATATATATATATATATATATATATATATATATATATATATATATATATATATATATATATAGACTTAGGATCTTTTGAGAACCATAAGTTCCCCGAGAACCCGAGAACTCGATGAGGAACGTTAGATTATATTAACTTCATTAAGGGCAAGATGGTCATTCCGTTTTTCTTTATTCCATTTACCAATTAATCATAAATCATTTAATTAATCAAAATATCATTTAACTAATTAATTAAAACATAATCTAAATATATCTAATTGAAAGATTCTTTAGATTCACGTTGACTTTTATATGAAGATTCACTAAATCATCAAGAACACGTATGAACATACTGAGCCGCCGCCATAGATTTCTCGATTTGAACAGAAATTAAACTTTGCTGATCGATTTTTTATCTAATCGTGTCATCAAAAAGCAATATCTCGTTATCAATATCATTGAATTCCTTCTTTTCTTGTTCTATTTGTTCATCACGCATCAACAATTTTGAAATCGCAACAACAAAATTGCAACAATTACAGGTGAGTTTTTGATATGATTTTGTAGTTTCTACCTGTTTTTTCGTTTTCCTGTTTTTTTACGTGAGTTTGTGATTTGATTTCGTAGATTCTACTTGTTTTTTGCTTTTTTCTGTTGTTCACGTATGTTCGACCTTACTACAGCGAATTCCTCAATTGATTTGTGTTCTGAATCGATTTTGTTAACTAGTAATGTTGGTTTTTTATGTTTCTGGTGTAATCCTCATGTTAACTTACACATGTCACTATTTTTTTCAATTTCTTAGTTTACCTAAAAACTTTGACTTTGTTTATCAGTTTATTCTCAATAAATAACATTAATATTCATGCGATTCAATTGTTTTATGTTAGTGTTACATGATTTCTTAGGTTAACTGAATTTCTACTACTTATGGAGCCTAATTCACATATTGGAGGAGAACGAGATGTTCGATGTATCGTCTCAGGTATCAAATTCTTCATGTATTCAAATTCTCAGTCATTATATTCAGTTCATCCATAAGTAATGGAAATTCAAATGTTAACTTTGATTTGATGTTGTATACCAGATATAGTTAATAAAGTAGCTAACAGAATTGTGGAATCAAATGTTAGAGTTGAAAACGAAGATCATTTGAATATTATCACAGGTATTTATCTACTGTATCTAATAACAATCCTATATCAAAGTTTTTTCAAAGTTTGCAGAAGAAAAATACTATAATTTGTACATGTGTAAACCTTTGCACATGTACAAATTTTGTTGCACTTGTACACAGTTTTTTCAAAGGTTGCATAACACAAATACTATAATTTGTTCATATGAAAACCTCTGGACATGTACACATTTTGGTGCAGATGTACACAGAGTTTTTTCAAAGTTTGCAGAACACAAATACTACAATTTGTACATGTGCAAACCTTTTCATATGTACACATATGTGTGCACATGTACATAAATTTTTTTCAAGTATTCATAAGGTTTTTTTGTTCAATAAATTTTATGTATTATTTCAATTCAGCTAATGCAATCTAATGTTATCTATTTGTTTCAATGCAGCTAATGATTTGTTTAGGAAGGATTCAGATTCGTTTTTTCGTGAAAAGTCTAGCTATGATGATTCATTGAAGATTGATTTGTTGTTTTATAAAGATTCTGATTCTGATTCTGATGAGGAATTAGCTCCTGATTTGGCAGAAGAAGTTTCAGATGAATCAGGTCCTGTTTTGAGTGAAGAAGTTTCATCGGATGATATTGTTGAAGAAGTTTCATCGGATGCTATTGTTTTAACAAACTTTGATGTTGGAAATGTTGCTTCAATCTCAACATCTGGTTCAGAAGATATTCCTCATGTTCCTGCAGGTACTACCTTTTCAATTGAACATGTGTTTTTCTATGCACCAATTGTGTACTTTTTTGTACTTGTATGTTGTTTCTGTGCATAGATTATTCTGAAGTTTATTGTGTATCAAAGATTTGTACGTGTGTAAACTTTTGCACACACACATGTTTGTTTACATTCAAGTTTGCACATGTACAAAGTTTATATATTTAAAACTTTGTAAATGTGTAAACATATCCATATACAGTGGTTTGAAATACAGAAATTTGTACATGGGCAAAGTTTTGTCCATGTGCAAACATTTGCACACACACACAAGTTTGCACATGTACAAAGTTTTTTAATTTTGTATCTGAACACTTTTCTTTGTGTCTGTTCATATGTTCAAATTTTTGCTTTTGTGCTTATATGCTAACATATTACTTGTACATATCTAAATAGATTTTTGGTATTCGGGCGATACATTCAGCAGTATTGAAATCAAGGCTCCGAACTCGTGTGAAACGATTTACTGGATTCCTCAAGTTCCTGAATCGTATCTTCCTAGGAAAGATATGATTTTCGATCAGATTGAGAAGGCCATTCTTTTCTACTTTAGGTATGGTGACAGAGCCGGTTTCAATTGTAGGCGGTCTTCTGTAAAATATGTTGAACCAGGGTCAAAAGAAGTTTTACATAAGTATGTGATATGTTCAAGGGGTGGTAAAGCAGAGGGGTGTAATGCTAATGGTTTGCAAGCTGAAACTGGAAAACTAAAAAGGAAATATCCAAGTCAAATGAGAGAGTGTCCAGCAAAGATTGGTATCAAGATGATAGGCAAGAGTGGTAGATGTTTCATACACTCGTTTCAGCCAATGCACAACCATGAGCTGTTCACCAAAAGCACTGTTCATATGTCTCGGTCAAGGAGGAAGTTGGATTATTTTGATAAATTACTCATTTGGCAGCTTTACAAGGCTAATGTAGGTGCAGTAAGAGCTCATGGTATTGTAGGTGCTCTCAAAGGTGGTATTGAAAAACAAGGTGCGAAAAAAGTTGACTTCAAAAACTTCTCAAGGGACTTGAACTGTTATACGAAAGACACCGATGCAAATTTGTTGTTTAGTATGTTGGAAAAACGAGCCGAGAATGTCAAAGGTTTTTCTTTTTACCATTTGTTAGAGGATACTGAGTTAAGAGGTCTTTTTTGGGCTGATCCTATTGCAAAAAGAAATTATAAGGAGTTTTCTGATGTTGTTTCCTTTGATGCTACGTACAGAACTAACAAGTAAGTATTATATATGTTATAGATATAAATATTTTTTTTGTCTTTATATGTTTTTAAGAGTAAAGTGTCTTTTTGTATAGGTACAACATGATTTTTGTTCCTTTCACCGGAATTGACAACCACCAAAGGTGTGTTACCTTTGGGGCAGCTTTAATCGCACAGGAAACTGAAGAATACTACACTTGGCTCCTTCATAGCTTTCTTAATGCCTTTGGAAGTGCACCTTCGATTGTTGTTACAGACCAAGACCGTGCTATGCGCAATGCTGTTCTAAATGTTTTTCCCCAATCTAGGCACCGTCTTTGCATGTGGCATATTGGTAAAAAGTTAACAGTCAAGGTAAGATTAACCTCCCTTTTCTAATTTGTACATGTACAAATTGTTACTGTTTATGCACATGGGCAAACTTTTTGTCCATGTGTGCTGATGGTTACACATGTTTAAACCTTGGCACATGCAAATATTTTACATCTGTAACAATTTGCAAAAGAACCATGTATCGATATTTAATATTTAATTTGGCATATGTGCAACTGCCAGAAGTATGATTCTTTCTAATGCCATTTCTTATTTTTTTCAGAGATTTTTTTAATGTTTAAACCATTTTGCACATGTGCAAACTTTTCATATGTTTGCACATGTGCAACTTTCTACATTTTTGTTTGATGGTTAAAATGTTAAACATGCATAAAGATTTATGTAACTATTTTAATGCAGGTGTCTTCAAAAGTGATTAAAGAAACTGACTTTAGAAAAAGGATGAACAATCTAATTTGGAACTCATGTCTTGATCCTGATGTCTTTGAGCACAACTGGAACTCGTTGGTAGCAGAACATGGACTTAATGAAAATAAATGGCTGAAAAAGATGTATTCGTTGCGTTCATCCTGGATTCCGGCGTACTTCAGAGATATGCCCTTGTCTGGTCTTATGAGGACGACATCAAGATCCGAGAGTGAGAATTATTTTTTTCAGAGCTTCTTGTCAAATACAACCAACTTGATTATGTTCATGGTCAAGTTTGATGCTGCCATGGATAAACAAAGGATTATTCAGTCAGAAAGCGACTACAACTCTGTAAACAAACTACCGCCAATTCATTCACGTTTGGAGTTTGAAGTTCAGGGATCCAGGTTTTACACGCATAAAATATTTTCCTTGTTCCAGAAAGAAGTTCATGATTGTGTGTGGAGTTGCTCGGTCTCCAACTGTAGATCAATGGGTGGCAAGGAAACATTTACTGTTTTAGAGCAGATCATGGGTAAAAGTTTACCAAACCAAAGTGTGTTCTTTAATCCCAATTCATGCAACTTCAGAAGTTTGATCAGAAATCAGTTCCAATATGAGGTATGTTTGCACATGGGAAAGTTTTTTCATATGCAGGTTTTTACACTTTTACAAATTTTAGTCATTAGTTGCAAACTGTTTTCAGGTTGAGTGTTCTGCAGAAGATGACTCTTTCAACTGTAACTGCATGGTTTTCGAGCATTTTGGATTTCTTTGCAGACATGTGTTATGTGTAATGAAATCAAAGTTTAGGTCTGAAATACCTGCAAAGTATTTTCTTAAAAGATGGCAAAAAGGTGTTATACGTTCACATGAGTTAGAAAAGTGCTACTTCATTGGTGAAGATGTTGGATGCTGTAATGCATTGGTACAACATGCATACAGAGTGATAGCAGATTCCATAAACATGATAGCACATGATCCAGATTCTATCCTTAAGTTTACTGAGTGGCAAAAGGAACTTAGGTTGAAAATTGAACAGAATCCTCCGAAGAAAGATACCCGTACAAAAGATGATTGTATATCTTCCATGCTCGGTATAAAGAAGGTTGATAAAGTTACCATACGTAATCCTGAAGGTGTGAAGTTTAAAGGGTCTGGAACTGGTGGGAAAAGGATTCAAGGGCAAAGAGAAGCAGCAATGAAATTGGTTGGGAAAAATCCTAGAACTTGCAGCTATTGTAAGAAGAAGGTAGCACCTGGAGAAAAACATGATTGGAGATGTTGTCCAGATAGACTTGAGGCTGAAAGAAAGGCAGCAGAAGAAAAAGAGGCAGCAAGAATGAACATTTGATTTTTTTTTTTCATTTTTTTTAGTATCACTGATGATGAGTTTTATATTGAGATTTAGTATGAATAATCTGGATAATGGTTCATTTGTTTTTTAGGAATTTTTTTGCATATATGCAAAGTTTAGGAATTTATAAGGTTTTAATCATAGTTTATAAATTTGTCTATATGCATTTTTGTTGATGTTTGAGAGATGTATACTGGCATTTCTTTTTTGTATGTGCTAATATCTTTATAATTGTTTTTGCTGGAAATAAATGTTTGCATATCTGCAAATTTTTTTGTATTGCTTTTGTTGTGGATAAGAAATTTTGCACATGTGCAAATTTTTGCAAATTATTTAATAAACTTGTGAATTATTCAATATCCATAAAAGTCCTCATAGCTTAAACAAAAGTTTCAAAGACAACCTAATCTATATTATAAGGATTATTTTTATCCAAACCCCTCCCATATTTATCCTTCCATGGTGCTTTCAACTTCAATCTGTTGATTCTTTCTGAATGTTTCCTTGTTCTCATCTGTACCGGTGCAATCGGTTCCGGATCAACGACCTCTTCAACTTGTTCTTGATTCACTTCTGGATCAACCACCTCTTCATTCAACTGATTATCATGGACTTGAGACGGACCAACCTATATTTTTACAAAGGATTATGGTCATATATTTTATATAATGAAAGAATTAACAACAATATTTAATACCTCTTGATTAACCACAACTCGTCTACGTGGTTCAACCTGGTTCACTTGATCGATAGTGAAACCGATGTGTGTTGCTATTTCTTCATTTTTGTAGTTGGATTCTTTCAAGTCTCGTATGATTTCTATCGTTTCTTGATCCAGTTGTGTATCTTTTTCACCCTCAACTGCAGCATCAAGATTAACAATATAATTAGAATCGAATTCCATATTTTATTTGGTTGCAAAAAATGAAATTGATGGTTTGGACACTTACGAACAACCAAATATACTAGCCACTACCTAACTAAACCATAAATCTCTAACAAGATTCCTTAAAAATACATGTTTTACGATTTAAAACAATTGCTTTACATCCTAATAAAATACATATCTCAAACAAATGTTTTACTCAAAAATTTGTACCTTTGATTTTCTTGCCACTAATTCACATAAATATTTTCTTCATAACATTACATTAATCATCTTCACTTGTAGTACATATTACTAGCAGTTTAATATACATGATTTAAGAAAAAAGATGGGATTAAATCTTCATACAAGAACCGGAAGTACTTTCACTGTCATCTTCATCACTCTCCCCATTCTCATCTTCACCATCATCACTCTCTTCATCATCATCTTCACCATCATCATTCTTGCCATCATCTTCTTCACCATTTGTTTTATTTCTATGAATACCAAATACCAAATCATATTGATCATTTAGTTCTAATATCTCTTTATCATACCGGTCCTTTCTAAGATATTTGCAGATTGTTGTTAAAACTTCTATGTTAAGTCTTTTGATTCTTTTTAATTTGTCCTTTATGTCAAAGAGCTCTTCCTGCATACATATATACATAAGTATTTGAATATTTCAAGTCAACTAAAAAAATCTAACACACAAAATGTTTGTACATGTGCAAAGTCTGTGAATATTGTGTTTGTGCATAGATTTGCACATGTGCAAGGTTTTATGAATTGTACATACCTCTTTTGTTTTCTTTCTAATAGTTTTTTCCTGTGTTTCCTCAAACTCCCCAAAACCTCCATTTTTTATCTCATTCTCTTCTCTTTTTTTCACCATGTCGTTATCCCAAGTTTCAATCGCTGGTAGGGTCCTCGGAACATCATCATGTGGACCTCTGATGTTGTGCAAATATGTGAGCTGAAATAAACAATGTGTTTTCAGTATTAGGAATAATAAAATAAGAAATGCTATGTAGGAAATATGGGAAAAACACTAATCAGAAAACTAAAGATTCAACAATCAAGAACAATAAAGCTAAGATTTAATAGTTGAGAATCAAAAAACCTTTACACATAGTCATAATCACATAAATAAAGATTACATGTTATTTATATTATTTTGGATTTTTTTATACCATAAGCCAACACACAGAGTATTTCAGATAAACAAAATCTCATACACACGATTATAGTCAATGACAATGGAGCAAACAGTTAGCATATAAGAATTTTAATTAATTAATATGTACAAATTGGTCCCTCTAAAGAGCCATGGAACATCAACGGTTCAAACAGGACATCTGTTCAGGACAACCAAATATGAATAGACAACAGTAAGAAGTATACATAGGTTGAAAAGCACCAACCATTACAGATTATAATCCTGGTAAAAATGTGCATGCAAAGAGATGCAAATATTAATTAACACAAGACATAGAAACACCCTTTCATGAAAGGGTCACCATAAACTTTATCATCCTGGTAAAAAGCATCATGTTTATTATTAAAAGACACCCACATGCAACCAAGTCTACAGCCTCTTTGTGGATCTGTATTATAAAATCATTTTCATATTATTATGTAAGAAATGGAGAGGTACTTACAACAAGGAAAGTGATTGGACCGGCATATTTGCTTTTTCTGTTGTATGGAGTCCAGCCTTCTTTTGAACCTTCAAGTCCCTTCAACACATATGAACACCAGTCCATATCTTTGATCTCCTTAACAGCCAGCAGCTTGTATACAATATCTTTTTTGCAGGTTCCACTTGTGTAGCATTCGTGGAAGCAGTTTGCGAAGAGTGTCATGAAGTTCAGCTTGAAAAGTATTCCATCATCATCCGTCTCTTCAATCTTTTTCACAACAGCACCTTTTTGTATGTTTTCTCCAGGAAACTGATCCTCCCAAAGTTTAAAAATATTGTTTGTTCGTTTGACTGGTTCCACTTCTTCTAAGCTTTGACTTCCTAAGGGAATCCCAAGTATTTCATGAACAAGATCAGGTGTGAGGCTTATGTCTCTTTTTCCGGTCCTCATGACCAAATTTGTGTCATCCAGATTCTCTAGCAAATAATGTCCCAATCTAAGAGGACATTGTTGTAGCTTCATATTCAGAAGGCCTTCGAAGCCCATATCTTTCACCGCTTCTCTTTGGTTTGCCGACATCACCTTGATTGCATCTATGAGGCTTGATGGTGATGTTTTTATTCTCAACCCAAAAATTTCATTTATTGGCTTGTTTTGAACGTGTGCTTGCACCTCTTTAACAGATATTTTTCTTTTTTTTTGATGTTTGTCCCCTTGATGTTGATGCAAAATCATCTTTATTTTGGATTTGTTTTTTGGGTTTTCTTTTTTGTGGTACCGTTATTTCCTTCTCTTTTCCTTTTCTTTTTGCTTCTGCAGGATTGATCTTGTGAGCCGACCGAAGTACTCTTGTCGGTTCATTTATTGTAATTCCTTTAAGAGCTGGAGTTCTCTTTGTTTTTTTTTGCAGGACAGGTGAGGGTTTGATTTTCTTTGTTGAAGCTAGTACTTTCTCTTTTGTCCACCTTGTATTTTCTTGAGTAGGAGTTGATGATGATGCTATTTCTTTCAAGTTGTTGGTTCTTAATCTTTTCTGCGGTGAGTTTTCATCACTAGTACTATTTTCCTCTTCACATGTTCAAAGATTATTAATATGTATTATAAAATAAATCTTTGTAGAAATGTTTGATTTTTTCACATTTTAAAAAAAAACTTTGTACATGTTAAAAGTTTGTACATGTGCAAAATTACACAACTTTGTACATGTTAAAAGTTTGTACATGTGCAAAATTACACATCTTTGTACATGTACAAATATATGTATTATAACATAATTCTTTGTAGAAATGTGTGTATGAGTTCACAACTTTGCACATGTGCACAAGTACTCAACTTTGTACATGTGCACAATTACACAGATGTGTACATGTTCATGATTTTCACATTTTACAAGAAAAGTTATATCATCTAGATAAATATTTTCAAATGTTGTTACCTGTAATGTGTTTTGAATTTGGAGTTGTCATCTTTTGATCAGTTAAATAGATGTATGAAACTTTCAAGTTGAACAGTTTCCTGCATTTTTAAAACAATATGGACATATGAGTGTCAAAATAATCAATAAATGTATGAAACTTTCAAAACATCTCTCTTGATTTGAACTCAAATCAGCAAAACAATCTCTTGATGTGTCCTAAACTAACATTTCACAATCAAGTATACACATGAAAAGATTAACAAAAGACAAATGTAACTTGCAAACTCAAATAAGGACACTTGTACTTGAAACTAAGATTGAATGACACTTTAGTTCCAAAAAAAATCAACATAGTGTTTTAATTAACTGCTTGTAAAGCCCAAAGTCAATATCAACATGATTCTAAGAAACTATAATGTTTTGGTGGTTCAAACCTATTCCAAATTTCCACAAATCCTACTTCTACAAGGCATTTTATCAAACAGGTAATGTTGTATGCTTCTTTTACCAACGCAGTAGCAATTCAGAGTGCGTACCATCAATGTAAATCAGACAGTCACTCACCTGCAACTAAATGGGAGTAGAAAGGGTGATATGGCTACTTCATAAACATACTAACAGTACAAAATTCCCAAACGGGACATTTTTTTAAGGTATCATTCAATCAGATGTTGTATTTATAGAATTATTTCTCCTTTGCATCAATACTAAACAATCCCAATATTGTTTGGTGAATTATCTCTTTGATTGTTACAGTACAATCACTTATATGCCCTAAACCCCCAATAAGGTAAAATTATATGCAATTCAGAGTGCATACCTGGAAATACGTGTCGGCCAAGGATGAGAGGGGGTTTAATGTGGTGGTGCGACAGGTTATGGTGAGAAGGAGACGAGGTACGGAGATGCAGGCGCAGTGTAGCGTCAAAAACGGAATGGCGATGGAGGCGTATGAAATTGATTAGTTCGTTGTCGCTGACTCGCCGTTGCCGGAGGGTGGAGCGGATGTCTGGTAGTGATTGTGTGAAGGTGTAAATGGTTGGACCTGGTAATCGTAAATCAGAAGTGGAGGATTGGAGCTTGTGTTTGTAATCGAAAATCAAAGTCAGAATTCAGAAAAGAAGTGAGGCGTGCCCTAAACATAAGGGGTAAGTGAATTTAATATTTAATATATTTTATAAAAATCATATCCCAAGATTGTGATGGTCTATTATATAATGTTGTATAAAAATATTTATTTCACTCGTATATTGGTAAGTAAAATTTTTAATCTGATGTATTAATTTGTTAGTTTAACTGACGCTTATATATCTTATTTTTTATCATATGTTTTATGAAATAAAGACAAAATTGATGTGAGAACCTAGATTACCGTAAAAAGTTATTTAGGCTGACATTAAAAGGTACAATATTAACTATTTGCCCCTGGTTAAAGCTGATTCAAAATAAATATATTAAATTTTTTGTTTTTAATTAAAAACCGTTTAATTATTAACTATTTACTATTATTGTTATATATTTTTAAAGTATTATGTTGATACATTGTGTTCTATGTTTTGCATTAGATTCCTAGGTGGTGTGGAACTTAAGATGCGTAGCACTAGTCGACACGGAGTTGGTGATTTTAGTGAGGTTAGTTTTTCAACCTTTTTAATTTGTTTTCATTTATGTATTACTATAAACTTATTATTCTTGTCAACATTTAGATACCGTGAACAAGATCATATGGCGGCGGCTCAGAATCCTCCATTCACGACATCCACGGCTCATACTCCACCCATGATACCTACCAAACCTACAATGGATCAAAGTTTTTTGAGGTTTGTACATGTATAGAACTTTTCATAAGTTTGCCAACATAGAAACTTATATGTTTTTGAAGATGTACGCCTTTTTTTTTTGGAAGTTTGCACATGTGCAAACTTAATACTTTGCCATATTTTTGCAAGTGCTTCAAATTTATATAGTAATATGATACTCATAACGGACATTGTAGAGTTAGAATATGTTTAGCAAACTACATAACCAAAAAACATATGAGAAAGGAAAATGAAAGCAAATTCAAATACAACGAAGTTATGTGTTGAAGACAGAAAACAAATTAATGAATTTAAAAGTTAGAAGAGTAAATTGAAGCGGTTTGTTCTGTTTTTGTAAGCTTCAAGTAGAATAGAGCTCCTTAGTCCCATCTCTATCTTTGAAAAATATTTTGCATCATCAAGGAATTCCTTCATGCGTTTGTTCTTATCAGACATCAAAATCTTGGTTACATATTTCTTGCGGAGTCTCATCAGTTGAATTTTTTGTTCGTCGGATTCTTTTACAAACCCACAATCAAACCTTGAAATTGGACCACCAGTGAAGCATTCCATGTGTCTCATTGCAAAGATTGCACAGTCTACTTTATTGTAGACTGTTTGCCATTTCATTTTGGCCAACTTCACTTGTTGTTTAGTAATTATGTCTGCACTTTTGTGCTTCATTTCAGCTATATACCTTGAGAAGAAATCAACCTGTAGTAAAACCAAGATTTCTTTAAGTTTTTTTGTTCTTTCTATTTATATATATGTAACGATGTTGAAATATTTAAGATTATAAACGGTTACCATTCTCTTTGGAGACTTGCAGTAATAGCCAAGCTTCTTGTTTTTTATGTTGTCTAAAAGGTGTACCACTTTTTTGTTCAACTCAAAGACATAAACGTAGTAGTGGGAATGGTGACTAATTGGGAAGAACACCTGTATATATGCAAATTTAGTCATTAAGTTTAAATGATAAAACTTTGCACATGTACAAGTATGTGTACATAGGCAAATTTCTAATTTTTGAACATGTGCAAAAATTTGTACATGTGCAACTTAACAGGAATACACCTGTACAAATGCCTCATATACATTTATGCAGATTTAGAAATTTTTGCCTATATGCATGTATCTGTACAAATGCAATTTGTTATATTTAAGAAAGAGTTCATACCAAATCAACTTTTTTCAGGTTTTTGATCTTGCATTTTTTGAGTGTGTTGTTGGTGTTGTCTTCAAAGATCTTGTACAACGCTTCTAGATCAGCATCTTCATCAAAGTCTTCCTTCTTCTGTTATGTGATTAATTTAATATTAGTAGCATGAATATCATTTTTGTTCTTTAATAATTTATATAAACTGAATGAAATATTACCAGATGGATGACATTACAATAAACTTTCTTTGGTTTGTGTTTGGTTTTAAGCCATTCTTCATGGTTTAAGATGAAGATCCAGATATCTATGACATTTAAAGCTACACATGTGTTTGGTATCATTGTCTCCATCAGAATCCTGCTAACCTGCATCCCATCTTTTGTCTCAAAAACGGGATGGCTGCATTTAACCAAAAAAAAGTTAACTCCTAGTTCTTGAATTTTTGCATAACTGTTTGTAGAATTGTTCAAGATATGCATGTTTAACATTTTAACCATCAAACAAAAATGTAGAAAGGTGCACATGTTTAAACATATGAAAAGTTTGCACATGTGCAAACATATGAAAAGTTTGCACATGTGCAAACATATGAAAAGTTTGCACAT
This sequence comes from Cichorium intybus, assembly GCA_023525715.1. Lineage (NCBI taxonomy): Eukaryota > Viridiplantae > Streptophyta > Magnoliopsida > Asterales > Asteraceae > Cichorium > Cichorium intybus. The sequence goes on along the minus strand of CM042017.1, from coordinate 38,309,928 downwards.
GTGCAAAATGGTTTATACCATTAAAGAATCTCTGAAAAATAAAACCTTGCATTAGAAAGAATCATACTTCTCGAAGTTGCACATATGCCAAAATAGATATTATTCCAGATATTCACATTTTAAAAAAAAAAAACTTTGTACATGTGCAAATTTTGTACATGTGCAGAAGTACACAATTTTATACATGTTCAAAGTAAGTTTTATTAGCCTAGGTAAATATAAACAAAACACTTACTGGATTTCACCCTCCAAAGCAAAAAGTCTATTTGATATTGTCACCTCGATTGGTTTCACCATATCCAGAACTTCAACAATTTTCTTGTAGTAAGGAGAATTATTGTACACGGATGGTTTCCGTAGCCTTTTAACCAATGGAGTTTCTTCTTCATTTTTGTCATCAATCTCATTGTTTGGATTCACCAAATGAATCTTCACCGGTTTTCCTTCATCATCAACAGGTTTTGCTCCCAACTTATCCAATATAATGCCAAACTCCTGGGATAATTTCAAATCAATAGTAGGTCTGTCAAAGTCGTCATCTTCTTTAGGCAGTTTAGATTGAAGTTGTTCAGCTATTTTTTCATCATTAGTATCTAAATCAGGTTGAGATTCTTGGGATATTTTCAAATCAAAACTAGGTCCGTCATAGCCATCCACTTGCTTAGTCAATGTAGTTGAAACTTGCTCAACTTTAATATCTTTATTGGTATGTAAACTAGGTTGAACTTGCTCAAGCTTTTTATCATCCTCGAGATGATTAACATATGTATAGCTACTGTTATTTTTATCTACTTTTCCTGATTTTACTAGGCCTACTAATTCATCGCATACCTGTCCCATGTATTCGTCATACGTGATAGGAAGAAGAACTTGGAATTTTGGGACATAGTTTGTCCATTTTTTGGCAGGTCCAGATGATGATGTTGATGGAACTGTGATTTGATTGTTAATGTCTGTTTGGTGTTCGATGTTGGGTTGTTGTTGTTGATCGGTCATTTTTTCAAAATCGGGTGTCTTTTTTTGTGGAATTTCTGTTGATGGCTGATTGATTTCCGTCTCCTTCTCCACGTGACTTGGTTCATGGTACATGGCTGTGTCTACTTCTGTATTAACCATATATTTGTCCACAATTTCTTTTTCTTCTTCTCCTTTATTCATCATCTCATCTTGGACACCATCATTGTTTTCATCTCTTTCACTGTCGTCTCGGACGTTGTTGATGGCTTCAATGTTCATCATATCATCTTGCACATCTTCATTTTGTCCCATTTTTGTCGTGGTGTCTGTATTCATTTCGTCACCACCCACATTCTCTTCGTTTTCTTTATTTAGTTGATGACCAGCAACATTATCCCCTGTCTCTGTATTCATGACATCATCACCATCTTTATTGGCAGCACCATCACTACTGTCATCTTTTGCATCATCATTTTCATTGTCTTCATCATCATCATTTTCATCATCTTCATTTTCCTTATCTTTTACATCATCATTATGATCATTTTCATTATGACTTTGTTGATCACCATCACTATCTTCACTATCATCATCTTCATCATCACTTTGCTGATCATTATCATCAGAACTTGCTGGTATGACTTCATTATCATTTCTATCTTTATCTTCATCATTTTCATCCTCATCACCTTCTTTATCTTCATTTTTTTTGTCACTATGTTGATCATCATCATCAGTATCATAAGCTTTTGGTATGTCTTCATGATCATCGTCATCACCATCTGAATATGTAGAGATACCAAACATCGATTGAAACTCCCTTTTCAAATTCAAAATCTCCTCATCGTTAGGGTTCTCTTGCATGTAGGTCCAAAACATGGTTGTAAGTTCACATTCATATCTGGAAATCCTCTTCATTTTATCCTTCATCTCTATCAAATCTTCCTGTATACATTGTTAAATATACATTAGTAAAGTTTTAACTGTTTCATACAGGCAGATGTGTCCAAACTTTATGGTATATGAAAATTTTGCACATGTACATATTTTTGCCTATGTGCAAAACTGAAATTTTTGCATATGTGCAAATTTTTGCCTGTTTGCAAATTTTTTACACAAATACAGTTTTGCCTATACCAAATTTTGCACATGTTCAAAGTTTTGTATAATAAAACTTGTACATGTGCAAAAAAAATGGATATTTATTAGTTTAAGTAATTAGTGCATTAAAAAATGTCACAAATATGATAATCATACATACCTCTCTTGTTTTCTCTCTAACAACTTGCTCTTGTTGTTCATCCTGTTCTTCATCTTCCTCAAACTCCCCAAAACCTCCACTTCTTATCTCCTTCTCTTCTCTTTTTTTCACCATGTCTGAATCCCAATTCCCAAGTGCTGGTAGTCTCCTTGGAACATTATCTTTTGGACCTCTGATCTTATGCAGATATGTGAGCTGGAATAAGAAAATTACATTCAGTACTAGTAATAATGAAATAGTAGATGCTGCTTGCAACAAGTACAAAGTTACTTACAACAAGAAATGTGATTGGACCAGCATATATGCTTTTTGTGTTGTATGGAGTTCATCCTTCTTTTGAACCTTCAAGTCCCTTCAACACATATGAACACCAGTCCATATCTTTGATCTCCTCAACAGCCAGCAGCTTGTATACAATATCTTTTTTGCAGGTTCCACTTGTGTAGCATTCGTGGAAACAATTTGCAAAGAGTGTCATGAAGTTCAGCTTGAAAAGTATTCCATCATCATCCGTCTCTTCAATCTTTTTCACAACAGTACCTTTTGCTATGTTTTCTCCAGGAAATTGATCCTCCCAAAGTTTAAAAAGATTGTTTGTTCTTTTGACGGGTTCAACTTCTTCTAAGCTTTGACTTCCTAATGGAATCCCAAGTATTTCATGAACAAGATCAGGTGTGAGTTGTATGTCTCCTTTTCCGGTCCTCATGACCAAAATTGTGTCATCCAGGTTCTCTAACAAGTAATGTCCCAATCTTAGAGGACATTGGTGCATCTTGATGTTCAGAATAGATTCGAATCCCATGTCTATGACGGCTTCTTTTTGCTCTTTTGACATCACCTTGATTGCATCAATCAAGCTTGCTGGAGAAGTTTTAATTCTCAAGCCAAAAAGTTCATTAATTGCGTTGTTTTGAACTTTTACTTTATCAGCTTGGGCTTCTGACTTCTTACCCTTCAACTTCTTTTTTGGTTTTTCTTCAGCATATCTCAGTCTTTTTCGTGCACGTGGTTCATTTGAATTTGATTTAGGTTCATCATTTCTTTTTGGTTTTTTTGCTTTAATAGATGATATTTTTTTAGTCAACTTGGTTATAGCCATCATCTTTATTTTTTGTCCTGAACTTGATTTTGATCTTAATATGTCACTTGTTCGGAATCCTTTGAATGGTGTGAGAGTTGACTTTGCTTTTTTTGTTTTCTTCTTGTCATTTCGTTTAATTCCTCTATCTTGTCTTTTTCTTTTAACACCTGATGTTGTGGTATTTGAAGTAGTAGCTTTGACTGTTGTTTCCTCTTTTGAAAAATTCTGCAGCTTCTTTGTCCTTTCTTGATATTGTGCTAAGGTTTCGTTATCGCTGTCATATGCTAATGTGTCTGTTGAAAGATGGAATGTAGTTATGATTATAAGATATATTCATGAATAATCTTTGCACATGTGCACAAGTTTGCACATGTTCAAATTTGTGCACATGTACAAATTTCTTTACAAATGTATACAAATTTGCATATGTCCAAAGTTTTGCACATGTGCATGTTTTTCATCAAAGTTTGTCCATGTAAACAATGTATAGAAATGTTCATAAGTTTTATTTTGTACACGTTTTTTGCACATGTACAAAAGTCTGCATATCTGTAAATTGACTATGTCCACCTTTTGCACATGTACAAAATTATCCATATAGGGAAGAAGGTAATAATAATGTGCTTAGTTGCACCTTTTTGAAATTTTTTTGTACCTGTAATGCTCTGTACAAGTACTGTCAAGTTCTCTTCATTTATCTCATCTTCGGTGTTGTAATCTTCTTCACTGTCACTCAACTGTCTTTGACTTTTCCTCATATTTTTTTCCTTTTTAACTTTTGTTCTGTACATGTAATAAATTAACATTTGAGTTAATTTGTTAATGACTATTCACAGGTAGTTGCTATGATGTACAAACTTGTACATGTGCAGCAAACTACATATACATATAGTCAAACAATGTGGATGATTCAGTGTTGTACATGTACAAAGTTTGTCAATATGCAAATTTTACAACATTTCACAAAAAAATGTGTACATGTGCAGCAAAATCCATACACATATCCACAAGCATGGTTAATTATTCAGGGTTGTACATGTGCAAACTTGTCAATATGCCAATATTTGAACATTCATAGACAATTTTTGTGTACATGTGCAACAAACTACATACACATATAGTCAAATAATGTGGATGATTCAGGTTTAGAAAGTTTGTCAATATGCAAATATTTCATCATTTCATAGACTATTTTTATGATATACAAAGTTGTACATGTACAGAAAACTACATATTCACAGTGAAACAATCTCAATGTATTAGGTTTTACGTCTAGCAAACATTATAGCATGAAAATATATGAATGTTGTCCTCAAACAACTATCACTATCATAGTAGACTACTTTTTGTTGAACAAATCACAGGATAATAGCAGAAAATTATTAGGATCGTTGTATAATTTTCCAAAATCAACAAACAATGAGTGTATTGTTCTAATTTGTACAAAAACACATTTGAGAAGTAAAATGATTCAATCAAAGCAAATTTGATAGATATACATGTTATAAATTGTGAGAAAGTTGTTTTTCATGAAAAATTTTCTTCAAATTTGAAATCCTACAACCTAGGTCGGTTTTTGGTGATTTTTGTACTTTTTTTTTGTAAAACAAGGTCGGATATGCAGTAATTAGTGTTCATCAACTTCAATGGAACTTGATTTTGATCATTGATGATGATTTGTGACTGAAATTTTCGAGTAAAAAGAAAAAACGAAACAGAATCTTATGTATAATGTAGTTAGGAATAAACATGTGCATTTAATTAGAAGAAATCAATCGAAAGTTGCGAGAATCGATCATGTATTGAGAGTTGCCGCCATGGACGAGTTCTTCAGAATTATGAAGATACGAAGAATGTATGAAGATTCAAAGAATGTTCGTGATTCCCTTGAATTTTGCGATAATGATTTAATTTCCTTTTTCAGTTATTTTGTTTGTGATTTGTCACAATTGCCCCTGGAATGTTTAATTTGTTTAATTGATGTCCAATAGTTTTGTGTTATTTACAATCTTGCCATTAATGAATCTTGACCATTAAAATTTCTCATCCGACGCTCCTCCTCGAGTTCTCGGGTTCTCGGGCTCTCCTTGGTTCTCAAAAAATCCCAACTCTATATATATATATATATATATATATATATATATATATATATATATATATATATATATATATATATATATATATATATATATATATATATAGAGAGAGTAAGGTTCTTTTGAGAACTCAAAAAATCATGAGATCTTAAGAACTCAATCTAGACCACAAGATCAAAAAATTGAAAGGCTAGGATCAATAATGGCAGTTTTGTAATTAGTAGTGAGTCTAAGGATACAATTGACTTTTTAAACATCACTTCAGGGATAGTTTGGGCATTGGAAAAAACAACCGATCCTCTAAAATAGGAAATTCCATGAATCACGCAGCGTTACCATCTCTCTTTATCCCTATGTGCGCAGGTAATTCAAATGGCGACGACGACTGTCTACCTCCACACGGTGGCTTTACCTCCGTCCAGACATCCACTGTTCGCATTAGCTTCTCCTTGGCGACTCTCGGCCGACACCTGTCTCGCCGGCGCATGCACTTGACTCGCCGGCTCATCGGTTTGCTCATATAGTTCAATCCGGTAAAGTTTTTGTTCTCTTCTTATATCCGATGTCGACTGATAAACTTTCTTCTCCTCTCTCTGCTACCTGCTCCTTCCTAGATCAAAAGTCGATTTGATTTCTGATTTTTTATTAATCGATTTTTGAATAATCGATTTCTGAATAATGGTACATTGTGCTATTGTGAACCCTAATTTCGACATTCTTGATTTGGCTATTTCAATCCAAACGACTCCAGGAGACATCGCGACTCCCAAAGACTTGCAATATGTTGTCCAGATGCACTAATTTAATCGTTCCAAATCCAAAGTTGCCAAGTTCTAACCGAAGGCCACCACAGACCCAATTTTTACAGATTTTGGTCTTGAAGGAACACTGGCATCCCAACTTTTACAGATTCTGGTATGTATTTGTAATATTCCTCTTATTCACTTACTACCGACTTACAACATTCCAATTACATTCATTTCCACATGCCTGTTTACGAATAGTGATCATAATGCACATCAAGTGTTTGTTGAAATGTCTGAATGGATTTTTGCTAAATATAAATGCCAAATTAGGTGTACGGTTTTTCCATTGGTGTTAAATAGAATCGAAATGTGTTTTTAGCGATGAATCTTTGAGGTTTGTAATGCTTTACCTGCTTCGCCATATTCTTTCTGTCATGTTTCTATTATTTTGTTTTTACGATTGGTTTAAGTCATCCAAGTGGTTGTTTGATATGGAACAGGCTATGTTGGTTCATACAATGTCAGATCCGGTGGTTCCTCGAGTCAGTACAAATTGTTACCGGTGGTTCTTACAATGTCTGATTAGTTGGTTCTTAAGATTTTTGAACCGGTCCCCAACCGGTTGTAATCATAGCAAATATCTTATAAACCAATATTGCTTTTCAAGTTCATTTTTGCATTGTAATCATATATGAATTTTATAAACCCAGTTGTCATAAAACTTAGTTTTTTTACATTAATACTTATAATCAGATCAATATATGCAGGTGATAGGTTGCTCAATGAATATCTTTTTCTTGAAAGAAGTTGGGCTAAAGATGAAAGTACTCTAAAGGTACTATTCAATTCATTGATTTTTTTAGTCAAATCTGAATTCAATATGCCTTGGACCACCACCTAAAGATGAAAGTACTCTAAATGTTTTAGCGATTTGTAGTTACATTGATCATTGCTGCTGATTTCGATTGTGATTTGGTAATTGCTGATTTTTGCATACTTTGTTATTTGGTAATTGCTGCTTTTTGTAAACTTTGTTATTTGAATATTAATACGTGCACATGCGGTTTGTGATGTACAACTTTGTATGTATAAATGCACATATGTACACACGTACACATGCACATATACATATGTATTAATTAGACGTATGTGCACATATGCATATGTATCAATTTTTTCATTTACACATGTATGTGTATTTGTATATATGCATAAATAGATGTGCAGATGTGCATATGTGCTAAATGTGAATTTATGCAGGTGCAGGTGTATATGTGCAAAAACGTGTGTGTACACATGTGTGCATATGTGATTACATGTGCAAAATGTGTGTGTACATATGTGTGCATATGTGCACATGTGCATATATGCATAGGTGTTTATATGCATATAAATGTGTATGTGCACATATGCATACATATATGTGCATACATGTATATGCATGTGTATAAATACACATGCATACATATATATGCATATACGTGCATATGTGTATATGCATGTGTATGTGTGCACATATGTGCGTATGTGCACATATGCATATGTATATGCATGTGTATGTGTGCACATATGTGCGTATGTGCACATATATGCGTATGTGCAGATATGTATTCATTTTAATTTTTTTAATATACATGTATATTAATTTTTATTAATGTTATTGCAGATTTTGGAGAATTTATCCAGCAAATTGAAGAAATGAAATTTTAAAATTTGAGAAATGAAGATATCATGAATTTTTGTTGTATTTGTTATATTTTTTTTGTATGTAACGTTCATTATTTCTAATAAATTTGCATGTATCATTCAAACGGTTGTATATTATTGTTTATGATAAAATGCGTTATTCATTTTTTAAATTTAGATATTAAAAATACGAATATGTATATATGAATTGTGAAAATATGTATATATACATCTGCGAGTATGCATATATACACATACAAATACACTAATATGTTTTTCTAATTTTGAAAATTTGTTTTTTTTTTAAAATTCAGAATTTTTATTTTTTTCTAATTTCGGAAAAAATTATTTAAAAATAAAAACGAAAATCTTATAAACTTTTTAGGAAAACAAAATTTTGATTTTTTTTTTTTAAAATTTGAAATTTCAAATCTAATAGTCTTGATTTTAGGAGTTGTTAATGTTGTTGCCTAAAATAAAAAAAAATCAGAATTAAATGTGAATTGTAAAATGACAATCGTGCCCTTTTGTGATCTGACCAATCAGAATGAGTTCTCAAGATCTCATGAATATTTGAGTTCTTAAAAGAACCTAACCCTATATATATATATATATATATATATATATATATATATATATATATATATATATATATATATATATATATATATATATATATATATATATATATATATATATATATATATATATATATATAGATAAAAGTTCAATAGAGAACCAAAATAAAACAAGGAAACAAGGAACCAATCGCGAGCGTCAGAATTCAAATGATCGACGGCCGAAGATAAGGTTGTAAATTTCTTAATTGAACGCGCATGTAGCGGATAATTCCAAAAAACTCACTTCGTTGTTTATTTATTTTTTATTTTTAGAGCTTATTTTTTATCGAAATAAAAAATCGAATATATCAAAATTCATAATTTTTTATTCTCTTTCAATAGACATCTATATCAATATAGTAAAAACGAAAAAAAAAATATTCAAAAATCTTCTTCAGATTCACAACAATTAATCAATGTGAATCTGAACTATAGCAAGTTTTACAGAAGATTATTCACATGTGAATGATCATTGAAATTATTTTTTTCAACAATCATTGATCATTCAATAACAACTTATGTGAATTTAAATAAACTTTTAGATTCAGACGTGAATCTCACTAAATTTTCATATTGAATTTAAGTAAATTCGTTTATACTCTTTACAATTTCAATATTTTGTAATATACAATTGAATTAACTAAGATTCACAAATTAATTTACTTAAACTTATACACGAATGAACAAAAAATTGCTAAAAAAGGGGTACAATTATCATTTATATGTGAATTAATATATCTAAAACTAGATGCATACTATTTTTAACCTTTTGATCATACACAAATGAATTAATTTAGATTCACAAATTAATTTGCTTAAAATTCACATGTGGATGATAACTTTTTTTTTTTGAAAAAGCCAGGTACAATTACCATTTATATGTGAATTAATATGTATAAAACAAGAAACAGTTAAAATTCACAATGTGAATATAAACTGTATTAAATTTGTATGGAAGATATTTCATATGTAAATGATCAATGAATTCATTTTTTCAATAATTGTTAATCATTTAATAACAACTTATGTAAACTTAAAAATATTTTTAAATTCATATGTGATTTCAAGAAAAATCACTTATGTTTTTACTATTTCAATGTTTTAATATTATATACAATTGAATTAACTGAGATTCAATAATGATTTACTTAAAATTCACATGTAATCGGTAAAGCATGATTGAAAAAGTTGGATAGATTTGTCATTTAGATGTGAATAAATATATTTAAAACAATGCAGTTCAGTTCAGGTTCACAAGGTGAATCTGGACGAACTTGAAGTAAAAGAAAAAAAAATTTGTATATCAATATGGATATCTATTTATAGAGGATGAAAAATTATGAATTTTGGTATAATTAGTTTTTTTTTTCGAAAAAAGAATAAGCTTAAAAATTAAAAAAACATAAGAAACGAAGTGGGTTTTTTGCTATGATCCGCTACATGCGCGTCCAATTAAGAATTTTACATCCTTATCGCTGGCCGTCGATATTTTGCATTCTGGCCGTAGGATTGGTTCCTTGGTTCCTTGTTTAATTTTGGTTCTTCATTGAACCTAACCCTATATATATATATATATATATATATATATATATATATATATATATATATATATATATATATATATATATATATATATATATATATATATATATATATATATATATATATATATATATATATATATATATATATATATATATATATATATATATATAGGGTTGGGTTCAACAAGGGACTAAAATTATCCATGGTACCAAGGGACTAATCTCGATCGTCGAAATCAAAATCATCAACGGCTAAAAATTAGGTTGTAAATTTTTTATATCGACGCACATGTAGATGATTATAACAAAAAACCCACTTCATTTTTTTAGTTTTTTTAAATTTTCGAAAATATTCTTTTTCAAAAATAAAAACTAAATATACCAAAATTCATAATTTTTTGTCCTCTACAAATAGACATCCATATTGATATACAAAAAATAAATTTTTTTTCATAAGTACAGCTCATAGAGGATTATAACAAAAACCCACTTCATTTTTTTAGTTTTTTTAATTTTTCGACAATATTCTTTTTCAAAAATAAAAACCGAATATACCAAAATTCATAATTTTTTGTCCTCTACAAATAGACATCCATATTGATATACAAAAAATAATTTTTTTTTCATAAGTACAGCTAGTGTAGATTCATAATGTGAATCTGAACTGTAAAAATTTGAATATTATTAATTATTTTACTTTTAAAACTTTTACTACTTCAATATTATAACCATTTATAAGTAATTTACTTGATTCACAAGTGGACTTACTCATATTTACACGCAAATTTACTCATATTTACATATCAAATATCATATAGTATTGAGAATTTACTTAAAAGTTTTTTACTATTTCAACATTTTAACAATTTATAATGAATTTACTCTGATTCACAATTAAATTTACTTACATTCACACAAAAAATTTACTCAGATTCACATATGAATATCATATTGTATTTTAAATATATTCTGAAATATGAATTTGATTAATTTACTTAAAAAAATTTTAATACTTCAACATTTTAATCATTTATAATGAATTTACTATGATTCATAAGGTAATTCCATTTACATTCACACAAAAACTATTCATATTCACATGACAATATTATATGTCATTGTGAATGCCAACAGTGAATAACAGAATAACAGTTCAGATTCACATGTGAATCTCAACTAGCGGAAAATTTGAATCTGAAGTGTAAAAATTTGAATATGAGTAATTATTTTACTTTTAAAACTTTTACTACTTCAATATTATAACCATTTATAAGTAATATAGTTTATTCACAAGTGAGTTTACTCATATTTACATGAAAACTTATTCATATTCACATATCAAAATCATATATTATTGAGAATTTACTTAGAAGTTTTTTACTACTTCAACATTTTAACCATTTATAATGATTGTACTCTGATTCATACTATAAATAATTTACATTCACACAATAATTTATTCAGATTCATATATCAATATCATATGGTATTTTAAATATACTTCAAAATATGAATATGATTAATTTAGTTAGAAAAATTTTAACAATTCAATATTTTAATCATTTATAATGAATATACTATGATTCATAAAGTTAATTCCATTCACATTCACATAAAAATTTATTCAGATTCAGATGACAATATCATATGTCATTGTGAATGTCAAAAGTGAACATAATAACAGTTTAGATTCACATGTGAATCTCAACTAGCGTAAATTTCGAAAAAAAAAATCATTTTTTGTATATCAATATGGATCTCTATTTGTAGAGGATAAAAAGTTATAAATTTCTATATATTCAGATTTTTTTTTCGATAAAAAATAAGACCTAAAAACTAAAAAAACGAAAAAAAAACGAAGTGAGTTTTTAATAATCCGGTAGATGCACGTCCACCGTAAAGTGTACAATCGTGTGGATGAGATTAGTCCCTTGGTACCATGGTTTATATTAGTCCCTTATTGAACTTTTGCCTATATATATAATTATTTACAAAAACACTTCTTTCATTTTCCAAATATTGATTATGGGCCATCTAGACATACATCGGCGATGGTTTAGGTTAAAACTATTCAGGTCGAGTGTTCGGATCCGGGTATTCGGGTTACGATCCTTCTCGACGCCGGTCGCAAAATTCCCCAAAATTTGTAGGGAAACACACATTCGCACGCCTCTCATATAAACTACTCTTCTCAAACACACAGTCGCACCACCCAATTCCCTTTCAATTCAGAATCAATACATTGAACAATTTGTGTATATATATCGCCGGTTCCGATTTAACCCCACCCTAATCAATCATCTATAGATTTTTTGGTCGACAATGGAGGCGGCTGCAGACGATTTTCAAACGGAAGGAGCTGCGGCGCCACCGCCACCGTCTCCACCACCACCTGAACCGACTCCCCCGGTGGAGGAGGACGAAGAAGACGAAGAATATGAAGAGGAAGAGGAGGAGGACGACGAGGACGAGGAAGAAACGAATAACGAAGACGAAATTCTGATAGCGAAAGCTCAGGGACTGATAGACAAGATCACCGCCTCTCCTGATAACCCTAAGCCGGTCTGTCTTCATGCCCTAGCCTCCATTCTCGAAAATCAAGAAGACAGGTCTTACTTCTCTCTCGCCATACATAAATATACATATATGTATTTTTTTCTTATATATCTACATAAAAACACGTATAAGCTCAAAATCTTTTGTTGATTAAGTGCATTCTAATTTATTCTAGTGGTCTCCAATAGTTCTACCAAGAAGGTTTTCGAAATGTCTTCAATGCGGATGTTGTTGTTTCTGTAACATATGATGATTCGCTATATTACATGTTAATATTGTAATGCTGATATTTCAATTTGAAGCAAATTCAAGCGGTTAACTGTTTCTTTCTTTCTTTGTTTTCACGTGATCGTTTTCACATTCAAAGTAATCCGGATGGCCTTTGTATAATCCTGGCATACATTTTACACGAAAATGAATGTTTATTGACCATTTGAATCCTATTTTACTGTTGGCCTTAAGGGAGAGACGTACATTTCTAATATCCATCAACATGTTACCTCATTGTGTGATTAAGATGTTTGGGTTTAAAACGAATTTTAGTGCGTTATGATGTTATCATCTTCTTGCACGTTCCCTATTGAACACTACCTGATACAAGTGCTAAAATAGAGACTTTCACTTAAAAATCTTTTGTCACCTTTTTCATACATTAATACAGTAGCTAATACTACTTAATTCTATAAAGACTATTAGTTACTGATATATTTTCATGTACACAATCATTTAGGTACATGGAAGCGACCGGACATTCCTCTTTAAACAATGTTCGTGCTTCTTATAACATTGGACGTTTGGGTAACTTACTTCGGGTAATTTATATTCCATTTCTTTTCCTTCTATTATTTTTTCAATTATTCGACATAAAAAGTAACCCGATATCTTTTCACAGGATAATGATGAATTTTTTGAATTAATATCTGTAAAGTTTCTATCTGAAACTCGATACCCAATATCTGTTCAAGCAGCTGCTTTAAGACTTCTCTACAGTTGCTCACTCACTTGGATGGTATGCTCTATAATCAACCTTAAAAATACACATTTCTTCTTTTCTATTACTTTTATATTCATTTTCTAATTATTTTTTATAAAACACAGTATCCACACGTTTTTGAAGAACCCGTTTTGGAGAACATAAAGCAATGGGTCATGGATGGGTCAACAAGGTCTTCTTCTGAAGATCACAAGGGCAAAAACGGGTCTAGTGTAAAACAATCATCCGATTCTGAAATGTTAAAAACATATTCTACTGGACTTCTTTCTGTATGCTTAGCTAGGTATGTCTCAATTTTTTTTTCTTTTTCTTTAATTCAAGAGTAAATTACAATTTTGGTCCTAGTTTTGAAAATCTTGCACCGGTGGTCCCTGTGGTTTCCAAATCTTTCACTTATGGCCCCTCCCTCTGTTACCGTTTGTGTAAACCACATGGACCAAAAGTGAAAGATTTGGAAACCACAGGGACCAAAACTGTAATTTACTCTAAAGATAAATATGTTGACTTTTTGATATTGTGATATTGACTGCAGTGGAGGTCAAGTAGTGGAAGATGTTCTTACATCCGGATTATCCGCGAAACTTATGCGGTATCTTCGCATACGCGTATTAGGGGAAACAAGTACAAGTCAAAAAGAGTCAAACTTTATATTAGACAACAAAAATTCTTCAGGTGTTACTATTAGATCAAGGGAAGGTAGGTCCAGGCATGCATCCGAGACATCTCTAGAACCTTCTAGAATAACAGAAGAGGGAGTCACAGACGACAGGTGGACCGAACCCGATACTTTGGATGACGACAACGAAACTCACGATGGAAAGACAAGGGTAAATGACCGAAGTAACCCTGGAAAGAATCGTGGATTGTTAAGGTCTAGAGGAAAAGGGAGGGTTAGTGAAGGTGGTGTGGAAAATGAACATGTGCTTAATATTAACTCGCCTGGATCTGGAAGTAGATTGGTGGGACAGGGGCGGAATGTTAAGGATAGGGGTTTGGTGAAGAATGTGGAATTAAGACGTGTGGCTGAAGTGAAAAAGTCGTCTGGAAGGGTAATTGTGGAAAGAGATGATAGTGATGATTGTTTTCAAGATTGTAGAGTTGGATCAAAGGATATATTTGAGATTGTTAAAATGGCTGTAAGAGCTGCTGAAGCTGAAGCCAGGTCAGCAAATGCTTCTTTGGAAGCTATTAAAGCTGCTGGTGATGCTGCTGCTGAACTTGTGAAAACTGCAGCATTGGAGGTATGTTTTTCGTGTTTGACTCTAGTTTTTTGGTAGTTTGTTTTTGTGTGTTTTGACTTTTTTTAAACATTGGTGTTCTTGAAGATAATATAAATATAAGTAATCTCTATATAGAGTAAATTATGTTTTTGGTTCTTGATTGTAGTTGATATTTGCAATTTCGGTCCTTATTTGAGGTTCTTGTAACGCGTTTGCTTCATGTTCCAAGTAAAATGACTATTTTTGGTCCCCGAGCATCGCTAGTTTTTGCAATTTTGGTCCCAAAAACGTTAAATAAGGACCAAAATTGCAAAAAAAAAACTTTTTCGGACCAAAATTGCAAGAGAACTTGTTTGGACTAAAATTGAAAGAATCGGCTATACTAGGGACTAAAAATGTAATATACTTATTACTTCGTTATATTTTTAGGAATTTAAAAAGACAAACGATGAAGAAGCTGCAGTTCTTTCCGCATCTCGAGCTGCTTCTACAGTCGTTGATGCAGCTAACGCAACTGAAGTTTCCAGGTTCATAATATTTATTATTTATTTAATTTTTCCAACTCCAATTTAATCATTTCAATCAATAATTCCTCTAAAATTTTAGGACCCATAATACTGGTGCGAGCGAGTCAACCAACACAAAAGAGCCAGAACCTGAACCCAATGAAGAAACCGAGGAGTTCTTCATTCCCGACAGTGAATCCTTATCAAAACTAAGGGAAAAATTCTGCATTCAGTGTCTTGAAATTTTAGGGGAATATATTGAAGTTCTTGGTCCCGTGTTACATGAAAAAGGTGTAGATGTATGTCTTGCATTACTACAAAAAAACTCAGATCTCAAAGAGCCATCAGAAATTGCAGTTCTTTTACCTGATGTCTTGAAATTAATCTGTGCCTTGGCTGCCCACCGGAAATTTGCTGCATTGTTTGTGGACCGTGGCGGTATACAAAAACTTCTCGCACTTCCGAGAACGCCCCTCACGTATTCTGGCTTGTCTTCTTGTCTATTTGCAATTGGTTCACTCCAGGTACTTTTAAACACAAAGTTATTTAGGCGCCCGTTCATTTTTATGTATTAATACTTCTAATTTATAATTTTTGTAGGGAATAATGGAGCGTGTATGCGCCCTTCCATCAGACGTCATCCACCAACTAATCTCACTAGCCCTCCAACTCCTCGAATGCCCCCAAGACCAAGCCCGAAAAAACTCCGCCTTATTTTTCGCCGCCGCCTTCGTTTTCCGGGCGGTCCTAGACGCGTTCGACAACCAAGACGGCCTCCAAAAACTCCTAAACCTCCTAGGCGAAGCCGCATCCGTAAGATCCGGCGCCACGTCAGCAACCGTGGGCCCCTCCGCTTCAAACCCCCTCCGAAACGACCGGACCCCACCCGAAGTCTTGACATCATCAGAAAAACAAATCGCCTACCACACAACCGTCGCGTTACGCCAGTATTTCAGGGCCCACCTTTTGTTGCAGGTGGACTTGGTTCGTCAAACACAGAAGAATCTTAAAAGTGCTTCACGGAATATTCCGAGCTCTAGGGCGGCTTATAAGCCGCTTGATATTAGTAATGAAGCTATTGATGCTGTGTTTCGGCAAATACAGAAGGATCGTAAGCTGGGGCCCGCGTTTGTTAGGGCTCGTTGGTTTGCTGTTGAAAAGTTCTTGAATTGTAACGGACATATTACCATGTTGGAGTTGTGTCAGGTATCTTTCAATAAAATCTTTATCGGTTTCTTTTATTTATGTTTTGGGTCCCAAGTTTAGCTGAATTTTGCAATTTTGATACGGTTTTGGTCCCTGTTCCAAGTAAAATGACTATACTACCCTTTATATAGTAATTATTTCAAATTAGACTAAATAAGTAAAACTTCCAAAATAATTGGATTTTGCAATTTTGATCCCATTTTTTTTCTAACGGTTTTGGTCCCTGTTCCAAGTAAAATGACTATACTAACCTTTATATAGTAATTATTTAAATTTAGACTAAATAACTAATACTTACAAAACAATTTGGAAAAGGGTATTATAATCATTTTACTTGGGATAAGGACCAAAACGTTGTGAAAACTTCATATAAAGATAAAAGTTGCAAGAGAAAACTCTTTGGGACTAAAATTGTAAAATTCGGTTAAACTCAGGGACCATTTTTGTAATTTACTCTCTTTTACGGTTATTAGATGTTTAACAGTTGATACTTTTTTTCTTCTGATTAGGCACCACCAGTTGAGCGATACTTGCATGATTTGCTTCAATACGCATTAGGTATTCTGCATATTGTTACTTTGGTTCCCAATAGTCGCAAACTGGTCGTGGGTGCTACTTTGAGCAATGACCGTTTAGGTATAGCGGTTATTCTCGATGCAGCAAACGGTGCCGGTTTTGTTGATCCCGAGGTACATAATTTGTTTATACTCCTTATCATACATGTTAAATAGTAAATCACAAATTCGGTCAATTTACAACTAACTTGTAAATAATCTAATTCGACAGATTATTCAACCAGCACTAAATGTCCTGGTGAATCTCGTTTGCCCTCCACCATCAATCAGTAACAAACCAACTATGCCAGGACAGGGACAAGGACAGACATCTTCCACCCAACCATCAAACGCGCCTTCTACATCCGAGCCAGCTGTCAACACCGCCAACGTGAACGGAGAATCCACCGGGGCGACACCTGGCGCCTCGTTCACCACTTGCGGATTAGTCGGTGACCGGAGAATATCTTTAGGTACCGGACAAGCTGGACAAGGCCTTGCTGGCTTAGCTGCACAGGTGGAACAAGGGTACCGCCTGGCGAGAGAGGCGGTCCGGGCCAATAATGGTATCAAAGTTCTACTTCAGCTCCTTCAGCCACGGATCATAACACCATCTACCGCGCTTGACTGTCTTCGCGCTCTCGCGTGTCGAGTCCTTCTCGGTTTAGCAAGAGACGATACCATTGCACACATTTTAACCAAACTTCAGGTATATTTCAAAAACAGCAACGTACTTTTGTTTTTTTTTTTTTTTGTTATAACATTTATCGTCTTGTTATAGGTGGGGAAAAAGTTGTCGGAACTTATTAGGGATTCGGGCAGCCAGACGCCAGGTGGCGAACAGGGTAGGTGGCAGACAGAATTATCTCAGGTGGCAATTGAGTTGATGGCGGTATGTATACGTATATCAAGTATTTTTAAAATACTGTTGCTTTATTGATTAGGGTTTTTGTTTTTAATTTTAGTAATGTCATTGTGTCATGTATTGCAGATTGTAACTAATTCAGGGCGCGCAAGTACATTGGCTGCTACTGATGCTGCTACACCTACTTTGAGGCGTATTGAGAGAGCTGCTATTGCTGCTGCCACTCCAATTACTTACCATTCTAGGTACTTTTATTTTTTGTTTGCTTTCTCATTTTTTAATGGGTAAATCCAAGAATATCTGTTTTTGATGCGTTGTGAATTCAAAATTTTGTAGGGAACTTTTACTCCTGATTCATGAGCACTTACAAGCATCAGGTTTATCAACAACCGCATCTCAACTTCTAAAAGAAGCTCAACTAACACCGTTACCATCACTAGCCGCCCCGTCATCTCTCACCTACCAAACCCCCGGTCAAGAAACCTCATCAGTACAAATCCAATGGCCAGCTGGCCGCTCTTCTTGTGGCTTTCTCACTACGGAAAAACCCAAACAACAAGAAGACATAAACCACTCATCTTTTTCCTCAAAGAGACGACCGTTAGTTCTATTATCTCCAACCACCACCAAACTCACCCCCTCTTCAAAAAAACCACCCACCGCTCCCGCCACATCAGAACCTTCAACAACCACCGAAGTAGACACGGATTCTTTTCAAAAAACTCCAATCATATTACCCCTGAAACGGAAACTAACTGAACTCCGAGACGTCGGCCCGCCATCGTCAAACAAACGACTCAACACCGGTGACCTCGGATTCCGGTCTCCGGTCTGTCCAACACCAACCACCGCCAGGAAAACTAGTCTACTAGGTGACACTCCGTTTGCTAAAACACCGGGAACCGCCACCGGTGTATCTGATTCTTTAGATGATAACACCACGCAACCGAATTCCGAACGGTTAACTTTGGATTCAATCGTGGTAAACTACCTAAAACACCAACACCGCCAGTGTCCCGCTCCAATCACCACACTACCACCACTCTCTCTCCTCCACCCCCATGTCTGTCCGGAGTCAAAACGGACCCTTGACGCCCCGTCCAACATCACCGCCCGCCTCAACACCCGCGAATTCCGAAACATGTATGGCGGCATCCACGGCAGTCGCCGGGACCGCCAGTTCGTGTACAGCCGTTTCCGGCCATGGCGGACATGTCGCGACGACACCGGCGTCTTACTCACCTGCATCACGTTCCTCGGCGACTCCTCCCAAATCGCCGCCGGTAGCCACTCCGGCGAGCTTAAAGTCTTCGATTCCAACAGTAACAACATGCTCGAGAGCAGTCCCGGTCACCAGTTCCCGTTAACCATGGTCAAATCATTCTTTTCCGGGGACACACAGTTGCTACTCTCTTCAAGTTCACACGATGTTAGGCTCTGGGACGCGCCCTCGGTCTCCGCGGGACCCAAGTACTCGTTTGACGGGATTAAGGCGGCCACTTTTAGTCATTGCGGGACGATGTTTGCGGCTTTGTCTTCTGAGTTATCGAGACGGGAGATTTTATTGTATGATGTTCAAACATGTAAATCCGATTTGAAACTTACGGATCCGTCTTCTAGTGGCTCGAGTAAAGGCCATGCTTATTCTCAGGTTCATTTTAGTCCTTCAGATATTATGCTTTTATGGAACGGGGTTTTGTGGGACCGGAGAGTCCCGGGTCCCGTTCATCGCTTCGATCAGTTTACGGATTACGGCGGTGGTGGATTTCATCCCGCTGGTAACGAGGTATGTTGTTTTTCACAATCAATTTACTTTTATTTATTATTCATAGTAACAACGTGTTTATTTTTTATTTTATATGTTATTTTACCAAACAGGTTATTATAAATTCGGAAGTGTGGGATCTTCGAAACTTTAGGCTTCTTCGAAGTGTCCCGTCTTTAGATCAAACGGTAATCACATTCAACGCGAGCGGTGATGTCATATACGCAATCCTAAGAAGAAATCTAGAAGAAGTGACATCAGCATTCCAAACGCGCCGAGTCAAACATCCGCTGTTTTCCGCTTTCCGTACAATCGATGCGGTCAACTACTCAGACGTCGCCACGTGTCCCGTCGACCGATGCGTTCTCGATTTCGCCACCGAGCCGACTGACTCCTTCGTGGGTCTCGTCACAATGGACGATCAAGATGAAATGTACTCGTCTGCCCGAGTTTACGAAATCGGGCGGCGAAAACCGACCGACGACGATTCCGACCCGGACGACGCGGAAAGCGAGGAAGAAGATGAAGATGACGATGAAGACATCGATGATGATGTGTTGTTGGGGAATGATGAAGATGGTGATATGAGTAACGATGAAGATAGTTTAAGTGATCTTGATGATGACGATGATGATGATGGTGATGAAGATGATGATGATGGGGATTTTGTGATGGACGGGGTTGATTTTGGCGGCGGTGGTGGGATTTTTGAGATTTTGAGTGAAGAAGGGGAGGAAGGAGATGATGATGAAGATGATGATGAGATGATTGAGTCTTTGAGTAGTGGAGATGATGAAGATTTTATTGGAGGGTTTTAAGTTTTAAGTTACGTGAGTGTATTATAGTTGATAGTTTATTTTTGGTTTTAGGAGAAAGAATGAAAAGAAAAGACTTTCCTTATATTCAAAAGTTTTGACAGATGGTTTCGAAGAAATTGGTGGTTTTTATTGACAAGGGGAAGTACTTCGTTGATTGTGGTTTCTTGCATGTGGTTAAACGAATTGATGTTGTTGTGTGATGTGTCTGATACAATAAGTACGTGTGTCAGGCACCTATAAATATAAGTATGTGGTGACATGTTCTGCCTGATACATAATCGGTTTAACAATATTATATAAAGAGTAAACTGTAAACGTGGTCAATGAGGTTTAAATTCTGAAACGTTGTGGTTTTACAAATTGATCTACATCTTATTTATTAAATGTATTGTAATATATATTTTAGATGCGACTCTTATTTAGATGAACTGTGTCATTATGTATGTCATTATTTGTTTTAACAGAAATATGTATTGGGGTTTAAGTTATTAAGAGGTACCGACTTTTTAAAGTTTGAAACATAAAAATAAAAATTTAATATACACAATAAGTAATCAGTTTCATTTATATTACATGAAAACTTTAATATTATAGAAATATTAGAACTTTTATATATAACATAGTAAAATTCATTTTGTTAAGGATGATATATTAAGTAAAAGGTAATGCTTTGGAATATTAGAATATGAATATTGGTTAAGGAGGATTGAAATTCTTGAAATAATGAAATGTGGCAAGTAGATACTTTGTCAGAATAAATGTATAATTTAATGAAAAATATATATATTTATAAAAGTTTTATGAATGCTTATTAGTTGCAGAACAAAGGTTTAGAACATTATTATATATATTAATTAGCAAATCTGAGTATCTGAGTGTTTGTTACTGTTCATTTACTCTTCCTATTTCTAGAACCAAAAGTACTAAATCAAGATTATAGTATAATTGTTAAAGCATCTGATACAAAATACAAATAAGATTCCATTTGGAACAAATTTGATTCTGCTTATAGCAAACTTTCATATTTACGTTTTTTCCTCTCAACTAATTTTGAATTATTGTTTTCATCCCTATTTATTATAAAGTTATATTAATAGTATTTTGTAAGTTGCGATTTCGGTCCCTAATTATATTTTAAAGTTACAATTTTCGTCCCTTACATAATTTGTTTTTTGTCGAGCTGCGTTTTCCAATATAACGGGCTTCTGCAGCATTGAATTAATTGTTTTCATCCCTATTTATTATAAAGTTATATTAATGGTATTTTGTAAATTGCGGTTCGGTCCCTTATTATACTTTAAATTTACGATTTTCGTCATTTACATAATTTGTTTTTTGTCGAGCTGTGTTTTCCAATATACCGGGCTTCCGCAGCATCGTGCAGACAGTCTAAACCCTAGTTTTCATATAAATGACAAGTTATATCTATGAGTATGCTATGTTCTTTAAAATAGGACAAACATATTTAAATACTAAGAATAAGAATTAATGGTTAAGAAAAAAATTAAGAAGATTATTATATCTTATTATAGTCCCATTAAATTCTAGAATATGTGAGAACAAAGTAAACGTATGAGTATTAGTAGATAAGTTGTAAATAATGTTTAAAAGGTAGATTTGATGCTTGTTTGAAATAACATTGGAACTTAAGCTTAGAAAAAATATTTTTGGTGATTCTTAAGTCTAATGTCAAATTCACAATTAATTGGACACAATGCCAAAATAATTGAGTAAAACGGGCCTATAGCGAAGGATATATAATATTATAAAATTGATGGATACAATATTAGAAAGAAAATTGAGATATACATGTATGTCTAGGGGCATTTTGGTTAATTATGAAGGCTTTTATACAATCTATGAACTAGAAAATCACCTAAGTTCACATGCAACCCTAAGAAAGATCTATGTTTTCTTCTATGAACAAATAATAATAAACCTAAAGGCCAACAATAATTTCTAAAGTATAAAACAGAAGAAACAACCTTTGATTCTTGATCCAGAAGCTAGCAGCACAAGTGTCCTGCCTCAAATGGAGTCACACCCAAGCAATGGAGAAGAGAAGACAGCAGAGTAACTTCGAAGAGATGAAAGTGGCATATAAAAGGGGAGCCAGGAGGTTCATTTTATAGCCTCCTAGGGTTACAGCTGAAACCCTAGAGGAGCCTCCTTAATGGGCAAGCATGTTGACCATTTGGACCAATGCTTCTAAACCCTAATTAGGGTTTTCGCCAACTATGAAGTAGCCTCCATATTTGGCGCCAACTTGGCCCCTGGCTACCGGCTTGCCAGTTATTCAACTATTGAATGAATACAAACCAGTCCCTGCACTTTTAATTAATTAAATTAATCTCCAAATTAAATCCAATTAATTCTAGATTAATTTCTAATTAATTATTATAGTTTCTAATTAATATATTAACACTTAAATATATTAATAAACTATTTATTTATTTCTATTGATTTATTAAACAATTAATAAATCAACATTTCTCTCTACTGACTTCTACATCAATCCTCCTGCTATGAGGGCAACCCAAATGGACTTTGCTTCAATTAATAAGATAAATACAAATATAAAGTCATGGCTTAGACACCTAATCCAACAGTCTCCCACTTGGATAAGTCTATGACTTTAATTGTTCTTTTATCTTAAGATTAATCAATAATTTTGCAGCTTCCTAGAAACTGCTGCCGAACTCTGACCTAGTCAATTCTGTCCATAGATAAGTGATTATATGATCCTTCGTCCAACAAGATATTTTCAGACACGAGACATGGATTGAGATCAATCTCTGTCCGATACTCTGTTTCTCGATTTCCAATTCTGCTTATGACTTTAGGACTTCTAATTGAACACATCAATTTAGTCCAGGCTGGCCAGCACTTTAGTCAACTTCAAAATCATCGAGAGGCCTACATATATCTGTTTCCCATCAGGGTCAAGGAACGAATAAGCTTCGAATCATATGCTTGTGTCTTTTACTTATCAAAATAGCACACAACAATGCGTTTTATAACATCGAGTTACCGATGCGTTTACGCATTATCAATGCACAACCGACTCGCAAATTTCAACTCATATGTCTCTGCTTCAAGATCATAAAGTATTATCGTCTCAACATTGCTCGTGATGTAATCCATGAAGCAATCTATTGAGCGCGGGTTTATCCAATACTCAAATCTCTATTTCTAAGTACTCGTGAACGTTGTAGCAGTCTTACTGCAATGTCTAACTCCATCGACAATCTACAAACCAATTCACGACAGTCTTCGTTCATACTTACTCCCTAAAAGTATGAGCAACTGTGGACATTTGAATAATCAAATTATTCGGGAAGTGAAACATGCAAAAAACGAAACATAAAATCTGACTGGTAGCTACTCTTGCTTATTACCAAGTCTCCACGAGGTAATCACCAAGTCGGATTCTTCATAAGTGTTGAAAATACGATAACTGATCTCCACGAATAAGGTTTTTAAGCCTATTACTGTGTGACAGATATGTATTTTATCTATAATATGCGGAATAAATAAGAGTTGCGGAATAAAATAAAACGGTAAATCTAAACTAAACAGTATTTAAATAGACAGAAAGCGGTAAATAAAGTAAATGTTAGAAGTTAGAGGTTAGATGTAATAAACGCCATTATCAACGATAAAGTGTTTTTACAATAAATAAAAAAGGTTAGAAGTTAGAAGTTAGAAGTTAGATGTCTCGGTTAAATACAGTCCACATATGTTTTCGTTGTCTTGGTTCAATTTGTATGTCTTGGAATTTAGTACAATTGATTTATAACAGTTTAAATAAATCAATAACGGCTCAGGTAAATTATTGGAATTATAATTTCAAAAGAACTTATCGATAGCAAATGAAGATGGCGATTCTCTTTGAAGTGTCGATTCTTGTTCTTTGCTCGGCTTTTCTTGCTGAATGGTATTTCTTCGGTTTTGTGTTGGTTTGGACGTGGGTTTGCTTGAGCGTGTGTATTGTAGTTGTATTGGTGCTGTATGGGTTTGGTGTCGGGAGAAGGTTTTGTTTCTTGCGGTTATATGGTTTGGTTTTTGTTGACAAGTTCGGAAATTTGAGTGTCTTGAGGTGTTTGGTCGTGGATTTCTCTGAATGTGTATATGAGTATATAGTGCTTGGTTGATTGGGTGTTGTGTATGTAAGGTGTTAGAATGACAAGAGCTTAGCTTCTTATTTATAGTGCTGAAGAACAGGGATCGCGTCGCGACCGGGCATGCCGTCGCGTCGCGAAGGTGCGTGTGTCGTGTTGCTTTTGGTCGGCCACTGGTTAGTGCGTTGTGTTGGTAGTCTCGCGATCAAGAGGTTGGTGGTGTCGCGTTGAAGGGTCTTCGCGTCGTGACCACCCTTGACGTCGCGTCGCGATCGCGGTTGCGATCTGGACTTCTGTCTTTGCTCTTTTTCACGTCGCGACCATGCCTTCTGTCGCGTCGTGATTGCTGTAGCAGTGTGACATTTTTGTATTTTGCTCTTTGGTTCGTAGCATTACTTCCTCAGGTTTAGTTGTTTTCTCAAAGTTTCTCGGGTCTTGATTCATCTTTGTTTTTGATCTCGAATTCATGCAATCTGAAATAAACTGATAATATTTGTTAGATGAAAACAGTTCATCTTATTTCAGTGATGGTCACATATAAACATATATTTTTCAACAATTTCCCCCTATGTGATCATTACTGAAATAAGAACAGATTAAAAAGGTTAAGGTTGCAAATTCTTGGAGTTTGGATAAAACATTTATAAAACCATATCACGTGTTTTGAAAAAGTGTGACTAGATTTTACTTATGTTTTGAAAAATGTTTGTCAAGAATATTTGTTTCTGAATCAAGGTATCATGTTCAAATATCAAAGAGTTTTTGTATATGTGCTTTCATAATATTCCTTAAGATTTTATAACATTTATAAAGACGACAAGTGATCTTAATAGGTCGATTCAGATGAACTCTCATAGGTATAGCTCACACTTGACTGAGGTGTTTTGGTTGTTCTGGGTGCAGAACTGGTGTATAATCACTAAAGATGAGTGATATCTCTCAGTTTGAAGGTGTTGACTTATGCTTAATATGGATTTATACCTATATACTTTAGTCACTTGGTCTTCATATTAGATAATCAATCACATAAGACTGGTTTCGGTATTACTCAGAGGGTTTCTTCATTCATGCCATTGATGTTCACTCTCTCTCCGTCGGGAAATACGTGTAGAGGGGTTTAGAAATTTTCATAGTGCAGTTTGCAACTATAAATATTCAATTTCGAAGGCTACAGTATCCCGGTAAATCTTTGGTTTTGACAGCTATATTTGATAAAGC
This sequence comes from Cichorium intybus, assembly GCA_023525715.1. Lineage (NCBI taxonomy): Eukaryota > Viridiplantae > Streptophyta > Magnoliopsida > Asterales > Asteraceae > Cichorium > Cichorium intybus. The sequence continues at coordinate 38,284,114 of CM042017.1, read as the reverse complement.
TTTTTGAGAACCCGTTGCTTGGAAAATTTTGAGAGATGTCTGTCTTGATGGATGTTGTTGTAAATCTTCCTTTTCTTTGGTGAAGTGTTCACCTTTGATTTTATCTTTTCTTGATTTGTGCGAATACACATTGTGTAATAGATATCTGATGTGGTTACCAATTGTGATTTGTTGACAGCATTTGTTGGATATGACTTTGTCGTTTCTTCTTTTGTCAGATTCGTTATGCCAGATGATGAAGCTTTTCTTTGAAGTGGTTTGATTGAGGATAGGGATAGGTGATATAATAGACAGTTTGTCTAATATATAAGAAAATGAAAGTATCGTCCCTGGTCATTTTGATATCTAAGCAAAAATGAGACTAGCATCATGGTATAAGAGTATAAATCCTATAAGTCATAATGAAAACACCTTTGCTCACAGAAATGAATTCCACTTAGCATTTAAAGACGAGGCACAATTTCTCACATGGGTTTGGTTTTCATCTGAATCTCCTGATCTTATGTCCCTTAATAGATAAAATCGTTTATAATTGAAATAAATTCAAAGGGAATAGGAGAATGTACATAACAAAAATGTTTGAAATTTGAACCTTCTCTTCAATTAAGAATCAATATTACTGAGAACATTCATCGAGCATAAGTATCTGAAAATTTAGTCAAGAAGATGTTAATCACAAGGTTTTGTAAAGAAAAAAGATAAAACTTTATCCAAAATTTTTTTTTGAGATTTTTGATTATGTGGATGTTTTTGAAGATTTTGGTTATTTGAATGTTTTTGGTAAAATTTTTGTTATTTGAATGTTTTTGGATTTTCTTTTTGAATGAAAGTAAACACTCTTTTGTACAAACAAAAAGTAAGAGATTAGGGATGGGTGTTATCTGGATTCAACATTCCTAGACGGCCTAGGAAGTATTGAAACTTGGTTTCGTCTAGAGCCTTAGTAAAGACATCGGCAATTTGATCTTCAATGTTGATGAAGTGCAATTCGATATGACCTTTTTGAATATTATCTTTGAGGAAATGATATCGAATGTCGATGTGCTTTGTCATGGAATGGTGCACGGGATTGTGAGAAATGGCAATTGCGCTGGTTGAGTCACAAAATATGGGAATTTGTGATACTTTGTAGCCATAGTCACGTAATTGAGTTTGCATCCACATGACTTGTGAACAACAGCTTGCGGCAGCTACATATTCAGCTTCTGCGGTTGAAGTGGACATGCATGATTGTTTCTTTGAAGTCCAACTTACCAGTCTGCCTCCTAGAAATTGGCAAGAACCAGATGTGCTTTTTCTGTCTAGTCTGCATCCTCCATAGTCGGAGTCGGTGAAGGCGTTAAGCTGAAAATCAGAGTTAGCTGGATACCAAAGGCCAAGAGATGGAGTTCCTTTAAGATATTTGAAAATTCTTTTTACAGCTATAACATGAGATTCCATAGGATTGGCTTGGTATCTGGCACAGACACATGTAGAAAACATGATGTCGGGTCTGCTGGCTGTAAGGTATAGGAGTGATCTTATCATTCCTCGATATTTTTTTTGATCAACAGGCTTGCCATTTAAGTCTGCATCTAATTTGTAACCAAGAGCCATTGAGGTTTTTGCTGTATTTGATTTGTCAAGAGAAAAACGAGTTAGAAGATTTTTGACATAATTTTCTTGATTGATGAAAATTCCATCTGATGATTGTTTGACTTGTAGTCCAAGAAAAGTAGTCATTTCTCCTATCATGCTCATCTCAAATTTGCTCTTCATTAAATCTGCAAACTTGATACTCAAGGATTCATCAGTAGAACCGAAAATAATGTCATCGACATATATTTGAACGATTAACAGATGTTTATTAAAAAATTTTCGAAAGAGAGTTTGATCAATTGAACCTCTTTTGAATCTTGATTCTTCTAGAAATGTTGACAATGTTGAATACCAGGCTCGAGGTGCTTGTTTTAAGCCATAAACTGCTTTTTGTAACTTAAAACTGTGATTTGGGAACTGTGGATCTTCAAAACCTGGAGGTTGTTGAATATACACATCGCGATCAATCTCTCCATGTAAAAATGCACATTTTACATCCATTTGGTAAACTTTAAAGTTCTTGTGTGCTGTGTATGCTAGAAAGATACGAATGGCTTCGAGTCTTGCAACTGGAGCATAAGTTTCATCGTAATCGATTCCTTCTTGTTGAGAATAGCCCTTGACGACAAGTCTTGCTTTGTTTCGACAAACTATGCCTTGATCATCAGTTTTGTTTCTGAAAACCCATCTTGAACCTACTACAGTAACATCGGGAGGAGTAGGAACAAGATCCCATACTTGGTTTCTTTCGAATTCAGCTAGTTCTTCTTGCATGGCTTTGACCCAGTCTGGATCTTTGAGAGCTGAATGGATGGTTTTGGGTTCAGTCATGGATAAGAATGCTCCGTATAAACATTCATTTGAGGTAGCGGCTCTTGTTTGAATACCAGAATTGGGATCTCCTATGATTTGTTCTGCAGGATGATTTCTGGTCCATTTGTTTAGGCGAGTTTTTTCAAGTATTTCGATTGGTGTTTCTATGTCCCATTGTTCTTCTTGGTCAGGTGATTCTGTTGAGAATAGATTTTGGTTGTTGTCAGATATGTCTTTTTGGATTATAGGGTGAGAATGAGGTAAAGAAGGTTCCCCCATAGATGATGCACTGGGATCATTTTGAACAGGTGGATTGGGAGTGTTCAAAGAGGGATTTAGTGTTGGTAATTCCCCCTCAACTTGATCTGCATTTTCTTGGTTTGATTGTGAAGTTTCTGCATCGGAGTTTCCTGTAGGAATAGTAGAAGATGTTAGAAACTCAGAATTATAAGCGGTTTTGGGTTGTTCAAAAAGTAAATCAAGATCAATTTCTATGTCCGTAGAAGGCATTTGTTGAATTGGATTTTGAAAAATATTATCGATCATTTTAGAACCAAAATGTTTACGATCCAATTTCCTGACATAAAATTCATCGAAATGAATATCGGTACTTTCTTCAATTACTCTAGTACGTTTATTCAGTACTCGATAAGCAGCTGAGGTAAAGGAGTAACCAAGGAAAATTCCTTCGTCTGATCTTGATTCAAATTTTGAAAGGTGATCTTTGTTATTCTTTATGAAGCATCGACAACCAAAAATATGAAAGAATTTGATGTTTGGTTTTCGGTTGTTAATGACTTCATATGGTGTTTTATGAAGTTGTTTATGGATTAAAGAACGATTTTGAGTGTAGCAAGCTGTGGCTATTGCTTCTGCCCAGAAGTATTGTGGCAGATCAGCAAAGATGAGCATTGATCTTGCAGCTTCGCACAGAGTTCGGTTCTTTCTTTCAACAACGCCGTTTTGTTGAGGAGTGTAAGGGGCTGAGAAGTTGTGTTCGATGCCTTTGTTTTTGAGAAATGAGTCTAGAGTTATGTTTTTGAACTCTAAACCATTATTACTTCGGATTCTTCGAACTGGTCGTTTGAGCTTTAATTCAATCTGTTTGATGAAGTTGATCATTTCTTCAGGTGCTTCTGATTTTAGACTTAAAAAGAAAACCCAAGTAAAGCGTGAGTAATCATCAATAATAACAAGGATGTATTTCTTCCCTTTTATGCTTTGGGTTTTTGCAGGGCCGCAAAGATCAATGTGCAGTAATTCTAGTGGTTCGGATACACTAGATTCAGGAATGCTTTTATGAGAGGATTTGGACAGTTTTCCTCCTTCACAAGCTGCACAAAGAGTTTCATTATCAAGTTTCAGAAGTGGCAGTCCGCGAACAAGATCATTTGCAATCAACTTGTTGATGTAGCCGAAATTGAGATGGGAAAGACGACGATGCCACAACCAACTAATATCAGCAGAAGCTTTGGACAAGAGACAGATGTCTGGTTTTCCATAGATAAGGTCCATATCTAGTGGATACATGTTGCCTAGACGATCAGAATTAACTAGAATGGCTTTGGTCTTGGCATCCGTGATTATGCTTCGTTGTTTGGTGAAAAGAACTTCATGATTGTTGTCACAAAGTTGTGATACGCTGATTAGGTTGTGTTTCAGTCCGTCAACGTAGGCTACTTTCTTGATGGTGAAGTGACCATTTGTTATGTTTCTATAACCTTTGATTCTTGCAGTCATGTTATTTCCAAAAGTCACATCTTGTTTGGATTCTGTGGATTTGAAGTCTCGTAGAAAGCTCTGGTTTCCTGTCATATGCTTGGAGCAGCCACTATCGATATACCATGTGCCATCCTTGGGCTCTCCAGCACAAAGTGCCTGCAATTAGACAGAAATTTTAGGTACCCAAACCATGGTGGGTCCTGATTTGTTAATGGTTTTTGATAATTTGGAATCATTGTAGTATTTGTTGATTGGACGGAATGGTTGAGGTTTAAGTTGATTTATTAGATTTTCCCAAAGTGAGATTTGTTTTTGAAAACCTGTCATTTGAAACGATTTCTGATTTTGTGATGAAAAGTATCCTATATGTGAAGTTCTGTTTGATAACCTTTCTTTGTATCTGGGATCTGAATGGTTTTGGAAAACACTTTGATGATGGAATGGAATTTGGTGAAATGATGGTCTCTGAAAGTTCCTTGAGAGATTGAAGTTTGTCTCTTGAAAGCGATTTTGAATTGGTTTTTGAAACGATTTTTGTTTTGGATTAAATGTTTGTTTTTGTGGCACAGAGACTGGTTTCAAAGGTTTCTCTTGGGTTTCTTTGAAAACTTTGGGCTTGCTTTGTTCTTTTGGTTTAAAGACAGCTTGAATGGGTTGTTTGTTTGTCTGTTGTTTCTTTGAATACTTTTGTCCTAGATTGTTCTTTCCAATAAAGGTTGAGTTTAAAGAGGGAAAGACAGTTGGAACAGAAGTACTACCATTTTGATGATCAGAATTTTCTCCATTTAAGAAATTTTCAAGTTTGATTGTGCCATCATTCCTTGTTAGTTTAGTAGATCTCAATTGATGAGTTACTGAACTAGCAGAGTCTGATTCAGATTTTACAACTCTTTTGAATGATTTGTTGAAAAAGGTATCATCTGGGCTGCAGTTGATAACTGTTTCATCATCTGAATCGTCCTCATTAGCAGATGAGAAAAAATCTGGTTGAGGCGATTTAGAGTTTTCACTAATTGTCCCATTTTTCTTTTCAGTCTCTTCATTTTCAAAAGATTCTCTTCCAATTCCTGGTTTATAATTCGTATCAATTTTGCCAGTTCCTAAGTTGTTTGCTTTAGTGAAAACATCATCACTCAATTTTCTGGCAATATTGATAGAATCCAGTTTTCCTTGAAATCTTTGATTTTCGGATTCAAGAAATTTGATTTGCTTTGAAGAATCATCTAGTTTTAGAATTAAACTAGTGTTTTTGTCAGTTAAATCTTGAACTTTTTGTTTTAACTGAAGGACTTCCTTTTCTAAGGTATCTTTTATTTCAGATGAAATAACAGATTGAATTTTTATTTCTAAGTCCTTTTTTTGTTTTAGAGCTTCATTTAATTGTTCTAGGACGTGATTATTTTCTTCAGATTTTCGTTCAATGTCTCTTTCAAGTTTGTCTCTAGTCCTTGTAGATTCTCCAAATCTGAGTTGCAAGGTTTGTAATTCAGATTTGTAGATATCAGATTTGACTATTGTGTCATGATACAGTCTGAGATCAGCTTTTAGACTGTTCTCAATCTTAGTCATGTGGGACTCAAATGGTGTTCTTGAAAGACCTAGATCTGAGATCATAGACCATACCTGATCGATGACATATGGAGCTCTTGTGGTTGGTTCATTGTCAGCCATGAAGAAGAAGTTTGACTGAGTTGGTTCAGTATCTGTTTCATCATCAGAAGTTGGCCAGTATTCCACGCTAGGTTCGTGGAATGCCATCAAAGCTTTTTGCTTTGCTTTCTGTTCTTGTTTCTTCAGCTCTTCGGCTTTTTGAGCATAGTAGGCTGAGTCTTTGACCTTGACTTTGGCTCGACAATCTTGGGCATAATGATTTAGTCCTTTGCATTTGTGACAAATGATTATGTCATCATCATCATCGTTATTGTCAGCCTTTTGGCTCTTAACGGGTGATCTTTTAGATGTTTGAGTTTGTTTCTGTTGAGATGGTTTTGAATGATTTTGCTGAAATCCAGAACTTTGGTTATTATAAGAGTTGTGATTATTTTGAAAGCCGCGATTCTGAAAGTTTTGTCCAAAAGTGGATCTTTGTTGAAAATTTGGTCTGAAGTTTGATTGATTATGATGTGGCAAAAATCTTTCGAGATTAGTGTTTGCTACCAAAGCGCACAATTGTTGGTAATCAGCTTCATTATTTGGATCAGACAAGTAATAAGAATTACTTGAAAAAGCTTGGTTTTGATTTAAATCAATTTGACTTTGATCATGAAAATGTGTTTGGTTTTGAGAGGATGTTGACAACAAAGCAAGTGGTCCTCCAAAAGAAGTAGACGTTGGTGGGTCAATCGAGGATTCATACGATTGTAATTCTCTGTACAGATTGTACAAAGATTCAGTATGAATTGCCGGATTTCCCTGGATGATGAGTTTGACCATTTTCCAGCTTTCATAAAGGTTGTTTAAAAATTTGAGGTTTATCTCATGCTGTGACTTTTTGATGCCTAAATTATTCATTTTGATGGTAATGAGATTGAACCTGTCATGAGCATCATGGATGGTCTCATGTGAAAACATTTTGAAGTTGTCAAATTCGTTTAAAACAGATGTTTTCTTGTTTCCAATGATTCTCTCATTTCCTTCAAAACGATTTTTCAACGTTTGCCAAATTTGGTTTGCAGTTAAAAGGATTATATCATTCATTTGGCTTAGAATACTGTGGGGTATTCCAGACACAAGCTCCTTTTTGTCTTGAAGTTCAAGTTTCTTCCTTTCATTCAGTATATCCAAGTTACTCGTAAGAGAGGTCATGTTATCTGGTAGAGATCCGTCTACACATTTCACACATCTTCACTTATAGAGTTGAGATGAAGATTCATACGACCTACCCATGATTTATATTCTTCGAGAATAAGAATGGGTGCTCGAGTACCTGAACCTATACTGTTAGCAATAGATACAGAATTTATGTTTGAGTAGTTTGCGGAAGACATATTGTTTTTTTTTTTTTGTTAACGAAGATGTGATGTTAAGATGAAATTTTTAAAGAAAACTTATTGGTGGTTTATAAAAACGCTACACAAAAGTTTTCGACAAAAATTTTCAAAATAAATCACACAAGTAAGAAAATATTTTTTTTTAATTTTTTTTTTGTTTGATTTTTGAACAAGTGATATTAAGATGAAATTTTTAAAGAAAACTTATTGGTGGTTTATAAAAACGCTACACAAAAGTTTTCGACAAAAATTTCAGATTAAATCACACGAGCTCTGATACCAATTGTTGAAAATACGATAACTGATCTCCACGAATAAGGTTTTTAAGCCTATTACTGTGTGACAGATATGTATTTTATCTATAATATGCGGAATAAATAAGAGTTGCGGAATAAAATAAAACGGTAAATCTAAACTAGACAGTATTTAAATAGACAGAAAGCGGTAAATAAAGTAAATGTTATAAGTTAGAGGTTAGATGTAATAAACGCCATTATCAACGATAAAGTGTTTTTACAATAAATAAAAAAGGTTAGAAGTTAGAAGTTAGAAGTTAGATGTCTCGGTTAAATACATTCCACATATGTTTTCGTTGTCTTGGTTCAATTTGTATATGTCTTGGAATTTAGTACAATTGATTTATAACAGTTTAAATAAATCAATAACGGCTCAGGTAAATTATTGGAATTATAATTTCAAAAGAACTTATCGATAGCAAAGGAAGATGGCGATTCTCTTTGAAGTGTCGATTCTTGTTCTTTGCTCGACTTTTCTTGCTGAATGGTATTTCTTCGGTTTTGTGTTGGTTTGGACGTGGGTTTGCTTGAGTGTGTGTATTGTAGTTGTATTGGTGCTGTATGGGTTTTGTGTCGGGAGAAGGTTTTGTTTATTGCGGTTATATGGTTTGGTTTTTGTTGACAAGTTCGGAAATTTGAGTGTCTTGAGGTGTTTGGTCGTGGATTTCTCTGAATGTGTATATGAGTATATAGTGCTTGGTTGATTGGGTGTTGTGTATGTAAGGTGTTAGAATGGCAAGAGCTTAGCTTCTTATTTATAGTGCTGAAGAACAGGGATCGCGTCGCGACCGGGCATGCCGTCGCGTCGCGAAGGTGCGTGTGTCGTGTTGCTTTTGGTCGTCCACTGGTTAGTGCGTTGTGTTGGTAGTCTCGCGATCAAGAGGTTGGTGGTGTCGCGTTGAAGGGTCTTCGCGTCGCGACCACCCTTGACGTCGCGTCGCGATCGCGGTTGCGATCTGGACTTCTGTCTTTGCTCTTCTTCACGTCGCGACCATGCCTTCTGTCGCGTCGTGATTGCTGTAGCAGTGTGACATTTTTGTATTTTGCTCTTTGGTTCGTAGCATTACTTCCTCAGGTTTAGTTGTTTTCTCAAAGTTTCTCGGGTCTTGATTCATCTTTGTTTTTGATCTCGAATTCATGCAATCTGAAATAAACTGATAATATTTGTTAGATAAAAACAGTTCATCTTATTTCAGTGATGGTCACATATAAAAATATATTTTTCAACAATAAGACTATTATCGGTTTCTAGATTTCTTTTAAACTTTTAATTCATGTTATATATTTTTGTTTATATGACCTTTCACTCTTTCTATGTATCCAAATGGCATACATTGATACACTTTATCCAATCGGACATTCTTCCGATGATATTTCAATTTTGGTCATACTGTCATTCTCACTAACATCTCCATTCTGGTGATGTGTACTGTGACTTTCCATGGTTCTTGGGATATTTTGTCCACATGACTGCACCCTAAGGCTATTTCGAGATGTTACGATGTGCCGGTTACCCATACGCGCTCCATCGGAATACCAACCAAAGTCTTTAACCATTAAGTCCTTTACTTATTTGAAACTCTTTTCAATTTACTACTAACATTCACCCCAATCATTTTCCAATGATTTCTCACGTATGTACAGAATCCATTAAGTATTCCCAGCCAGGTCATATCTTGAATCTGACTCACTATGCTCTAAGCATTAAGTCATCAGGACATGTTCATGACACTTCTGATCGATCCAAGAAGCTCATGGAATTTGATCTAATCTTATTCCAAACCCTTTTGGAATCTTAGGATTACTTATAATCCTTGTGTCACGACTTTCAATAACTATTTCCTTTCGGAGACTCTTTCTCATGCATCTTGAATCTTACCAAGATCATGCTTACTATGGCCAGGTCTATTAAGTCTTTCATAGCGATCCGTCTTTTAACACCAAGTCATTACACTTTGTAATGAAAAGAGACTTTTCCTAGAAACAATATGTAATTCACATATGGAGATAGTATATAACAGCGACACTCCCACTGGTTTTGACACGGTTATGGACTATTCACAAAATCCAGACCTTTTGGCACATTTTGAGAATCCAAACCTTTCTGACATCTTAATGAAAATCTTTCAGCTCTTTCTCAAAATCCAATCCTTTGGCATATTTTGAGAATATGAATATCCTTTCTTGCGAGATGCCCATGGGGTAATCCTGGGCCCATGTACCTTTGTATTGGCATACTCTTTGTGAGTCCCTATTAGTGTGCCGGTGATCCACACGCGCTCCACTAATGACTTACAATATGCCATGCAGTATCCTTTCGGATTTCATCTTCTACTGAGAGCGCTTCTCTCGGAATCAATTACTTGACTCTGAGTGTCATCTCACTCAACCAGATGTTCTGAAGGTACGTTTCTGTCCATGCTGCTTTCTTTTGATGATTCAATTACTCCCACTGGTTTTTAGACCAGGTGTAAAATCAATCAAACTGTCACATAGACTATATCTCGTCCTAAGGTTCTCTTAATTGGCAGCAACCGGGCTTACCAATGCTTCCAAGTAGTTGGATTGTTAATCCGTACCAACTATAGTGTTTTACCACCAAATGGTATGTCACCTCAATCACAACTACTCGTGATGGTGATCAAAACTACTGGTCAAGAGAAGGTTATGTCAGTATTAAAACAGAAATCTGATTTCTACTCTAAGCCAAGTGATGACTAAGGGTTCTTTCACTTGGCTAATCCTGAACTCATTCAGGACTGTCCCAATTCCCACTGTTTCCTTAGAACATGAGTTCTTTCTAAAAGAGCTCTTCTTTTACAGGTACAGTGGGATAGCCAGTTGAAACGACATTGCTGATCAGGTTCAGGCTAGTCATGAGGTTCGGACGAACGCTACAAGACCATGGACTTTCTATGTATAAGTGGGACGATCCCAGCTTTACATTTCAGACAGTGTCCATAAAACCTACTTAGTCTAGGATGTGGTCGGAATATGGTTTATGTGGTCTGACTGGTTTAGTAGTTAATTCATCGGAAACTAATTGACAATGTATCTCATATATCGAGGATCGAACTGTTTCGACCAATGCTCCATCATCTTCCCTAAGACACATTATAACTATTAATGTTCTTGGAAGAGAATGAACTGTGAAACATTTTCCCAGTTTATGTTGTCATTCAGGTTCTGTGGATCTTGTAATTCCTTTGAAGTCCTTGAGTTGTTCAAGGTTTCAATTCAATCGATTATTCTGATAAGTGAAGCCATATTCGTCATACCGAATGACAAATATCGTGAAGTACAAACAATTGTGTTCTGTTTGAAGATTTGAGCAATACACAGCAACTGATGTGTCCGTTGCTCCTAATCTCAATGTCTTTTACATCTCTATGTAAACTTATGACTTTGCTTACTCTGTTCAAGACTTGCAATCTTCAGTTGACTCTAAGTTATCTGATTCCAAAATCCTATCCTCTGGATCTTTGGGTGATTCATTTCTTGCCACATGTGCTTTATAAAGAATTTAATCATCATCTGACTCTAAGTCAAATGATTCCAAAGTTCTGTCCAACTGGATCTTTGGTTGATTCATTTCTTGACACATTAAGAACTCAATTCATCATGAGACTCTAAGTCAAATGATTCCAAAGTCCTATCCAACTGGACCTTTGGTTGAATTGATTCTTATAACATTTATATTAACAATCATAAATGACACAATTCCTGAATCCAAACACTTTGGATGCATCATCATTCAAGTTATTACTAATCATGCATTCAACACATTCATATAACATTTCAAGGACAATTTCAAACAACAGGTGTTAAAAAGAAAATCGACAATTTTATTAAACAAAAATCCTTGAACAATGTAATATATGATAGACAATGACATACGCATCTAATAAGCAAATAACATGATTTCAATATCTAACTAAACTTCAAAACTGCATGAGCTGGAAACCCAATCCAAATGTGCTCCTATGCGCCAAAGTCCCATACCCTACTGATTCCCTGCATACAAACCAAAATGTGACTATCACATTATGTATCAAGGAATTTTGGAACAGGGGTTTTGAGGTTTTTTAGATATACCTGAGCTTTCAAAAGATTTTGACCTTGGAGCGTCTTCCAATCTTTCCGCGACTGTATCCGATTCTGTGGATCCCCAGTTTAAGACATGTCCAGACGATCTGGATCGTTTCTTGCTGTGTCTTTTCACTGGACTTAATCCTGAAGTAGCTAAACCATTGACGCTATGCCTATCCAAGAGTGACTCGTATAAAATCAACAGTGGACGCATTTCCATAAAGGCCTTTTTTGGTCTTCCTTTCTATACGTCTGAATGAACAGATCGTACTTACAAGTCAGCGAAGCGAGTAGAATGTTAACACTCATCTCCTGACTCATGGAATAACCAAGTTTGTACAATTCGCCTATGTATGCTTCAATCTGAAGAACATGCGAATCGATGCCACTTCCTTCTTTTAGCTTGCACTCTGCAAGTCTTTTGAAGATCCTAGCTCGTTCCTATTCAACTGGTTTTTGGAACTTTTCCTCAACCAATTGCATTAACTCATATGGCCCCAAAGATTCAAAATCCATGCGGAACTCGGGGTCAATGGTCAATAGCATGAGTTTACGAATCTTTTCGGATTCATCAACTAAGAAGTCATGCTTATCATAAAGACTCTTTATGATGACTTGTTCCGGTGGAACCGGGATCGGATAATCGGTGAGATGTAGCTTGCCAGCAATAACAAGAACCAGTCTCCAATTACGAAGCCATTCCTTACAGTTAAGGCCAGTCAGCCTTTCCATATTTGACAGGTTTTCTGATGCTCTCAGAAATGGGTGAAGGAGGAGAGGGAGGAGAATAGACACTTGATTCAGACATCTACGATAAACAGAATTTATTAGTTTAGTCAATCCTTTTAAATAATTACCCAATATATTATTTATTAAGGCTAGGACCCAAAATACCCCAACTATGATGTGAAGAGGGATGCCGTAATCACAACATAATGGTCATTAAGGTAGATAATACAGTTATCAATTTCATCACATGAAATTCCTAGATCTGTTGAGACACATTGAACTATTCAATGACTTGTTTAGTCTCGGATGTGCCCCACTGTTTGTGACTGGGATGCCGAGGATCACAAACCGGGTGTGAATAACCATGCAAGTTAGCTCGGTACTCTCGAAGTCAATTACCATCTCTAATTGACGTGCCGGTTAACCACACACGCTCCATCAATAATGGTAAAATCGAGAAACCCATTGCAACTCTTTGTGAACCCATATTGGTGTGCCGGTTAACCACACATGCTCCACCAATGTTTCACAAAGCGCAATGTGAAACTTCATGGATTAGCAACTAATTCACATTTTTGACTTCAAGTAACTAGATTGGGATTTTGTTCAAAGTTCTAGTAGTTTCAATTATAGCATTATACTTTTAAGAGGCTTAGCGGTTCTATCAAACCCGTTCGGCTAACGACACTCGACTGACCAGGAGAGCGGTGGGTGAGAGTGGACACCCATTAGACTACCATTTTATAGGCAGTCGCCTTATAGCCTCTTTATAGGACAGTTTTGTGAATGAGGCCTACTAACGGTAAGACTAACCAGTTTTATCTTACATATAAATATTAACTTTTAATCATAAATATATAAGATATATTTTAAACTCTTTAAAATATTTCAGATTTAATTTTATCATAATTTTTGCAAATTATTACTCATTTTTTGAAAATTTAAATTAAATCTTTAAGTGATTTAATTGGTCTTTTAATTAATTAAATCAAAGATAGGCATTACTAATTAATCAAATTAATTACCTATTTTTATCCCCTAGATTTCGAAAATTGCAAGCATAGGATAAAAGATTCTGGTTATTTAATTAATCAACAATTACCAAAAATAACAATCTACTATCCAAGGCAACTAGGAAATCGCCAAAAGGGGAGGGAGGCTACGGTTTTTGAAACCCTAGCCACCATGAATGAAATTGGCCTCCCAAGGGTTATTATTTTCGCACAAAACCCTTGGTTGCTAAACAATTATAGCAATTCACAAGAAAACAACCAAGCTCTGATACCACTGAAGGGTTTTATACAATCTATGAACTAGAAAATCATCTAAGTTCACATGCAACCCTAAGAAAGATCTATGTTTTCTTCTATGAACATATAATAATAAACCTAAAGGCCAACAATAATTTCTAAAGTATAAAACAGAAGAACCAACCTTTGATTCTTGATCCAGAAGCTAGCAGCACAAGTGTCCTGCCTCAAATGGAGTCACACGCAAGCAATGGAGGAGAGAAGACAGCAGAGTAACTTCAGAGAGATGAAAGTGGCACAGAAAAGGGGAGCCAGGAGGTTCCTTTTATAGCCTCCTAGGGTTACAGCTGAAACCCTAGAGGAGCCTCCTTAATGGGCAAGCCTGTTGACCATTTGGACCAAGGCTTCTAAACCCTAATTAGGGTTTTCCCCAACTATGAAGTAGCCTCCATATTTGGCGCCAACTTGGCCCCTGGCTACCGGCTTGCCAGTTATTCAACTATTGAATAAATACAAACCAGTCGCTGCACTTTTAATTAATTAAATTAATCTCCAAATTAAATCCAATTAATTCTAGATTAATTTCTAATTAATTATTATAGTTTCTAATTAATATATTAACACTTAAATATATTAATAAACTATTTATTTATTTCTATTGATTTATTAAACAATTAATAAATCAACATTTCTAATCCTCCTGCTATGAGGGCAACCCAAATGGACTTTGCTTCAATTAATAAGATAAATACAAATATAAAGTCATGGCTTAGACACCTAATCCAACAAATTAGCACGTGGTAAAGGGCTGAAAATTTATGATGCACGACTGCATACTATTTTATGGGTTTTGATAAGCTAAAATGATCATTTTGCGTAAAACGATTTTAAGCGGCAAATGAAAGCAGTTTTAAAATAACTATTATTTTAAGCGGCAAACAGAAGCGGTTTTAAAATAACTATTATTTTAAGAACATTTTAACAAAACCACCAAGATGATCCAACTACATAATACAGAAAAATTATTTGACAACCATAGAATGTAAAGAAGACAACATTTGAAGACTTTAATCCCACTTGGTTTTGGAGAGTTGATGAAGATGGCAAGGGAACCCAAAAGAGAGTTCCTCTATAATGTATCCACCAACAAGAATAAGGGATAATGAATGATAGTTCCTTTTTGTATTTGTGACTTCTTAAGCCATTAAGTGCTTAACACAATTAAGCAATAAAGGAGAAGCACTTCTACACCACTTACACTTGCAAAAGGCTTCAAAAGACATGCAAGAGGGGGGGGGGGGGAATGAAGTGGACGAATTTCATCAAGAATGAGAGAAAAACTAGTTAGTTTTTTGGTCTTACACTTTCTTGTATACACATATATAAGATCTAAGTGTTATATTTTCTAGCGAAAACATACTAAATTAATCTAAGGCAAGTAACAATTACTAAAACCTACAAGGATCCTACCTAATGATGTTTACAACTACAAGAGGGATCAAGATTACCAACCTTTTAGAAAAACCAATTTGCTTGAAGAACCCTTAATGTGGATCGAATCCATGCTAAGGAAGGTAGTACCAAAAAGAGAATACCTTTAATGGTTAACACCCAATAAGTCCAAATTATTAGGTTAATCCTATAGAGGGATTATACATTCTGCTAAGAGAGAAGAGAAAACTCCAAGTCTTAAAGACCTTTAAGAGTGGGACGAAAATAATGAGTGCCAGGAAGGGGTTTTTATAGCTTGCAAGGATGCTTAGAGATAAACCTGATTTGAATTCAAACTGGATAATGATAATTGATTAAATAATCCAATTTATCTTTAATTCAAATCTTATCCTTTTATCCTATATGTGGTGAAGAAATTTATAAGGATAAACCTTCTAAATTTCATCCCCTATCCTCACCCCTTAACATTATTCATTGCCCAACTATTGAACAATTAATATTTAGTCCTCACACTTTTAATTACTCCCAAATTAATTTAAATTACTTCCAATTAATTCTAATTAATTACAAACTAGTATCTAATTAATTCATCATCACATAATAAATTAATAAACTATTTATCTCTCTCTCTCTATCTCTTTTAAGTAACCTAATACCATTTGGACTACTGAGGGCAACCCAAAAGGACCCTGCTATTAATGGAAAGTCCTTATCATTTAGTTATGATCTTGGACACTATTCCAACAGTCTCCCACTTGGACAAGTCATCAACTACTATTGGTCACAAGTCTCCCACTTAATCTAGCAGAGCGTGCTTCCTTAGCCACTGCCTAACTCTGAATCATATTCTTAGAGACAGCCCTCTAGATAAGTGACCAATTATTCATTTGTTATACAAGATACCGTATGAATCTAAGACATGGATAAGAATCAACCTCAAGGTTCAAGATTATGTTTCTCAGTTTCCAATTTATGATGACCTTATCAAATTACTGAATTGAACACATCAATCTAGTCAGGGCTTGGCCTAGCATTACAATGTCAACATCAAATCACTAAGGGCCCCATAGATATCGGTTTTCCTATTAAGGAAAAAGGAACAAATAAACTTTGACTACATAGTCATAGCCAACTCATCATGTCATACATGGACATACCTTTTATAACTCCTAGTTATGGTTGTGTTTAGGTAAACCAATGTATAACAAAACTGTAAACTAAAACCTCATGCATCTCTGTTTAATAGAAGATATTATCATCTTAGAATTACTCGTGATTATATCCATGAAGTAATCTCTCTAAGTGCAGGTTTATCTAATACCTAAATCTAGTGTTGTAAAACTCGGCCAACTCGGACGAGTACTCGAAATTGGGCTCTTACTGAGGCGAGTTAGGCCAACTCGGCCAAACAACTCGGAAATCGGTCAACGTCGGTCAAACTCAGTTCTACTCGGGTCAAACTCGGTAAAAATCAGTCCAACTCGGAGCAACTCGGTCTAACTCGGTAATTATCACTTTTTTTAGAAAAAAATAATTATAATTGTTAATTAAAATTTTAACATATATCATATATTTAGTTATTTATTAAACATTGTTTAATTTGAATTTTGTTAAATTTAATGTAAATTTGATGGAGAAACGAAAAACGACTAATGATTAAATGATTACTCTAATATTAAATAATGAATATTGGTTTTTGAAATAGTTTAACATTTGAACTTGTATCTTTTTATTGATTTTTCTACTAATCGTGTTATGAAATTCAATGGACTTATGATGTTTGGCATATATATAATTTCCTTAAAAATATTTATATATAATTTATCCAACTCGAGTACTCTCCTAGTACTCTCCGAGTAATCCGAGTACTCGCTACTCCCTACTCGCCCTAACGAGTACCGAATAGCGAGTTCTGCAACCTTGCCTAAATCTCCATTTAAGTACTCATGAGTATTAGTTGCATCTCCATGCCATGTCTAATCTCCATTAGGCATCAACTAATACTCCATTACAATCGTAAATCACTACTTACTTCCAAAAGTATGACCAACTGTGGATATTTGAGTAAATTAATACTCGGGAAGTGGGGTCTAAACATGCAAAACGGAACACAATAGTAAACTAATGAAAAGACTGCACTCCTGCATATATTATGATCTCCACATAATAATTGTCAAATCAGATAAAGATTAATATTGTATCAGTTCCAATATATCAAACAAACATTAAACAAATTCATTGGCAATTCTATGCCCATTGACTCAGAATGACTGACAATGGCTTAGAACAATTCTATTGACCACGAAGTCTTAATTTTTTACAAACTTCCAACTTTTGACAAGTTTTCAATTGTTATGGTAACTGCTGAGTAAATACTATGTGCTTTCGTGTGACATGGGGTTGTAAGTCAAGCATCAAAATGCCACCTTTTGAAGCCTTATATGGTAGGAAGTGTAGAACCCCAGTGTGTTGGTTAGAAGCTGGTGAAGCAAAACTCATTGGGCCAGACATAGTAAGAATGACAAATGAAAATATTGGGGTGATACAGACCAATATGAAAGCTGCACAAGATCGCCAAAGAAGCTACTCAAATTTGAAGAAAAGACCCTATGATCTAAAAGAAGGCGATTTGGTGATGATAAAAGTATCACCTTGGAAGGGGGTAATAAGATTTGGCAAGAAAGGTAAGTTGAGTCCAAGATATATTGGATCCTTCAAAATTCTGAAAAGAATTGGTTTACAAGCATTTAAGTTGGAGCTACCACCAGAACTCAGGGGAATACATGACACATTCCATGTATGCTATCTCAAGAAATACTTTGGAAAGAAGGAGTTAACCATTCCTTTAGAAGAGTTAAGGGTGGAAACACCCAACAGACTAGTGGAAGAACCTGAGGCGATGTTAGAGGTGAAAACCAAGAAGTTAAGGAACAGGGAAATTGACCTAGTATTGGTCAAATGGAAGCATTCACTGGGCACAGATTTGACTTGGGAAACATTGGAAAGCATGAAGAAGAGATACCCTAATTTTACGGATTATGAAGCGATTCCGAGGACGGAATCCTAATTAGGGGGAGGTAGTTGAAACGACCGAAAATTTGTAATATATATATATATATATAAATATGTAAACTAAAATGTGTGTAATTTAAGCGTTATATGTAAAATTATGAGAAATTATGATTGTAAGGGTAATTTAGTCATTTTACCCTAAAAAGGGTAAATTGGTCATTTGACCACATGCAGAATTTATTATAAAAATTTATTATATTTTAGGACTAAAATGTAAAAGAAATGATTCCATGGAAAGATAATTGGTTTTAGTGGCCAAAGTTCAAGAAAGTTAAATTTAGGGACCAAAACTGAAAATATAGAAAATATAAAAATGAGAAAATATCTCATTAAGGTGCATAATTCAGTAGAGAGCTCTAGAGACGGGAGAAAAAACTGATCTTGGTGAAATTGTGAAGTTGAAGCAAGAATTGAAGCAAGGAATCAAGAAATTAACCATTGGAATTGGTGATTCCAACCTTCCAAGGTAAGTAATCAAAGCCCTAGTTTAAGTTCTTGATGGTTGTTCTTAAGGAAACTGAAATTCTGTAATTTCAGTAATGAAACACGAAGTTAAGAGGTTTAACACTTCCATTAAGCCATGTTAAAAGTACTTAATCAAATAATATGGAAGTAGGATGCTATTTTTCAAGAATTGAGATTTTGATCAAGAACCCTAGAATTTGAGTTCTTGTGATTAATCCGATTTTAATGGTTTAAAACTTGAAGAAATTGAAGGGTTTTAGTCTTGGAACAAACCCCTATCGATTAAGTGGAGCATTCAGCACTTAATATGAGAAAATGGGAATTTGTAGCATAAAAATCGGGGAATTCTGGGTTTCTGCTCGCTAGGCGCGGTGCGCCCTATACCTGGGCGCGGTGCGCCCTACGCCTGGAACAAAAATGCAGTTTGGTTCAAGAGTCCCCTGCTTTGTGATTTCCATTTTTGAGAAATGGATCAAAACTTGTCCAATTGACCTCAAAATTTAAACATAGGTCTAATATGGTCCAAAACTTTATAAAAAAATTATCGGAATTGAAATACGACCCTCCGAGGGTACTGTAGTAAAATACGTATAAAATACAATTTATCTAAAGTTGAGTTTTACCCTTGCTTTGACTATTTATGGTATAATAAGGACTCTAACATGTTATAGAGTCAACTAAAATATAAATTAATGTATCATATAATATATATAGGTGCAAGTCAAATAATCGGACACCGAAAGGGTAAAGAACCGAGGGACGTCTAAACGACGCTTCAAGAATTATTTGGTGAGTACATGTAGCATTTTTACCCACTTTGGGATACATGGCAAGTAAGTAAGTATTTTCCAGATTTCATATATTATTTTTATATGTGAAAAATATTTGCAAAAATGGTCCCCTTTCTAGTTTAAATAGAAAGTTGACTGTTATATTTGAAAGTATGATTCTTGGCGATAGCCTAAATTATGATAGAGATATGTTTGAGTCAAAAGCTTGGCACTTAGTCATTTCTCGTGCAAGTAATGTTTTAGTTTCGGAAAAGTATTTTATGTTTGACTGGTATTGTGACTAGCATTGTTAGCAAGGGAACTATGTTCCAACCTACCCGGGTTAGGTAAGGAGTCTACTGGGGACAACCCCCTTCGCGAAATAGACTGCCTCAGCAATTCTACTGTTAGTATTGATCCGTTCTTTCTAATTGTAGAGACTTGGGGTATCACTTCTAGTGATTAACGCCCTAAGTATAAAAATCCCAACAAGTTTATAAAACCAGTCAAAGAATGTATAAAAGACATTATTTTTGCAAAGTCTAACATATGATGATTTTGAAAAGTAATAATGTTTAGTATGTGTATATTATATCGTTTTGACAATGAATTATGTTATGAAATTTTATAAAAGTTTGGAAAAGAAATTTAAAGTTTGAGTCTAAAACTCATGTAACTCACGAGACATTTTTGTCTTACGTATTCTATGTTTTTATGCCATGTATTCCAGGTTCAAGTATGAAGTTGTGAGAAAATTGGAAGTTTGTAAAATATATCCTAAGTTGCAAAAGAGTGGAGCTGGTTACAGCTATCATGTAATTGGTATTGATTAATCCGTTCCCTTAGACTCATGGTTGTTTGATATGTATTTGTAATACCCTTTGTTGTATCTAAACAGATTTATGGTTTTTGATGGACCGTATTCTGTAAAATATGTTTTTATGTAATATAAAAAGTTTGAAACATTTGGGGTGTTACAATAAACCTATTCTTAGAATCTCTCATCTTGAATCTCTTCAAGATCTCATCTAAGTGAGTGTCTTGGCTTAGTCTTATTAGTCGTTCAAACCTATCTCCATAGATCTTCGTACAATTCTCTTTATCAAGTGTCTATCTCCATGGATCCTTATACCATATAATGCATCTCCCAAGTTCTTCATAGCGAAACATTTCCCAAGCTTTTGCACTTTGCAACATTAGGCATTGTTTCCTATAAGTTATGTGTCACCGACATTCATAACAAGGAAGAATACAATGCTCCCACTAGCCTTGACACATATTCCTGGCGTATCTTTGCTTCTCAAAATTAAAACACTTTAAATTTCTCATTGAAACAAAATCTCAGCTGTGAGATGCTTGTTTGAGTCCATCAATGGACCTCTCAAGCTTGCACACTCTATCAGTATTCCTGGAATGTAAAAACCCTTTGGACGTGTTACTTACACATCCCCTTTGTGTTTTCCGTTAAGGAAAGCAGTTTTCTTTACATCCCATTTGTCATATTTCATATTCATGAAATGCAAGTAATATCTTGATAGATTCAATCATTGCTATTGGCGACAAGGTTTTCTCAAAATCGTATATTTGATTTTGAGTGTAACCCTTTGCAACCAACCTAGCTTTGAATGTGTGTACATTCCTATCCATGTCTGTCTTTTCCAAAGAGACCCATTGATACCTAATGGTTTTGAAACCAGGTGTGTGATCAACCAAATTGCAAACTTTCATGATCTATAAAATTCCAAACTTGATTATCATACATGGATTCTGGGTAGTCAATCTCGCGCTATAGCGTTGCTATAGCGCCGAGATAGCGTTTCGCGGAGTCAGGCCGAGATAGAAATGAAAATATCGGTTAGTAATCTTGCTGGCGCTATTATCGCCGAGATTTTCCAAGATTTAGCGATATTTGGGACCGCTATAGCGGTGCTATGACCGCTATTTGGACCAGGTGATTATTTTTCCGGAATTTTTTAAAAATATTGGGTTGTTGACTGTAATGTGTGTTGATGTCATTATTTTGTGTATATTTTTCATTATGGGATATGATTCTTTGTATCAGATATGATTGTGATTAACAAGAAATACAAGTATTACTTATGAATATAGGAGTATAAATATTAATTGTATATAATATAAAAAACCGCTATTCCGCCGCTATACCACCGCTAGAACCGCTATTTCAAATATCGGCCGGTGACCGCTATTTCAAATAGCGGTCAGGACCGCGATAACTGCATAACATGGATTAAATCTCTCTTTCCATCACTTCCTTTCATTTAGCAGCCTATGGGCCTACCATAGGTTCCTAATAGTTCTTAGGCTTATCTAGGCCATTTAACGTGCCATCACTTTCCTAAATTGGAAACCAAGGAAATCAAGTGCACGACGTTCTCTATCAAATTTTGAACACAATATGAGGATGTGTCAGATCTCCAAGTAATCCCTTTGCTCAGCTCAACAGGTCTCTCAACCTCTAGTTGACTGCTAGTGACAACTTTAGGTTCTTCATTGGTCGACTCTTGAATCTCATCAAGATCAATCTAGCTCCAACTAGCTTCTTAGAGTATAGGCTCCTATCTTAGAAGATGGCCATTCGAGCAACAAACACTTTGTTCTGGGAAGGTTTCTAAAACCAATTATTCCAAGACCTTTTAGGATAACCAACGAAGTAACACATCTCTGATCCGAGTCCTGTTTTTCGAGCATTTTTGCAATGAACGAAACCTCATAACCCCATACTTTCTTGTGTGCTACCAGGGGACAATCCCCACTTCACATCATAGAGGGTGTCGTGAATACCTTTTAGTTGGTACAAGGTTTAGGACTTGGCAACATTCTTTTGGCACAATTCCAAATATGTTTCGAAGGATATAACGACTCATCATGAAACAAAACAAACAAAAATTGTTTTTATCCTTCTAACTACACCATTAAGAAGTGGTGTTGCAAAAAAGGTTAACTAATGAAACCATTCCAAGTTCCTTAGATAAGCGTATGACCTTGACTAAGATGTTCACCAATACCCTTTTGGATTTTGAGTATCTTATCCTTTTGCCCAGTTGATTCTTAACTTTGTAATGGAATGCCTTGAAAACTTCAAGGGTTTCCAAATTTATAAGCACAAACATCTCTACTGAACTCATTAGTAAAATGTACCAAAGTATCTTTCACTATCTCTTGTGGTGGATCTAAACGGTCCACATGTACCAATGTGTATGAGGTCCAACAAGTCCTTACCTCTTTCATAACCTATTGTGAATGGCATCTTTGTCATTTTGTCAAGTAAGTAGGAATCACATACATCAGTTGACTCTAAGTCAAATGAATCTAAGGTCCTATCCGAATGGAACTTAGTGATGTGTTTCCTTTATATGACCAATATGAAAATTTACACAAACATGAAAGTTTTTTAAGTATGTATTATGGTCAATCCGAACGAACCATTAGTGTAAACTAATTCAAACTAACATATACCTACTAAATGGTGCTTTTGTCGTCTATCTTAATAATAGTTGCATTAATCATAAGAATCATAGTCAAATGATTTCCAAAATCCTATCCACATGGATATTTGGTAATGCACTTCTGAAGATAATAACTCCACGAATACATTTTATTCAAAAACCTTCGACATTTTGAATCAACCTTGGACAATTGTTATGACATCCCTAAAGGATCTATGTTTTCACTATTGAAGCTATAACTAAGAACCTATTGGCAAAGTGTATGCCTACCTAAATAGGTAGACAAACAAACTTAAACTCTTAAGTTCACATGCAACCTAAAGGATATATGTTTTCATTATTGAATTCATAACTAAGAACCTAAACGCATATAATCAAAATTCTAAAGAAGGTTTAGGAACTACATACCTCTTAATCTCTTGGAAGCAAGCACCACAAATGTCGTGCCACTAATGGCTTACACCTAAAACACTAGCAAGAAAGAAAACCAGAGAGAGAGAGAGAGGGAGGAACCCTTGAGAATGGCGTGTCATACGGGGTCTTTTCTGGGGCTCTCTATTTATAGCCCCAGAATGATAAGTGATAAGGCTTATAACTGCCTTGTTTGAATTCAGATATGATAAGCCTTTTATCATATAATTCAAATAGCTTATCATTGCCATAAATAGACATTGTATCCATATATGAAGAATTCGAATTCCTTAAGGCTTTTTCCTTAGAATTCGTCCAACATATACACATGCCATAATTGTCCAATGCTCAACTATTGAACAATTACAATTCAGCCCCTCCAATTAATTTCTGAGTAATCATAAAATAAATATTATGATTTCTAATTAATATATTATCCTCATAATATATTAATCTTTCTTTCTTTATAAGTCATCTTGTCCTCTGCTAGGTTTGAGGGCAACCCAAAAGGACTGTGCTGCTATCAATTCAAGTATATTCATAAATTATAGTTATGGCTTAAACAACTAATCAAACAGTCTCACACTTGGATAAGTCTATAACTATAACACAATATAGCTTCCGAATTGATCAGCAAATTGTAGCTTCCAAAAGCAGCTTCCGAACTCTGACCTAGTTAGTGGCCTGTCCTAAGATACGTGATCATATGATCCTCCGTTCTACAAGATATCATTCGGACATGAGACATGGATTATAATCAATCTCAATGTCCAACACTTTGTTTCTCGATTTCCGAGTTGTGATGATATAAGACTTCTAATTGAACACATCAATTCAGTCCTGGCTGGGCCCAACACTATATGTCAACACCAAATCACCGAGAGGCCAAAAAGATATCGCTTTTCCCGTTAGGGCAAAAGGAACGAATAAACTTTGACTCATATGCTTGTGTCTGTTACGCATCAAATCGCGCACAACAATACGTTTTATAACATTGAGTTACTGATGCGTTTACGCATTATCAATGTACAACCGACTTGTAAATCACAACTCATATGTCTCCGTTTCAAGATCATAAGATATTATCGTCTCATAATTACTCGTGATATAATCCATGAAGTAATTCTCTGAGCGTGGGTTTGTCCAATACTCAAATCTCCATTTCTAAGTACTCATGAACATTGCAGCAATACCATTGCTATGTCTAACTCCTTAGACACTCTATAATTCAATTCATGACAGTCTTAATTCACTACTTACTTCCGAAAGTACGAACGACTATGGACCTTTGAATAATCATATTATTCAGGAAGTAAAATATGAAAAATGAAACGTAAAGATTTGACAGGTAGCTACTCCTGCTTATTATCAAGTCTCCACGAGATAATCACCAAATCAGATCTAATGTAACTGTTATGTGTTTCTTGGTTTCTTTTAAACTTACAATTAAGATTTTATATGTCTATATACCCAAAATGACCTTCACTCTGTCTATGTATCTAAAATGTCCTACATTTGTTCATGATACACCTTATTGCAGATAATCCAATCAGACAATTTTCCGATGATATCTCAAGATGTCATCTTGTTTCTCTCTCCTAACTCTATTCCGGAAACGGTGGTGTGTATTGCGACTTCTCATGGTTCTCGGGTTCTTTAGTCTAGGTGACTGCACTCTTTGGTCTTAGGAAGATTTCAAGATGATAATGATGTTGAGGACAACCATCAATATACCGACGAAACTCTTCAACCATGAAGTCCCTTAGCACCACATACTGATGTTGATAATTACAGATTTGAAACTCATTTCAAATTATTATTACATTCACCCCAATCATTTCTCAATGATTTCTCATGTGTGTTTAAATAATCTGTCTAGTATCCTCAGCCAGGCTGTGTCCTGAATCCAACTTACTATGCTCTAAGCATTAATTTATCACGATAAGTCCATGACACTTATGATCGATCCAATTGGCTGAAGCTCATGGAATCTAATTTTTTCCATTCTGAACCTTTTCAGAATCTGAGTATCACTCATTATCCCTGTTTCATGACTTTAGGAAAACTCTTTCTTTTGGAGTCATGCATATTGAATCTAATCAAGATCATACTTACACTGGCAGGGTCTATACGGGTGATTTCATCTATCTGATAGATGCTTGTAACTACGTGAATGCGTTGTATCTTCTTTAGATCTTTCATGCCAAGTCATTACATTTTGTGATGATGGGGAACTTCTTTCCTGAAGTTATGTATCTTGAATCTTATCAAGATCATACTCATATTGGCAGAGTCTTCATTTATCTGATAGATGTTTGCATCCTCATGAGTCCATTGTATCTCCTTTAAGTCTTTCATAGCGAATCATCTCTTAATGCCACGTCATTATGCTTTGTAATGATAAGAGACATTTCCTAGAAATAGTATGTAACCGACATACATTGATAGACAGATCACAATGATACTCCCACTAGCTTTGACACAGTTATAGGACTCTTTTAGATTATCACAAAATCCAAACCTTTTGGCATATTTTGAGAATCCAAAATCCAAACCTTTTGGCATATCTTGAGAATCCAAAATCCAAAGATCCTTCCTTGCGAGGTGCCCATTAGATGAATCTTAGGGGCCATGTACCTTTCTGTTCGGATATATCTGCATGTTCTAAACCCCTTTGGTTGTGTCTCACACGTAACCCTTGTGTTTTCCATTTAAGGAAAGTGGTTCAGATCATTCAATCTTGCTATGACTCACGAAGTGTAGTTATAGCAGACAATATCACTTCAGATTCATTTCAGTTCTGTTGAGAGCGTCTCTCTAAAAATCAATCATATGACTTTTGGTTTCGCCTCACTCCACTATTCTTGCTTAGAATGTAGGTACATTTCTATATATGTTGCCTTCTTTTGATGATTCAATTACTCCCACCGGTTCTTTGGTAGCAACCGGGCTCACAAATGCTTCCAAGTGGTAGGATTGCTTATCCGTACCAACTTAGTATTTTACCACTAATTGGTATGTCAGCATGATCATAACACTTTATGATAGTGACCAATACTACTGGTCTGCGAAGAAAAGAGTATGTCAGGTTTAACAGGAATCCGATCCCTGGTTAAGTCCTAGTGATGACTAGAGGTTCTTTCACTTTGCTAATCTTTGAACTCCTTCAGGATCACTCTTACTCCCACTAGCTCCTTAGAATATGAGTTCTTTCTAAAAGGACTCTTCTTTCATAGGTACTTGTGGGATGGCCAATGAAACGACACTGCTGATCAGGTTCAGGCTTGTTATGAGGTTCGGGCGAACGCTACATGACCCTGGACCCTCTTTGTGCACATGTAGGGGCGAACCCTGCTTTGCACTTTAGACAGTGTCTGTACAACCTACTTAGTCTAAGATGTGGTCTGTATATGCTTTTACGGTCTGACTGGTTGAATATCTGATTTATCGAAAACTAATTGGAAGTGTATCTAATACAACGAGGATCAAACTATTTCGACCAATGCTCAATCTTCTTCCCTAAGACACATTATAAACATTTAATGTTCTTGGAAGAGGAAGAAATGTGAAACATTTTCTCAGTTTATGTTTTTTCTCAGATTTTGTTGATCTTATACTTCTTTTGAAGTCCTTGAACAGTTCAAGGTTTCAATCAATTACTTATTCTGATAAGCAAAGTCATATTTGTCATACCGATTGGCAAATATTATGAAGTATAACTAATTGTGGTTTTATTTGTAGATTCGAGCAATTCACAATTACTAATGTGTTCGTTGCTCATAATCTTAATGTCTTTTACATCTCCATGTAAATTTATGACTTTGTTAATTTGTTCAAGATATGCATTCATCACCTGACTCTGAGTCAACTGATTCCAAAATCCTATCCATTAGATCTTTGAGTGATTCATTTCCTGTAACAATTAATTTTATTAAGAACTCAATTCATCATGTGACTCCAAGTCAAATGATCTCAAAGTCCTGTCCACCTGGACCTTTGGTTGATGTGATTCTTGTTAAAATTTAACTTTAACAATCATAAAAAACACAATTCATAAATCCAACACATTTTGGATACATCAACATTGAAGTTATCATCATTTATGCTATTAACACATTCGCACAACATTTCAAGGATAATTTAAACAACCATGTTTTAAAAGAAAAATCAACATTTTATTAAATCAGAAATATCCTCAAACAATGTACTCTATGAAAACAATGTCATACGCATCTACTAGCTAATAACAAAATCAAATATCCAACTAAACTTCAAAACTGCACGAGCTCGTGATGCAATCCAAATGTGCTCCTATGCATCAATGTCCTGCATCCTACCGAGTCCCTGCATACAGAGAAAATGTGAAAAACACATCCTGTATCAAGGAATTAAGGATCATGAGTTCTGATTTTTAGATATACCTGAGTTGCCAAACGATTTGGCTTTGGAGCATCTTCCAATCTTTCTGTGACTGTATCCCACCCTGTGGATTCCCAGTTTTATACATATCAGAACCGGTCCGACAGACGACCTGGACCGTTTATTGGTGCGTTTCATTACTGGACTCAATCCTGAACTAGTTGAATCAGTGGAACTATGCATCTCCATAAACGACTCGTATAGAGTCAACATCAAATGCATTTCCATGATGGTCACGTCCTGGTTTCCCTTTGTGTACATTTGGATGAACAGATCGTACTGGCTAGTCAGCGAGTCGAGTTTGATATTGATGCTTAACTCCCGATTAATAGGGTGACCAAGTTTATATAGTTCGCCTATGTATCCCTCAATCTTTAGAACATGCGGACCGACCACTACTTCCTTCTTTTAAATTGCACACTTCAAGCTATTTGAAGATCCTAGTTTGTTCCTTTTCAACCGATTCTCGAAACCTTTCCTCAACCAGTCGTGTTAACTCATACGGCCCCAGGAATTCAAAATCCCTATGGATATCGGGGTCAATGGTCAACAACATGAGGCTACGAACTTCTTCAAACTCATCAATCAAGAAGCCATGCTCATCACAAAGCTGCTGTGTGATGCCATGTTTTGGTAGACGAGGAAGTGGACACTCAATCAGATATGGCTTGCCTTCATATCTCATAACCAATTTCCATTGGCGAAGCTATTCCACATAGTTCAACCCAGTCATGTTATCCATATTCAACAGATACTTTCTGAAGCTCTCAGAAATGGGTGATGGAGGAGAAGGAGGAGAGTTGACACTAGCTTCAGACATCTATAAAATCAGAATTTATTAGTTTAATTTAATCCTTTTTAAATAATTACCCAATTATTATTTAATAAGGCTAGGACCCAAAATCTCCCAACTATGGTGTGAAGACGGATGCCGTAATCACAACATAATGGTCATTAAGGTAGATATACTTTTATCAATTTCAATCTCTATGAAATTCCTAGATCCATGAGATTCATCGACCGAGGTCAATGACATGTTTAATCTCAGATTATGCTCTTCCATTTGTGAATGGGATGCCTAGGATCACAAACAAGATGTGAATAAGCATGCAAATGTGCTTGGTAACCTCAATTTCATTTATCATCTCGATTGATGTGCCGGTAAACCACACACGCTCCATCAACAATGATAATTTATGAGATACCCATTACCACTCTTTATGAGTCCCTATTAGTGTGCTGGCAAACCACACATGCTCCACTAACGATTCACAAAGTGTAATGTGCAATTTCAAGGATTAGCATACTTTTCACATTTTTTCTAAAGTAACTGGATATGGGATTTCATTTAAAGGTTCTAGTACTTTTCTCTAATAGCATTATACTTTTAATGAGATTAGGTTTGTCCTATCACATCCGTTCTGCTAACGATCCTCCACTGATCAAGGAAGCGGTGAGTGAGAGTGGATACCCATTCAACTGCCATTTTATAGGTAGTTTCCTTATACACCCTTATAGACCAGTTTCGTGAATGAGGCATACTAGGGATTTGACTGACCAGTTCTTATACATATGAATATTAACTTTTAATTATATATATATATATATATATATATATATATATATATATATATATATATATATATATATATATATATATATATATATATATATATATATATATATATAAGATGTATTTTAAACGTTTTAAAATATTTTGGTTTTAGTCCTTTTAAATTTTTTGAAATTAAACCTTTTAATTTAAATTTAAAACTAAACCAAATTGATTTAATGTTTATCTTTTAATCAACAATTAATTAAATAAATTAAATCAATTAGGATTATCAAATCAAATTAAATCAATTAATTTAATCCTAATCCTTGGCCACTAAGTTTTCCAAAAATAAGGCTAATGGTTTCCATTTATTAATTCATCATAATTACCAATAATAGAAAAACCTTAGGGGAGCCTTACAATTTTCGAAAATTCAATGGTGGAGGCTAGGGTTTTTGAAACCCTAGCCCAAGTCGACATATTTGGGCTAAGGGTTTAAGGGCAACCCAAATATATTAATCTTTCTCTCTCTATAAGTCATCTTATCCTCTGCCATGTTTGAGGGCAACCCAAATATATTAATCTTTCTCTCTCTATAAGTCATCTTATCCTCTGCTAGGTTTGAGGGCAACCCAAAAGGACTGTGCTGCTATCAATTCAAGTATATTTATAAATTATAGTTATGGCTTGGACACCTAATCCAACAGTGATGACACATGATAATGGTTAATTTTAATTCAATTATCCTAAAATAATTTAAACTATTTAAATGATCTATTTCCTAATTTACCAAAAATGAAATAATTTCAAAAAATCAAAATAATGCTAAAGGATAAATAAATATTTCAGAGAGTATTACCAAAAAAAAAACATTTTAAAATCACAAATATCCTAAAAATCGATTTATCCAAGCAATAATTGAATTTTCGAAAAAAATTGTCAAACAAGAAGTTATGTAGTGCAAATATCAACTAAGCATAGACTCTGATACCACTGTTATATTTTCTATACCTTAGATTCACTAATCATGGCAGCGTAAACATTCAAAATAATCTAAGGCAAGTAACAATTACTAAAACCTACAAGGATCCTACTTAATGATGTTTACAACTACAAGAGGGATCAAAATTACCAACCTTTTAGCAAAACCAATTTCTTGAAGAACCTTTAATGTGTATTGAATCCACGCTAAGGAAGGTAGTACCAAAAAAGAATACCTCTAATGGTTCAGACCCAATAAGTTCAAATTATTAGGTTAATTGGTTAATTAAGAAAGTTTGCTATAAGACCCTAGAGAGGGATTATAGATTTTTCTAAGAGAGAAGAGGAAACTCCAAGTCTCAGAGACTTCTAGGAGCGGGATGAAAATAATGAGTGCTAGGGAGGGTTTTTATAGCTTGCAAGGATGCTTAAAGATAAACCTTATTTGAATTCAAACCGATAATGATAATTGATTAAATAATCCAACTTATCTTTAATTCAAATATTATCCTTTCATCCTATAGGTGGTGAACGGAATTTATAAGGATAAACCTTCTAAATTTCGTCCCCTACTCATCCCTTAACATAATCCATTGCCCAGCTATTGAACAATTAATATTTAGTCCTCGCACTTTTAATTACTCCCAAATTAATTTTAATTAATTCCAAACTAGTCTCTAATTAATTTATCATCACACTTTTAATTACTCCCAAATTAATTTTAATTAATTCCAAACTAGTCTCTAATTAATTTATCATCACATAATAAATTAATAAACTATTTATCTCTCTCTTTTATTTAACCTAATACTATTTGGACTACTAAGGGCAACCCAAAAAGAACCCTGCTATTAATTGAAAGTCATTACCAATTAGCTATAATCTTGGACACTATTCCAACACTAAGATCCATACCGCTAATCAATGCTAAGTGATGACATGAAAGAAACACGATTGTGTAAGAGGGAGGTTGGCAAAGTACCTTCCTATCCCTTTAACTAATTGAACAACAAGAAAGAAAATAATCTAGTTTCCCAAACTAGATGTGCTCATGTAACTAGAAAGTTGAGTGGATACCGAAGTGTCCAAAAACTTGTACATGACTTATTAAATCAACTATATGATATAATAAATAGTTTTCACCCTCTTGATTTATTATTTTCATAAAATAATAATTATCTCCTAATTAAATACAAGAGTTGATTGTCTATTAATAATCGTATTAATAATAAATATTCAATATGTGCCAACTTGCTTAAGGTGTGACCCTATAGGATCATTTGTTATTGACAAACGTCATTCTAAAATGATTCTTGAGCATATAGATCCAACACTATTTCCTTTGGTTTCATGTTTGGGCTGCACTCTTTACAGTTCAACATCAGGATCTTATAAGCTCATTTATGTGGTTTAAACATTTATACACATAGTTACTCACTCGAACGCACAAAACAAGAATGGAAGGGTATTTATCATCACTTGGCAATACAAAATCACCCTTATAACCATGCTCAGCTGCACAAATCAGAAATAGACCTAGGAAGTTGTTAATGTTCGGCCACGTACTCTCATATCTCTATGTATAAGATTGACCGATTATAACAACAATTTATTGCTTTTATGGTGAGAGAAGTATCAAGGATGGACACTTCTCCAACCCTTCATGGCCCCTAGTGAATAAAAGCATATAGTACATTCATTTTGAGTTCAATTCATACCAAAACTAAAGAAATACAAAGGAGAAACAAAGTACATAAGATTAAAGGGTTTAAGCTATCACTTTATGTGCTCCAAAAGAATTCTTCAAGGGAAGAGAAGTTCATGTTTGATAAAACTATTATAAAATGTATATTTATCATTCTTGTGTGCTATTTATGTTAAACAAAGTGTGGAGCCTAATATGAACCAGAGAAGTCCAGATGATCGAAGAGATTCAGCTGTTGGAAGCAACCATAAACAACTGTTGGAAGCAACCATAAACATAGGCAAAGAATTGTTGGCGCTGTTGAGGTCTGCGCCTCGGAAGAATCCTCAGTTCTCGGTCAATGTAGTTCTTCACTCCGGTTAGACTAATTGAAGCAAATCGACAGTGGAAGAAGATATCGAAAGTCGGATGTATCTCACCCAGAATGACAGAAGTGCTTCTTTAGTAGATCAACAGAAAGGTGGGAACCGAAGAGTATCAGATCAGCAGGACCTAGGAAGGTCACACCTCTTCCGAATAATAAGATACGTCTCCTTCGGCTGGGCATGTGAAGAAGGCAACCAAGATAAGACAGAAGGAATTGGTAATAACCGAGGAGGTCAGCAGACCGAGAAGGTTATCAGACCAAAGATTTGTGATACAGAGTGAACTCCATCAGAATGAAAGAGCCATGTCAGGATAAGCCAATCACCAATATCTTCTACAGACCGTAGTTCACCGTGACAACAATAGTTTGGGCTACAGTCACATGAGTCAATGCATCAACAACAGAAGAAGGTGAGACCGCAATATTCTCTCATCGAAGCTCAGTTCAGACCGAAGAGTTTCCTCAGGCAAAGAGTTGGCCCCTTAACGAAGTGTAGTCCGACAGAAGTGTAGGAGCATAGTAAGACAGTTACATAGTTACAATTGCTAGTTTGAATCTGATTTCTGTAGTAGAACTCGAGATTGATAGTAGTTTAGATTAGTTAGTTGCAATATATTGCTTTGGCATATATTTGTTTTTTTTTTGGTTTTTGCTTTGAGTTCAGTTTCGAGTCACGTGTACGGGATATCCACCATCTATAGAGTGACACTGTAGATTGGTAGTATTTAGACACAGAGTGCTAACCACGAACTCCACAGTTCGATCCTTACTTGCCGTTAGCTAGTAAGCTGTAAGGTTTTATTTAGTATTTTTGACCGCATCAACGACTGCGACGTGTCACTTGGTATTGTCACATCGACTGTCAGAATATATTGGGAATGCACGAGGGCATAGTATTAAAGTGTCACAGCAGCATGGGGAACATGGCATAGTCGCTTCATAGACTATAAAGCGACTAGGTGCTCAAGCCTAGTTTGGCATTTCCTGCCCAAGACCTTGCGTATTTAGTCTTCCATATTTGCTTATATAAATCTCAATTATCCTTCACCAGGATAAATGTCTATATGTCGAGTGGTAGATATGCAATGTTCGGGCTGTGAACATTAAGAAGATAATCTCAGTTTCTCTCTTATAAACATTGAAGTTTATCAATGAAATTCTGTCGGTTTCTCACAGTGGACGTAGCATGAATTGTTGTTAAGTGAACCACTGTATATCATTGTGTTTCTCACACTAATTCTTTGTATTTCTCTTTATTCTAGATAGTTGTGAGGGTTGATCGTTTGTTTGAAGTACTTACTCGTGGGGTCAATCTGTATGAGATAAAGAAAGGTTGTGTCCTGATCCGATCCTAACAATTTAATGATATTTATTATGCTTTTATATTTTATGCAAACCCTAGAATTGTTATATGAAGTGTATGAATCAATTGGGTGTTTACAACTATAAATGGATTAATTGCAAGTATGTTATTTCATTTTTGGTATATCTAGAGTTATTTGAGAATAATTATTTCATGTAATGGTTTCAAAAACCTCAAATTATGATGAAAGACCGATTTAAATGGAATTTTGGTATTTTCATGAAGCATATCCTAAAAATTAAGCATAATGATTTAGCGTATTAAAGTATAATACTCTTATGATTGAAAATTGTTGATATCTCAATTAGAAAAAAGAGTCATATGAGATAGTTATTTGTAAGTAGAATAATATATCGGAACAAGTGATTATCTACCGGATAATTACAAGTATCATTATGTTGAGAAAATAGAGAAAGGCCGTGTCCTCATCCGATCCCAACAATTTAATGATATTTATTATGTTTTTATAGTTTATGCAAACCCTAGAATTGTTATATGAAGTCTATGAATCAATTGAGTGTTTAGAACTATGAAATGAATTAATTGCAAGTATGATATTTCATTTTTGGTATAAGTGGAGTTATTTGAGATAATTATTTCATGGAATGGTTTCAAAAACCTCAAATTATGATGAATGACGATTTAAGTGGAATTATGGTATTTTCATGAAGCTTATCCCGAAAATTAAGCATAATGATTTATAGTATTGAAGTATAATACTATTATGATTGAAAATTGTCGATATCTCAATCAGAAGAAAGAGTCATATATGATAGTTATTTGTAAGTAGAATAATATATTGGAACAAGTGATTATCTATCGGATAATTACAAGTATCATTATGTTGAGAAAATGACACTGAAAGTCATAATCATTGAATAGAAGGAGCATAAAGGGTTTATGCTTGAATTTATATTAGAATGAATTATATATGAAGTGAACACATGATTGAGACTAAGATTTTTTATTTTATATCAGTGAGTAGGATTGAAGGAAGTCATTTATCAATGTCTAGATCAAGTTAAGGGCAAGGGTAAAGTTTGTATATAGTTGCATTAACTACCAAGGTGAGTATATTTGGAATTTTTATCATGGGATATGTGGCGAAAACAGTTTATTTATTATGAATCAAAATATTATTCTTTGCATAATCTAAATGAGTATTGAAAGTATGAAAAATATATATTGTTATGATCAATGAATATTTTCTAGTAAGCAACATGTTTAATGTTTCCGGTTTATTTATGGAATCATTGTCATGAGTTTAAGAATATTTCAAGAATGATATATATATATATATATATATATATATATATATATATATATATATATATATATATATATATATATATATATATATATATATATATATATATATATTCGTTGGTTTATTTTGGAATATTTGTTAGAAGTTTATCGATATTTTGACTAGCTTGAGTTATGATTATTGATTTTTTCCTTATTTAGAAGCATTGCGATGAGAAGTTAATAAAAGACATAGCATGCTAGTTGTTATCATTGGATTTCTTATTGATTTATGATTTTATTGGATTTTTTGTTATGTCATGAAAGCATTCGATTTTTTGAGAGGTCTGGACATGCCCCGTAATGGGACGAAAGACAATACTAAGATGGTACCACTATCACAAAGAACATGTCTAAGCCAAAGAGTCATATTCTATCTAAGTGAGTTGATCTATTATTTTCACTTTGGTAAGAAACACACTAGGAGAATCTATGTGGTTTTCATGACTTGTTCTTTTGACCCAATGATACGGAGATAATCTGTGATGTTTTATGTTTGATTCATTTACCCAATGACACAGAGAATCCGTGATGTTTTCATGTTTGTTTCTTTTACCTAATGACACGGAGAGAATCTGTGAGGTTTTTCATTGAGCTAAGTTTATGATTATATATGTTTCAAATTATGGTTTTGATACATGAAGCTTTTTAAGTTATATTCTATTGAAAAATTTATGATCATACATTGTATTTTATTTTTAAATTAAAATTTAAAATCTTGTTAAGGTCATTGCCCGAAGATGCCTTTTAAATATAGACTTCAAAAACTATAGTTTCAAAATAATAATATACTTTTAAACAAACTGATTGTAACAGACAAAAGTCGAGGACATTTTGGGTGACTTCATATATGTATGGCTCATTCGACAAACTTGAGTTTTCAAAATTGTATTAATCTAACTAGAATTTTATAATATTACGGAAGTACTCAAATTTATTAAATATATATGTTGAATTATGGTGTCTACTTTGATACAAGTCAAAGAACACATCTTCCAATTGAAGACACATGGTATGAGTAAATTACACAATTTAATAAACTTCGCGAAGTTGGTGGGACACTTTCTATTTAAGACGTGGTCAAGTTGTAGGGTGTGTGGTGAACGGGTAGGTAGGCTAATAGCAATGACGAAGACATGGCTGTGCTCAACTCCACTATGTGTTCTAATCATAGCTATCATTGGAGCAGCCAGCGTTACCGTGCATGGCGGCGCTCCTCACCGGATTCTTCTGGATACCGACGTTGATACTGATGATTTTTTCGCTATCTTGTACCTCTTGAAGCTTAATCGATCTGAATTCGATTTGCAGGTTCCTTCTCTTACCTATACTCCATATGTGTCCATATACGTACATATATGTGCTACCCCACGAATACCAAGTTTTTGAAGGGATAAATCATTATCGAAGGCACGTTTTAGAAAATTATACTTTCATAACGAACCATTGGTTTCGTTGATTTTAGTAAAACATAAATTTTTTATTTTTTCGTATTTAATATTTATATAATCATGATAGATGGATAGTTAACTTTTAGCAAAAAAACCAACTACAATTATAGATAACGTTAAGAATAGTGATATTGAGAACCCCTAAAAATATATTATTCGTCCACCTCATCAATACAGTATCAGGAAAAGATTTTATTCTATTCAATTATTTGAAAATGATCTTATTTTAAAACGAGGATATTAACCTATCCAATTATGAAGATGTTTTAGACTTTTAGATGACAATGTCTATATATATATATATATATATATATATATATATATATATATATATATATATATATATATATATATATATATATATATATATATATATACACGCACAAACACATGGTTAAATTTTAAAGAACAAAAATAAAAACAAGTAAACAACAAAACCAATTGTGCGTCAGAATTCAAAATATCAACGGTTAAAACATGGATGCATATTTATCAGTTGGACGTGCATTAGTGCATGTACCATATTATAACAAAAAACCGACTTCAATTATTATTATTATTTTTGTTTTTTGAGTTATTTTATCAAGAAAAAACTAAATATACCAAAATTTGTAATTTTTTTGTTTT
Source organism: Cichorium intybus (assembly GCA_023525715.1). Lineage (NCBI taxonomy): Eukaryota > Viridiplantae > Streptophyta > Magnoliopsida > Asterales > Asteraceae > Cichorium > Cichorium intybus. Next base: position 38,247,237 of record CM042017.1, on the reverse strand, counting down.
TCACAAATGGAGATCGGTATCAGTATATAAATTATTTTTTACTTTTAGCTCGTCCAGATTCACAATGTGAAGCTGAACTGTATATATTTTTACACGTTAATTCACATATAACTAGTTATTGTACAAAGTTTTTTCAACAACATTTGATTAATCGCATGTGAATTTTCTATAAATTCACTTATCCATCTCAGTTAGTTAAATTGCGTTAAATCAAAATATTGAAATACTAAAAACATGTGCATTCACTTGAATTTACTTGTGACTTTAACTAGATTTACATGTGAATGTGAAGTTTTTTTTTGAATTCACATGAGTTGTTATTAAATTATTAATAATTGTTGAAAAGATTAGTTTAATGATCATTCACATGTGATTATCTTCAATAAAAGTTTGGGTAGTGTTCAGATGCTAATTGTGAATATGAACTCAATTTTGGAGAAAAAAAGTTTTTTTTGTATATATTGATATAGATATCTATTGAAATAGGACGATTTTTTTTTTTGAATTTTATATACTTCGTTTTTTATTCAATAAATAATAAATCTAAATAATTTAAAAAACAAATAAATAAAGTCTACTTTTTCTATAATCTCACACATTCATGTCTACTGTCAGCGTGACAAATGTTTGGGGGGAGGGGGTGGGGGTGGGCAACGGGAGATCTTAGTTGTTCAAAAATCAAAATATAAAGAGTTTTTATAAGGTAGCCAACTAACACTAGAACATTTATTATTTATTTATTTATTTATTTATTTTTGGACCAGCGAATACAATTTCACCTTGAGCGTACTCAGTCGTGGTAATCCGGGTCGGCATTTAGCCGGCGGCCCGGAGCCACGAGCTTTTCCCCTCCCCCTTTGCTTCGCCGAACCAGGAAAAATCTCCCATATGTGCATTGGACGGGGATTGAACCCAAGACTTTTACCCATATGAGTATATAACTCCGGTGCCTCAAACCAGCTAGGCTGGAAGTCATTAGCAGAACATTTATTTAGTTTGAATAACCACAATATAATGAATTTTTATGAGGTAGCCAACTAACGTTAGAAGATAAGAGCAAACAATTAAAGTCAAGTACACAACTCAAATTTCAACCACTCATGACATACATTAATGTGTTTATCTCTCTCTTTCTCTCTCTGTCACTCTTTCTCTCTGCATATATATATATATATATATATATATATATATATATATATATATATATATATATATATATATATATATATATATATATATATATATATATATATATATATATATATATATATAAAGGTTCCAGAAAAACAGTTGAGAACACCAATGCTGCCGTGCCGTTCCACGACGACGAAATGAGTTCTTATTATTCATATATGATTGGGTATATTCATATATGATTATTCATATAATCATATATGAATAACATATATGAATAATCATTTACGAATAAACATATATGATTGTGGTGGTCGGAATGGTGATAGAGGGTGTCGATGATGATGGTGATGGTGATAGAGGGTGAGTATTCATATACGTTATGTTTATTCGTAAATGATTATTCATATACGTTTATGATTATTCATATAATGATTATTCATATACGTTATTCATATATGATTATATGAATAATCATATATGAATATACCCAATCATATATGAATAAATCATATATGAATAATAAGAACCCATTTTGTCGTCGTGGAGCGACGTGTCAGCGCTGACGCATTTAGTGATCCAGATTCATTCTTGCGTTCTCAACTTTTTTGTCATTCTTCAATGGAACCTTCCCATATATATATATATATATATATATATATATATATATATATATATATATATATATATATATATATATATATATATATATATATAAAATAGAAAATTTATTGTTGAATATAATAATAATACAAAAATAAATAGACAAGGACAAAACGTCTCAACTGTTTCTCAGTTACTTGCCGATTTACTAAATACGATAATATATTTATCTATATTTCAGATATGTAACGTTTCGTTTCATTTAGTATCTATATATATTATAAAAGAAGCATTTTTACTCAAACCACATTCATTTGAAACCTCCAACCTTTCAAATTCTTTTTCAATTAATACATTAAATCTTTTATTATTCTAATTTCAATAATATTGTTCATTTGAATCTTCCACTTTATGTTTATTATTCTAATATACTTACTTTAATTAATGATTTTCATTGTCAATTAAAATACACTATTTTATTAAATAGATTCAAATATTTATAACTTCTAAATCATTATAATTATCACGTAGTTATTTTATTGGAATATCAATAACTTTTTATTAATAAGTAGTAGTTTTTAAATGTCTTTTTTTAAACTTTTTCTAATTATAATAACGGGTTATAACAAACAATAAAAATAGTTGAATTTTAAGTAATCATGATGATCAAAATTAAAATATTGTTAAATAAGTAACTTTTAAATTAATTAATCATAACGATAGTTCAAAGTAACATTAAATCAAGAAGTATATTTAATTTAGTTAATACACAAGTCGCGGATAAAGCTCATTGAGTAATATTAATTAAAATAGTTACAATTTTATATATCAACTCAGTGTTAGGATTATTATCGCATAGTTAATGTCAATAACATAATCATTTTTAACAATATATTCGTTAACAATCGAACTACACGATTTTCACTTGCGCAACGCGCGAGCATTCGCCTAGTTCAATATAAAACTATAATATACAGTAAGTTTAATTTGGTGTTCCAGGCAATAACAGTGAACACGAATTCATGGACGAATGCTGGGCATGCTGCAAATCAAATATATGATATTCTTTACATGATGGGGCGAGATGATATTGCTGTTGGTGTAGGAGGTGAGGGTGGAATATCCGAAAATGGTACAATACTACCAAATGTTGGTGGCTATCTTCCTATAATTGACCAGGTTTACATTAATTTCATGCAATATTTTCGTGAAATGGGATAAGAATTATATCGTGAATCTGATGTTAAGTTATGGTTAGGGACGTGGTACGGCTGGACCTTGTAGATATAGACAAGCTATTCCTATTGGATTATCTGGAGGAAGAGTAGATATAGACACAAATTTCGGCCTGCGAAGAAGCTTTCTTCCACAGGTATTTAGCTTATTATTCTTGTTGTTGGAATTCCTACAATTATTAGCTTTAAACGACACAAATCTTTAGTTTATATTTATTAAAAAGTCTTTAAATAATAACCACGTTTCACATACGTTCAATAATGTACCTTAAACATTTTAATCAACAGTTTTAACTTTTAACTACAGAACAAAACTATAAGTTTTGAACTTCAACTTTCGTTCAATCTTCTGAATCTTTGTAGATTTTGTTTCATTTTCATAAAATATAGTAACGTGTTTTATCTTTGATCGATTAAATGTGTACGTTTTATTTACCCGTATTCTATCATTTTTTTCTTAAAGATGACATGAAATTGACCAACTTATTCAGATCTGAAAGATGACATAATTCCAAAAATAGGAGACTTCCATCTTCGAATCGAATTCCAAGTAACAAAAATAACAAATATCGACATCCCATATCGATGTATTTCCTTAAAAAAACAAAAGTCAGAATCTTAACAAAATGGAGTTCCTCTTTAAACCAAAATTCCTCAAAGGACAATTAAATACAATTTATGAAATTGAGGCTTCATCATGGCCATCACTCGCAAATATAAAAAGTTAATACAAAAAAAAAAAAAAAAACACACACACACACACAAGAAGGAACCAACACGAGCATTTCTAGAAAATATTATTATCTCTAAGTGCCTTATGGCACAACATAACTTTGTTTCTTCTTTAATATAAACGAATTCTACCTTGATGAAAGAAAAAAGCAACAAGAAAAAAAAACCTTAATTGCCACCTAGTCGTCGTCCAAAGTTGAATACAACTAAAGTTGACTGAATAGTTTAGACAGAGAAGCTTGGTCATGGCTCACATAATCCAAATTCCACCCAATAGAAGCCTTCAAGCACATGTTTCTTGCAAGTATCTGAAAAATTAGCCTTCAAGCACCAGTTTCTTGCTAGTACCTCAATAAATTCTTTGAAGTTTTACAAATGTATCTAAATAAAATGTCTATAATGATGCCAAATCACTAGTGCCAAAATAGTTTCTACACCATATAGCATGCTCCAACATGAACTCATGAACTGAAGTGGTACATTTAGCAAACAATTAGAGATGTGATGCTAGATAAGTAAAAACTTGAAACCAAATTTCTTGTGGCCTGAACATCTTTCGACCAAAAATTACGTAGCAGCCAAAATACTTTACCATTATAATTACTCCAAAATACCTTACAATATCAAATTCAAGAACATGTCGAATGATCTTCAAAATGTTTACACCATAACTTAAACCCTCCACTAATGACATTAAAGGAGTTTGTATATATAGAATAAATGAACAAACAATGTGCAACAACAAATATGTAAAAGAATTAGAAGAAGAGAACAAAGAAAACCTTCTTAAATGGCCTTTTCCATGAACAAAAAGCTCTAAGAGTATGTATTACCTTTCGAAACTGTATGGATGATCCTGAAGTGGTCGAACACTAACAATATCCATAATCCATAACCAACAAAAACTACAATGAGCCGAACCCCTAAAGAGTTCAATTGACAATGAAATTTCATGGATTGTGGATGATATCAAATATCCTAAATTTAGAAAAAAGGGGAACCAATAAAATAAATTAGCCTCCAAAACAAAAATCTCACGTTTGATTCTTATACATATATGACACATTTTTGGATAAATTTATTCAACCAACAAGATGTTGGCCGGCGAAAATCAAAAAATGATAGAAATTAAGCGAATATAAAGAATCAACCAAACAAAGAAACTAACCATGAAAAAGAGAATTTAACACGATTACATTATCAACATGATAGTTATGTCCATACAAGAAAATGAGATCTTTTATTACAAAAGAGAACCAAAAAACTAGACAATTACGAAACACCAAACAAAATAGAAATGTATTGCTATGGTGTATTTGAATCGCTTAGAATCATGATTAGAAAGTGACGTCCAAGATACAAAATCAAAGAAGATGCTTTGATTAAACTTACACAAAAATTAGTATACTCACAAATACACAACTTGAAATTTTGATCTCTCAAATTGCAATAAGATCTATTATGCCTACATACATTACAAAATAACCTACATATATAAGAAATTAAAGAGAAATCCTAAAAAATAAAACGCTACTTATTTAGTTATTGATAATCCCATAGAACAATAATTTCCTTGTAATTAGTAAACCAAATAGAAGGCTTCTTTGTTGGAGTCGGTTTTCATATAGCAAAAATTGTAAAAGTAAACATGCATATCTTCTCCCAAATGTTATGCTATTATGCCTCATTACAATATACAACTCAATGGGATTATTTTTGCATCTGGGAGGGATATTTATATCTAACATTCTAAAACTTTCTTTTTTGTCTTATCTTTAAGGTAGTTCAAGTACATAAAGTGATGGTATGTTTTCATAGAGAAATCATCACTCCCTTTATAAAAACATTGAGGAAATTTATCAAAATGTGAGCCCAAGAACTATTAATGAGACTCTGTTTTAATGAAAAATAACACAATCTATAAAAAGGATAAAATACATGTTATTATTTTTTTTAGAACGGCAAATTTATCCTACTCCTACTCCTAAACTTCTCCTTGTTATGTTAGTGTCAGGATTTGAACCCATGACCTCCTTGTTAGTATATCACCTTGTTAGCCAAGTGGGCTAGCCCCAACTTGTATAAAATACATGTTATTAATTATGTTTTCTTTAGGAACATGAACTTGTGCCTTACTCCTATTATTTGAAGGACTTTCATTCTGATTGTCAAGAGGTTGATGTAGTAAGGTAATTGTTCTTCAATAACTCCAAATCCCTCGTCCACTAGTGTTTTGATGAAATATGTAATAAACTAGTTTGTAGAAGTAGAAACTATAATGGCTATTGATCACATCCTATGATTATGTAGGGAAGTTTGTCTTCATTAAATAGAAAAAGATGCAAGAGAAATAAGCAAAACCAGTTAACAGAAAAAATTTATCCTACTATTAAAAGATAGGTAAAATAAAAATATAACAATAAATACAAATAGTAACTAAAATTGTAAATGCCCCTTGAATCTCAACTTAGGATACAGACAAACATAAATATTGGAACTAAAGAACTCAAACCGAGAATGATAAATTTGGTGAAGATATTGGAAAACTGAAGGTCTGGAGGGACAAAGTTTACATCAAGAGCACACCATGAGACAAGCAATCAAATGAATGGGAAGCAAATATCATTATTTTTAGCACGTTTTCATGTGACTAAGTCTTAGGTAAAAAAAAAACCATTTTGTTTTGTCAAACAATAGAATTAGTTTGCCCAAAATATTGGCATGAAAATCATAAAGACATCAGTGAGACGACGACCCAAACTATTTTCGACCATGGTGTTGGAAAGGGAATGATACATAGGTTAAGTGTTGTTATGGGCTACTATTATTAATGCTCTAAGGATACAAGATTGTAACCAATGATGGTAGAATAACCATATGTGGATTTCCAAGTGTCAAAAGTGGGGTTTCGTGTATTCAAAAATAATTAATGAACACAGTTTAGGAATTCATGAAAATAGTTTACGCAGCGAAATCGAAAAATCAAATATTCTAACCCCAAAGCCATGGATACAATCAGACATAATATTAGAAACTTAAAGAAAACCATAAAAGGTTTAGAAATCATACCCTTAAAGCCCAAGACATTTGATGTAGGATATAACAACCAAAGTAGGTTGTTACTATAATGTATCTATACAAGTCAGTCCGTATAACTAACATATTTTTAACCATCAAAGTTGTAATCACTCACAACATAAATATATGAATATATGACACGCGCAGAGGTCGTCGTGCGGTCAAAAATAAGAGAAATACCTAACACACACTAGTATAGCGGTAGTCAGGGTCGATCCACAGGAGCTTCGTGGTTAGACTAGATGAGAGATTACCAACTAATAGTGTCACAGCTATAGTCGGAGGATCTGGTTTCTATTTTCCTAATCACTAGCAAATGAGACAAGAATCAAACACTCAAGCCAAGCTAAGCTATGTCCAAATGACCTAGTCACTTTCTGAAATCAGAAGTACATCTCTGACTCAGAAGCAATCAAAGGCATCCAAACTAACCAAACCAAGCAAAGCATAAACTAACCACTAGTTAAAGTCCTATTGAACAGTTACTAGCCAAGGTTTAATGCTTACTAAATAACCTAATTAGCTACTGATTTCAGCTAAGAAAAACAGTCCTAACAAGGTCCAAAACAATATCCAAAACACAATCAATCAAACAAACCAAACACAAACATCCAAACACCGAAAAGCTAAGATTAAATGTAACCAAATGCTTTTCGTTCACCAAACTGAATTCCAATCACAAAAACAGTAACCAAATGTTTCTAAAACAGAAACCTAAGTGCTCAAAGTCAGTGGTTGTCACTCCCAAAGACTTTAGCTACAAAACTACTTACTACTAAAATGGAAATTAAATCCAAAAACATAAAATACCAATTGTGAGCTTGCTGAAATGAAATCCTGGAGTCAAAGAGCTTCAAGGTCGATGTTTACACCCAGTCTTTGCTCGGGTTTTCGGCTGGAAATGCATCTATTTATACTTGCAAATTTCCCGCAACCACGCCGCGCAGAAATGAAATCCGCGGCGCGCGTACTTATCTTTTCCCGTTTTCTTCGGCATTTGAATGTGTTCCACCGCATTAAGTCCGCGACGCGCATAATTGATTCCCGCGGCGCGCGTACGAGTTCTCTTGATTTTTCATTCCTTCCCAACTTCTTCCTTTTGCACGCTTTTAGTCCCTGTTTCCATTCTTTTTCTCCAAACAAGTCCTGACACGAAAAGTGAGACTACCCAGACATATTTGATATAATTTTATCAAGAACAGGGCTCAACAACGCCTAAAATACTTGATATTACTAGGCGTTGTCAATATAAACCCTCAAAAAAATTGCGGAGCGTCACTAATATCGTGGTCAATGGTGGGAGGAAGAAAAGAACGTTGTTAGGGTATTTGTGACTTTTACCAAAAATCAAGAACCTTTCTTTCTTAAATACCGACTTCAATGGTAGGCTTTGAGCTAAACCTTTATACCATTAATCAATTACGCCAAAATCAACTAGTTAATTACTTTAATTAATTATATTGTATAATTAAAAAACATCTTTACTTAATTATTTAAATCAAACCTTTTTATTAAAATTTTGCTCCGACTTAATAAATAAAATTCCTTTTATATTAAAATATTTATGTAGTTGACAAATAATAATAATTTATCTAATAAAAATTTATTATTTGTTTTGGATATTTTAAGGCTTTTAGTGTGTGACCTCATAGTCCCACACATAATTAGCAGTAGACCAATTTTTTTCATTGCACACTATTTTCAATCTACTCCCACTTATACAAGCAATAAAACATCCAAGTGTATAGATACTGCTAAGCATCTAGCAATATGTCATCTATCCCAACTACATATGAATTTTCATCTAAAAAAATCCATCATTAACATTCCATGGCGAATACGTTAACGTCTTCATTTTCTCTTTGTTATGATGTTATGGAGCATGAGGCATGTATTAAAATCACTCGATTGCTCACTATATTTTTTCTCTATCTGTGAAGTTAGATAAGATAAGATCCAACTTCTACATAGACAATCTAGGAATGGTTATACACTTTATCTTATCTGATTCTATCGAAAGGGTTCAACCACACATCATGTTGATACTCTTAAAGGAACAAATCACATTTTGACTATATGTTCACTTAACGAGTTTCATGTTATAGCTGGTAGAAACATGTATAAATACCATATTTTAGGTTGGCGTTTGGTGTACTTCTAGGTATAACACTATGTCCATTTAGGGCTTGAAATATATCTCAGGTCGAAGGATAATATATATTTAATGTATCACATTCAAGATGCACTCAATGACACCAACCCATGAAGTGCAATATCAAAGTGGATAAGTCCAATATTCAATCTCATGAGTATATATGAATTTTTTGGATCTTCCACTAAGATACATCTATATCACGGATGCCACCAAAACCCTTACAATATTCTTTCATACAATCAATCCCAAAACCATAACTGACTAATGACCATTTAAAATATGCTAGAAAAAATGAAACATGAAAACTTGAAACACGATTCTGTTATATGATGAAATATTTCTTCGAAATATTAGAACACACTAAGACAAAACTACTTAATGTTATGCTATCTAAATACAAAAAATATAAAGACATGCTATCAACATTCTTTGACTAAAAGAAAATAAAAGGAGTGGGAATAAATAAATGATATTAGTGAACTTTTCAAGAACCACTACATTCTTTTGATCTGATTTATCAACATACATTAAGGTTACAATCAATGATATGTATTTATAGTGATTGTTTGACCTAATTACTTATTGACTAAACCCATGGGCCTATGACCTCACCGACATAAGCTGACCCGTGAATGTACATAACATGGTCCGAAGAAAGTAGATGAACAAAGGTTTTTCTACTACTAAAGCTTCGTCTCACTCCTATTACCGACAACCCATGTTCTTAAAACAAAAGTCAATTCCCTTAGTTGCATTCTCTATCCTCAACCATGTCCTCTATCCTCGACAACTTTATCTGTTTTTAGGTGAAGCATATCTTTTGGATGAAGCGTGTCTTTAGGTTAGAAGCCTCTCTTCAGTTCGAAAGCCTCTCTTCATTTCAGAAACCTATCTTCTGATTAGAAGCCTTTCTTCAAATCATAAGCATTTCTTTAGGTCAAAAGCCTCTCTTCACCTCACTAACATCTCTTAAGGTTAAAAGCCTTTATTGATGTGATACCCCATCTTGATGTGTTTGGTTCTTCCATGAAACACCAAATTCTTTGGTAGGTGAACTGCATTTTGTTTATCACAATATAGGACAACCTTTGATTGATCCAATCCTAAATCTGAGAGGAAGTTCTTCAACAAGATAATCTCTTTTCTAGCTTCTTTTATTGCCATATACCTACTTCTGTTGTTGAAAGGTCAACACTTTTCTATAGTCTTGACATCCAACTAATTGTTGTTCCTCTAATTACAAACACATAACATGTAGTGCTTTTCCTCGAATGCACTCAATCCCTCAAATCTACATTAGTGCCTTCTAGGATGAACTTATTTCTTTTGAAACATAATGCTATATTAAGGTTCCTTTCAAGTAACATAGTAGTCACTTGAATCCCTATCAATGCTCTCTTTCTGTATATGACACAAATATACACATAATTCCCACTATATGCACATTATTTCTACCTTGTCTTCTTTAGTATTTTGGGATTGTTTCTTATAGAGATCAAATGAAACCCAAGAGGTGTGCTTTAGGTCTTAACTTCTCTAACACATTTAATATATACTTATATTGGGAAAGTTTTAAAGAACAAGTAGCTTTACCTCTGACTATGCTCATGCTATGTATCTACTTAGCAACTAAGTCCTTCATCTCGAACTCTCTATACAACTGTTCCTTCAGCTTGTTGATCTCTTACATGTCAAATCTAGCTAGAAACATGTCGTTAACATATAAACATGCAGACGATGTAGAGGATTTCATCTTCTCCAGGTAACAAAAATGAACACTCTCACATCTCATGTATCCATTCTTCCTCAAGAAGTTATTAAAATTCAAGTACCACTGCCTTGGAGATTGCTTCAATCAATACATGGTTTTCTTTAATTTACATACTAGGTTATCCTTCCATGCAAATTGTAAACCTTCTGGTTGTGCCATGTAGATATCCTCTTCTAGGTCACCATGAAAGAATACTTTCTTCACATATATATGCTCTAGATGTAGGGCTTATATGATACTATCGAGGAACGTTTTGATTATGGCCATCTTCAAAACCGGAGAGAAGATGTCATTATAATCAATTCCTTCCTTCTATTGGAACCCCTTTACCAACAATATGGCCTTGTACCTCTCGCTTCCATCCATCTTACCCTTGACCCTAAATACCCACTTGTTTTGAAGCTCCTTTTATTGACTTTTAAAGTGAAGCAACATAAGCAAAATAAAACATGAATAACACAATACAATATTATGTCCACCAAAGAATCATTTGCATGCAATCAAAGACTAAAATCAACCAAAGAGATTTTAAAAACAACAACCTTTGAAGCCTTTGATTGAAATATTGAGAATATAGGTTGATAAAGATGGCAACTAGAAGGCAATGAAAACTTCCTCTAGAGGTATCCACCACAAGCTCCAACACCAATGGAAGAATGCTAGTTCTCAACTCTTGTAATAAAGACCAAACACTCAAGCTTGAAGACTAATATCGGATTTTGTATTCAAGATTATTATGATATGCTACACTTTTTCTCACAAACTAACTATGCAATAACCAAGTGTGTGTATGTGTATGTTCACGGCCAATAGTGGAACAAAAAAGAGAAAACTAACTCTATCTTTTAAGCATGCACTCATTAGAAGTTCCAACAACAAATGATGAGTTTTGAAGAACACACTATGCATGCATTGGAGCATGAAAGTGGCAAAACAAATATCATTATACCACCCAAAATGGTGTTGGCTGGCCATGAAGGAGAAAGAGGGAAAGAATGTGTCTTACACTCTCTATCTTTTATATTTTATAAGAAAACCTTTTACAATTTATAGAATATAAACCCTTTTCTAGTTAAATAAGCTTTTATAATCGAAATATATACATAGACCCTTATAGAATATAAACCCTTTTCTGATAACTGAAATATACACACTTTATAGAATATAAACCCTTTTCAGATAATACATTCTCGTTGAATGTCGCACCTCGGCTTTGGATAACCTTTTTGCTGTGGTTAACCTAGAAGTGATATTGCACGTCATTTATTCAACACAAAATCAGAAGTTTCATAATAGCTTCACCATCAACGTTTTCCCAATAGCAGTAACTGTCACAAAAAGCATAAGATATGTTGCAACAGCATCACCTTCGTCATCAGTAATAAAACTTTTTTCAGAAGCAAAAAGGATCGTAATAGCACCAGAACTATTGCATCAGAACTATTGCATCGGAATTGTGTTTTGAAAACATACATTTTAATTAATGTATTGATCAAGATCAATTTCCATACAAATTGACACTTAAATTAGTTGGTATTTGTTGATATTTTATTATGTCATTCAAATCAAATTTAACAACATAAACATATAAACACATTCCATATAATAATTTTGTACGGTTTTCATGAAAAAACCATCCAAACAACTTATACAAAGAATCCATTACAAATTCAATGTGCGTTAATTTGTATACTCACTAAATAAAAAATCATTTTTAACTTTGATGCGTGTATATCGTATGCACAATTTTCCTTTTGTGTACACAAGATCATACCTCATAAAATTTAAGCAAAATCTGATTTCTTGATGCGCAAGTAATCACAAACACAAGACTATTATACCACCATTAGAGTTTGCTGTTTATTCAAAACATAAACAAAGCATGCAATGCAAACGATTAAAAAACCCATCAAGATGAAGCAAGGATCTATGTTCAGTAAAATTAATATAAAAACCAAGTACAAGAAGGATAGTTATTTGTGTACCTTAATTCGATTATATTGAGATGTTCTTGCATGATCTTTGAGAACTCAAAGTAGAGTTCTTCTATCCATTTGTACTCAAAAGAAGAAAGTCTAAAACTCATCTTGAACACCTTATTTTAATATTGCCTTTGTCAAAATCTTGGAGAGTAAGAAAACCAAAACCCTAGGTAGGATTTCACACAAGCAAGATGGAGTAGAGAGGAAGAAATATAATGGTTTTGGCTTAGGATGCAGGAAGGACCAATGGAAGCCTATATATAGAGAGACGCCAACCCTTATCCTTGACATGCCAACCAAGCAAGATTTAAAATTTGAATTAGTTTGAATTATAAGATAATTATCTATTATAATTATCCTTAATATTTTGCAATGTACATAATTCAAATTAAGTTCCTCACAATAGGCATATGTAATGTCACCAACTTGTTGTGTCAGTGGGCATATCTCCAGCAACATGTACAAAAACAAAATTAAAAAGGAAATCCACGATCATTGTTAATTGAAGCATATATTTCATCAAATATTTTTTTTGTTTTATAGCGATTTCCATTACAAGTTCAAGCTCTATACATCAAATTAGTATTAGAGCTCTAGGTATTTGTAACACTACAACCTTATGTTCTTTATGGGTATATAATCTCCAAATTAGGTAATAAAAGGAACCTTTAACTACGATTACATTATAATGTCTTTTGGTTTAGATTTTTAATAGGTTCTTGGAATATGTTAACAATAAATTTCATGCTCAACGAAAGTCCTTAATGATATAATATTGTTCTTGAGAATGAAGACCTTGGGTCCCGTTGTGATTTACGTAGTCACAAGTTTGAGTGTGTTGACTACTATTGTTTTATATAATGGTTGTATCAACATTGACTGCTTTTTATATAAGGTATTGTTCCTTAAATGGCAACTTAATAGTTTATGAAAGGAAGTGTGTTTGTCAATGGTATATTAAGATGCGAGCCTCATTAAAACAACAAAGTATTTGGTTTCTACTTGTCGGAGAGAGGCCTAGTGGTGTGTATAACACAAACATTTAGCAACGAGAAGAGAAAAACATTTTATGATACTGATTTTGGATGAAGTGTTGTATGATAAGGAAGTGTACCGGGTTCATGGTTTCAAACTCAACTATTGGAACAAAAATCTTTTGTTAAAGGGTTGTATGCTTTACATGTAAAGAATTGGTCGGCATTGAAAGAAGACCTTGATGAGCTTAATTAGATATCAATATACTTAAAAAAGGTTGAAGTCAAGAGCGAGGATAAGAATGCGACATTAATTCTTTTGGTTTCATTGCCTATATTGAATGAGAAGTTCGTTAAATCATTTATGATATTGGAGAACTTTTGACCAGGTCCGAGGTCTGCACTCTGCACTCCGGGAGCTTAGACTCATGACATTGGGCATTGTTCTAGAGTCTCAAACATGTGGGGTTAAATGTTTTTGTTCAATATAAGGATCATCATAAAAGATGAATGGTGTACCGAGATCTTGGGGTACCGATCTCTATATGGGAAGCTTGTCAAAAATCTAGTGAAATTGACCATTGGAAGAACGATTGCCTTAATATCAAGGGAAACCGGCTGAATGGCAACATCATGAATGAGGATGCTAATTAGGAGAAGGAGTTGGTGCTTATAGTGATCATGTGTGGCTTTGGGAGGTGTGAGGCTTGGGTTTTGGATTGTGGTTGTCCATTCATCCATGAGTTCTCAAACAAAGGTTGGTTTTCAAAGTATCAAGACTTGATACCTGAGGTGTGTTTATGTGAAGATAAACATTGCAAGGAGGTCAACATTAGGCTGATTCATGTTACAATACGTGATGGAGTGGGTTTTACAATGAAACGGAACTAAAACTCGAATACTATTTAATTATCCAAGGGTTTATAGCCTAGCCATATCACGTGTTAGAAAAGATGTCCCTCCCCCAAGGGGTATGTTTCAAATCTTGTTGGAGTCTTGGAGACATTGGTTTGTAGTTTAGGTTTAGATTAGGTGCAAATTAAAAAAGAATAATATTTATTTATTTTTCAAATATATTGCCATAGCATTCATTAGTTAGACTCCGATACTACTTAAACAATGATAAGTTCGAATCTGTTTTACAAAAATAAATAGAAATGATAGCTTAGCTGTTTTACGTTTCCTAGTTGTCACAATTATCAACCTAGGTAATAATGTGTGACATTTTCCTTCAAATTTTGCTCTCCAGCAAGTTTTGATCCATCTTAGTTTTTTTTTTTTGGAAACGGCAATTTATAACACCTTGATCCATCTTAGTTAAAGCCTGTTCTAGTAAAACCAAAACAATAGTAAATCATAAGGAACATACTATGTGTTTTGTTGTGGTGGATAACTGTGATTCATTTGCTATCTTGTCGTTATGTATTAGGGCGGTAGGCGATACTCACCTCTTCGACAACCTACTACACAACAAGTACTGATCAAGACTGTATCCGAAGGTCCCATTAGTGTATTCATAACTGGGGTACACACAAATTTTGCTATTTTTCTTATGTCAAATCCGCACCTGAAGAAAAATATAGAGCATATCTATATCATGGGTGGAGGTGTGAGGTCGAAGAACCCAACTGGTTGCTGTCCCAAAAATGCGAGCTCATCTTGCCAGCCTGAACAGTGTGGTGACCGTGGTAATATGTTTACAGCCTTCAGAAGTAATCCGTATGCAGAGTTTAACTTCTTTAGTGACCCTTTCGCTGCATACCAGGTAACCTTAAACAGTCCTCCACAATTTAAAATGGATAGATTTATAGAACTAATCCACATTTAATTTGCAGGTTATTCATTCGGGGATTCCGATCACACTTGTTCCGTTGGATGCAACAAATACCATACCCATTACTGCAGAGTTCTTTGAGACGTTCCAGCAGAATCAAGATACATACGAAGCACAATATGTTTTCAAGTCTCTGAAGATGGCTCGTGATACTTGGTTTGATAATCAGTTCTTTACGGTAAAAAATTTTAAGGTCTTTGTCAATTAATTATGAGTGTTGATCAGCTGGTAAAAGCTTTTATCTTGATGTTTTCACAGAGTTATTTCATGTGGGATTCGTTTATGTCTGGTGTTGCGACATCATCTATGCGTAACATGCGCGAAGAAAGCCAGGAAAACGAGTTTGCTGAAATGGAGTATATTAATATCACTGTGATTACATCGAACGAACCTTATGGGATATCTGACGGTTCAAATACACTCTTTGATGGCCATAGGACCTCAAAATTCAACTTGGATATGAATGGAGTTCATAGTGGTCATGTTCAAACAGGGATTCAAGATCCATATTGTTTTGGTGCGGATGGAAAAGGGATATGTAAGGTGACTTACAAGAATGATGGTGAATTTATCTTGTTTATCCTTGATAATTTTGCACATTTTTATAATGTTTCCATTTGAATACAAAAATACAAACTGAAACTATGATTTCAGGATGGTTATACTGAAGAAGTCAGTGGACCGGAGTCCGTGCGCGTACGTGTTGCCACACGAGCAAAGCCTAATCGCAACAAAACAAGCTCTTTGGACAGGGAATATTTTGTTAGTTTTCTCGACGTAAGTTCGATCATATCAAATATTTCGAAGCTTGTGTTATGATCTACTTTTTGAATTACATAAGATATATATATAATATAATACAAGTATTTTTTTTATGATTTCAGGTACTAAATAGACCTCAACAAAGAGGCCGATTCAATTTCACATCCCAATTTCCTTATTACAAAGAAGTTTTCTACAAACCAAATTTCGCAGGAAAAAAACCTGGGAAGATTGTCGTATTTGATATGGATATGAGCGTAGGAGATTTCTTGGCGCTTATATATCTACTCAAAGTACCTGTTGAAGACATTAATCTCAAGGTAATATAATAATACTCACCGTACCAGTTTGGTATCCATAGACCATAATAAAGCCATTTTTCCCAAAAATTATACTAAACTGGCTTTTTGTATGTGTTCATGTTTTATAAATTTCAGGCAATACTAGTAACTGGAACTAGCGAATAAAGCTATTTTTCCCAAAAATTACTAAACTGGCTTTTTGTTTGTGTTTTTGTTTTATAAATTCCAGGCAATACTGGTAACTGGAACTGGCTGGGCAAATGCAGCAACAATCGATGTGATCTATGATTTGTTACACATGATGGGCCGGGATGATATTGCGGTTGGTTTAGGGGTTTCCTTAGGTTTGAACCAATTTTATCCAAATCAACCAAACACTGGTGACTGCAAGTATTCAGCGGCTATCCCTCACGGAAGTGGTGGCCGTTTAGATTCAGACACCCTCTATGGGCTTGCTCGCGATCTACCAAGGAGCCCAAAAAGGTTTGGTTATTTATTGTGTTAATATATTTGAACACAAGGCTTAGATTTGTTCATTAATTCGCAGGTATACAGCAGAGAACTCAGTCAAGTTTGGAGCACCTCGTAACACCGATTTCCCTGAACTTAGGCAACCATTAGCATTAGATGTTTGGAGATCATTAGTGGAATCCATCGATCATGGATCAAAAATTACAATTTTGACTAACGGGCCATTGACAAATCTAGCAAATATCCTACTTTCAGACACAAATGCTAGCTCGATGATTCAGGTGAGTCGGGTTCTCCTTCATAACATTTTTAGTAATTTAAATCCAATGACCGTTAATATGTTATTACAGGAAGTATTTATAGTAGGAGGGCATATTAACTATAAGAACAGCAAAGAGAAAGGAAATGTGATCAATGTTCCATCGAATGAGTATGCAGAACTAAACATGTTTCTGGACCCTTTAGCTGCAAAGACGGTATTCGAATCATCATTGAATATCACACTCCTCCCTCTTCGTATGCAACGTAAACTCCACGCATTTCCAGAGATCATAAGAAGATTGGATCAAAAGAACACGACTCCTGAAGCTGTTTTCAGTCGACGTTTGTTGAAGAGGCTTTATGGCTTACAACAAAAGCATCACATATATCGACATATGGTATTTGCATTAAATCTACTTTCATTGTCTTTATGGGACAAGCTGTTTTGACTAAGGTTGTGGGCATATACTGCAGGATACATTCTTGGGAGAGATCATAGGAGCACTTATCGTTGCTGGGGATCAAAAAACTTTAAATTCAACCTTCCAGGTGAAGCATCTGAAGGTCATTGCAGAAGGACGTATAAATGAAGATGGACAAGTTATTGTTGACACAGGAAAAACGAAAGGATTCAAAGTACTGGAGGATTTCAATAATGTATCATGCTACAATATATTTGCAGATCACCTTGCTCGTAGAAAACAATCTTCTGTCATAGGAAGCTTTGATGAGCAAAAGAAGATTTGGAGTTCACCGTAAAGAAGAACCGTTGTTATCTGACATGTTTGATTTAATCTTTCATATGGCAATAAATTCTGCACATGGTGCAGTTCTGTAGAATGAGTTGGGAATATAGTGTTGTTTTAAAAGTGTTTCTATGAATGGAGAATATTGCCAATTCAGGTTATTCATCTTTGATTTTTACTTTTATTACATTTTAATTCATTTACCACTACTACAAAAAGGCAATGGTGCCGGGATGAGAAGGATAATGGAACCCGGAAGTGGAACCAGTTACTAGTAGGGGATGTCATTAGAAGAGCCAATGCCGCAATGGTGCGTGGTGGTGCAACTCTATCTTTTAAGTAAAAGAGCATGTTTGCTAACTAACAAATTTGATACTCTTTTTTTGAGATATCCACAATGACCATATATATCTATAAAATGAGAAATCATATATCCTTCTAATTTTTCCTCCTACTTACCCTCCTACCCAGCTTAAATGATGACAACTCCTACCCATCTTAAATGATGACAAATGTTATATTTAATAAAAATAATAATATTTTAAAACACCTGTCACTTTTTAAAAAGGGTAGGAGGAAAAAGTAGGAGGAAATATAAATTTTCTTTTCGAGAAATCATATATCCTCCTAACTTTTCCTCCTACTTAATTATCCTCATATCCATCTTAAATGATAACAAGTGTCATATTTAATAATAATAATAATAATAATATTTTAAAACACTTGTCACCTTTTAACAATGGTAGGAGGATGCGTATGAGGAAAAAGTAGAAGGAGAAGCCAAAAACGACAATGATGTGGGTTCCGAAAGTGAAATGTTCCGAAGTTGTTCTTCCAAAATTACAAGGGAAAATGGTTGAATATTTCTCTATGGTTCCGACTCTCTCTATCAGATTACTTAAATAAAGGCCCAATTACTGCAACACTCCAGTGTCACACGTTTCTCTCGCTCATGCTGTCAACAAAAAGGACAGTCGGTTCTTCTTTTATCCTGATTTTAAGGTCCAATTACTGCAACACTCCATGTCACACATCAAAAGCAAGGAAGTATAAATTATGGAAAAAGTAAAATTTCGTGACTTTCTGGTTCAAATTCAACTAAAAGAAAACAGGATTTCTTTTTAGTCAAATGGTACACCAATGACATGTCGTTGTCTCTACAAAAGCTGGGTTCCTTTTCTCTCGGTGCTCATGGAAAGAAAGGAGCATTAATTGCTCCAAACCTTTTATCCGGTTCATTTATTTTTATCTGGATTTCAATGTTGTGACACAAGCAACATGGACACATGCAGAGGCAAGGTGGCTCTCTCTCAATTAACCGGTAATGAAAAAGAACGAGAAGCAAATCAATGGCATGCAAGTTATTGTTCGGTGACTCCTCTTTTTCCGGCTTTTCTTATTATCCAGTTAATCATGTCACTCTCATGGGTAAGACTACACATGCGAAATTTGTGAAAATACTACAACCTTGGAGGCTTACATGTCATACACTATTGGTATTGACTTTATTCTTTCCTTGGACTCACATTACAAAAAAACTTGGGCAGTAAATATTGGAAGTCAAAAATAGACTACGTGGCTGATACGTAGCCTAGTAAAAGCTCGTGGCATTCCTGCTTATTATTCACCGGATCCTCCTTTAAACACAATTGGACTCGTGCGATTTATTTCTTAATTCGAATTTGGGCCGACATTACAATATTTGGGCGAGAAAACAAATATGTGGAGTTTTTTTTGAAAAGTAGGTTTGTTTTGAAAAAGTATTGTAAAAATAGGTTAGTTTTAAAAAGTGTTGTAGAAATAGGTTGGTTTGGGTTAGTTTACCTAACAAATATATATATTTTCATTTATAACTCTTGAATGTTATAATTTTAGTCCTATACTTTGTTATCTATTTTTTATTTATACATTTTATAATGAAATAATTTAATTTTTACCCTTATTATATATTAGACATAGATTAATTTAATCAATAATATATGATCATAATTTACGTATTATTTTTAACAAGTTATACCGTTAAATAGATATTACGAATACCTTCAAATAGATATCAATATTGAATATATTACAACGTCACGAAATTACACGGTCAAATTAACACGATCTTACAGTACAAATTAAGCGCAAAATTACAATAAAAATTAAACACTTACAACATTAATTAAAAATGTTACAAAGTTCACATCGCATTGAATCTTGGTTGAGTATTTGGACAATTTCTTCTATTATGACCGGGTTGGTGGCATACTCCACATTTGCAATGTTCGTCCGGATGACGAATGTCCATCTCGTTATGAAATCAATTTGCACGTCTCCGACCACGATGAACAGAAAGTTTCGAGTAATCTGCTTGAATCTTCCAATCTGATTCCAACCAATAATCAATATGAGGAAGTGGGACAAAAGCAGACATATATTGTTGTTTATACGTCACAGTAGTATAGACATTACTTACAATAGAAAGAGGGTCATCACCTCTATGACGACAAACTGCAATAGCATGCGAACATGGAAATCTTTCCATTGCCACTTACCACATGTACATGTTTGCTGAAAATAATGGACGGTGTGCGTATTTCCTCCGGTGTCATTTATCTGCAACTTTGTGACAATTCTATAGACACCTTCATTGTAGTCAAACTCGGTTATCGTATGGCTTTGTGCATATGTTTCTCGTTTAACAAAGAGATGCCACATACGTGATGGTAGAGGTGTATTGCAATTCATTGCATTATCACTGTACTTTCTAAAGAGTTGTACAGTTCTATTGAATGTAAGGTCAATACACGCCCTAATCGGCAACTGTCTTGCTCCTCGAAGTGCATTGTTGATACTCTCAGAGATATTTGTTGTCAAGAAACCCCATCGATGATTTTCATCATATAAATAGCACCACTGGCTTCGCTTAATATGCTTTAAATACTCTCTATGGCTTTTCTTCTACCATGTCATGCCTTATCATAAGAAACGTCAACATTCAGAATATTTTTAATATCTGATTGTATGTGTTTCACTGGATAAGCAACGTCCTTTTCAATTGAATGTAGGATGTACGAGGCAATAGTTGCAGAGTTTAGATTTCTGTTATTATTGCCAATACATGATCCAAAACAATTATGTGCATTTACCCAACGTGTTATCTCCCACATATGATGATTTTTCTTCTTAATTGCACGAACATACCACACGCAACGTGGTGTATAGTGCACACTATTAGAGCTTTCTCCTTCGTTTCCTAGAGTCTTACACTTTGCTACCCATAAGTTAGGCTTACCATCATATACTTTGAACTCTCTATTTTGGGCGATAGACCAAAGTGTTACCGCTTTTTTACTTGTGCCTTACTTTCAAATTGCATTCCTAATCGAGCAATATCATTTGTTGGGCTGAAGAGCGGCTAAATGACCAACACAAGATCCTCGGTTGCGGACGCAATGCTGTGATGAGAAATAGGCATAACAAATAAATGTATACTATTAAGTTCACATGCAACCTAATGATCTATGTTTTCTCTAATTGAATCTAAAACTAAGAACCCTAGGGCAAAAATCGATTTCTAAAGATGAACAAAACTACTAACCTTTAGTTGCTTTCGTTAGAAGGAAGCACCACAAGTGTCGTGCCTCAAATGGTTCACACCCAAAACTAGCAAGCAGAAGAACAACAGAGAAAGGGGAAGAGAATGACGAAAGTGGCGTGAGTTTTGAGGTTATGAGGCTCCCTATTTATAGCCTCAAGGTGTGAGCAGATAAGCCTTACATATAAACCTAATTTGAATTTAAACCAGATAAACATTTTATCTTAAATTCAAATCCTTATCAACTGCCATAAATAAACCTTTAATTTATCCTTAATTTTCGAAAATTATGAGGATAAATAAATCCTTAATTTTCATCCATTATTAATTCCCCAATTATCTATTGCTCAAATATTGAACAATTACAATTCAGACCCTACACTTTTAATTAATCCAATTAATCCCCAAATTAATTCCAATTAATTTTTGATTAATTATTAATTAAATATTACTATTTCTAATTAATATATTATCCTCATAATATATTAATAAACTATTTATCTTGATTTATTAATCATATAATAAATCAACCTCTCTCTCTAAAAGTTATCCTGTCTAATTGCTAGCGTTGAGGGCAACCAAACGGACTTTGCTACTATCAATCAAGTATATACCAATTATAGTCATGACTTAGACACCTAATCCAACATTCTCCCACTTGGATAAGTCTATGACTATAACTGCTAGTATAACTTCTGAATCGATCATCGAATTATAGTTTCAAAAGCCGCTGCCGAACTCTGACCTAGTTAGTTATGCGTCCTAAGATAAGTGATCATATGATCCTCCGTTCTACAAGATATAATTCGGACATGAGACATGGATTGGAATGAATCTCGATGTCCAAGACTTTGCTACCCGGTTTCTGATTTGTGATGATATAGGACTTCTAATCGAACACATCAATTTAGTCCTGGCTGGGCCCAGCAGTATAAGTCAACACCAAATCACCGAGGCGCCCAAAGATATCGCTTTTCCCATTAGGGCAAAAGGAACGAATAAACTTTGACTCATATGCTTGTATCCTTTACTTATCAAATCACCCACAACAATACGTTTTATGACATCGAGTTATCGATGCATTTACGCATTATCAATGTACAACCGACTTGTAAATTACAACTCATATTTCTCCGTTTCGAGATCATAAGTTATTATCGTCTCAGAATTACTCGTGATAGAATCCATGAAGTAACTCTCTGAGCGTGGGTTTGTCCAATACTTAAATCCACATTTCTAAGTACTCATGAACATTGCAGCAATACCATTGGTATGCCTAACTCCTTAGACAATCTACAATTCAATTCATGATAGTCTTAATTCACTACTTACTTCCAAAAGTATGAACGACTGTTGACCTTTTAATAATCATATTATTCGGGAAGTAAAACATGCAAATGAAACGTAAAGTGGGAATGATCTGATAGGTAGCCACTCCTGCTTATTACCAAGTCTCCACGAGGTAATCACCAAATCAGATCATTTATAATATTGTTATGTGTTTCATGGTTTCTTTTAAACTTTCAATTAAGACTTTATATGTCTATTTAACCAAAATGACTTTCACTCTGTCCATGTATCCAAAAATGTCCTACATTTGTCTACGATACACATCATTGCAGATAACCCGATCGGACACTCTTCTGATTATATCTCAATATGTCATCTTGTTTCTCTCTCCTAACTTCATTCTTGAAATGGTGGTGTGTATTGTAACTTCTCATGGTTCTTGGGTTCTTTAGTCCAGGTGATGCACCCTTTGGTGTCAAGAAGATTTCAATGTGTTTATGATGTTGAGGACAACCATCAATATACCGACGAAACTCTTCAACCATGAAGCCCCTTAGCATCACGTACTGATGTAAATAATTTCAGATTTAAAACTCTTATTCAAATTATTATTACATTCACCCCAATCATTTCTTAATGATTTCTCACACGTGCTTAAATAATCCGTCCAGTATCCTCAGCCAGGCTGTATACTGAATCCAACTTACTATGCTTTAAGCATTAAGTTATTAGGATAATTCCATGACACTTATGATCGATCTAATTAGCAGAAGCTCATGGGATTCGATTTGTTCAATTCCAAACCTTTTCAGAATCTGAGGATTACTCATTATCCCTGTGTCATAACTTCTAGAAACTCCTTTTCTTAGTGTCATGCATCTTGAATCTTATCAAGATCATACTTATATTTGCAAGGTCTTTACAGACAATTTTATCTATCTGATAGATGCTTGTAACCACATGAGTACGCTTATCTCCTTTAGATCTTTTATAGCGAATCATCTCTTAATGCCAAGTCATTACACTTTGTAATGAGAAAAGATGTTTCCTAGAAACAGTATCTAACTTACATACATTGATAGGCAGATCACAATGACACTCCCACTAGCTCTGACATAATTATAGAACTTTTTTAGACTATCACAAAATCCAAACTCTTGACATATTTTGAGAATCCAAAATCCTTCCTTGTGAGGTTCCTGTCAGATGAATCTATAGGGCCATGTACTTTTCTGTCTAGATATATCGACATGTTCTAAACCCCTTTGATTGTATCTTACACTCAACCCTAATGTTTTCCATTTAAGGAAAGCGGTTCAGATCATCCAGTCTTGCTATGACTCCCAAAGTGCAGTTATAGCAAACAATATCTCTTCAGATTTATTTCAGTTTTGTCGAGGACGTTTCTCTCAAAATCAATCACATGACTCTCAGTATCGCCTCACTCAACCATTCTTACTTTGAATGTAAGTATATTTCTATCTATGTTGCTTTCTTTTGATGATCCTATTACTCCCACTGGTTCTTTAGGTCAGGTGTAACATCAGTCAAATTATTACATAGATCGAGTCTCGCCCTTAGGTTCTCTTATTTGGTAGCAACTAGGCTCACCAATGCTTCCAGGTAGTAGGACTGCTTATCCATACCAACTTAGTGTTTTACCACTAATCGATATGTCACTCAGATCATAACACCTTATGATGGTGACCTATACTACTGGTCTGCGAAGAGAAGAGTATGTCATGTTTAACAGGAATCCAATCCTTGGTCAAGTCCTAGTGTTGACTCGAGGTTCTTTCACTTGGCTAATCTTTGAACTCCTTCATTATCACTCTTACTCCCACTGGTTCCTTAGAATACGAGTTCTTTCAAAAAGGACTCTTCTTTCATAGGTACATGTGGGATGCCCAATAAAATAACACTGTTGATCAGGTTCAGGCTAGTCATGAGGTTCAGACGAATGCTCCATGACCATGGACCTTCTTTTTGTATAAGTAGGGGCGAACCCTACTTTACACTTCAGACGGTGTCTGTATAACCTACTTAGTCTATGATGTGGTCTGCATATGCTTTTATGGTCCGACTGGTTGAATATCTAATTTATCGAAAACTAATTAGAAGTGTATCTAATACATCGAGGATCGAACTATTTTGACCATTGCTTGATCCTTTTCCTTAAGACACATTATAACCATTTAATGTTCTTGGAAGAGGAAGAACTGTGAAACATTTTCTCAGCTTAGGTTTTCGCTCAGATTTTGTTGATCTCATACTTCCTTTGAAGTTTTGAACAATTCAAGGCTTTAATCAATCGCTTATTCTAATAGGCGAATTCATATTTGTCATACTGATTAACAAATATTATGAAGTGTAACCAATTGTGTTTTATTTGTAGATTCAAGAAATTCACAATAACTAATGTGTTTGTTGCTCATAATATTAATGTCTTTTACATTTCTATGTAAATTTATGACTTTGTTAATTTGTTCTAGATATGCATTCATCACCTGGCTCTAAGTCAACTGATTCCAAAATCTTATCCATTGGATCTATGGGTGATTCATTTCTTGAAAAAATTTTAATTTTATTAAGAACTCAATTCATCATGTGACTCCAAGTCAAATGATTCCAAAGTCCTATCCACATGGATCTTTGGTTGAAGTGATTCTTATTAAAATTTAACTTTAACAATCATAAAAAATACAATTCATAAATCCAACATACTTTGGATGCATCAACATTCAAGTTATTATCATTTATGCTATTAACACATTCATACAACATTGCAAGGATAATATATAAACAACCATGTTTTGAAAGAAAAATCAACACTTTTATTAAATCAAAAATATCCTCAAACAATGTAAGATATGAAAACAATGTCATATATATTTACTAGCTAATAACAAAATCAAATATCTAACTAAACATCAAAATTGCACGAGTTGGTGATCCAATCCGAATGTGCTCCTATGCGTCAATGTCCTGCATCCTACCGAGTCCCTTCATACAGAGCAAATGTGAGAAACACATCCTGTATCAAGGAATTAATGATCAGTTTTTGAGTATTTAGATATACCTGAGTTGCCAAACAATTTGGCCTTGGAGCATCTTCCAATCTTTCTATGACTGTATTCGACCCTGTGGATTCCTAGTTTGAGACATCTCAGATTCGGTCCGACAGATGACCTGGACCGTTTCTTGATGTGTGTCATCACGGAACTCAATCCCGAAGTAGCTGAATCAGTGGAACTATGTATCTCTATGAACGACTCGTACATAGTCAACATCGAATGCATTTTCATGATAGTCTTGTCCTGGTTTCCCTTCCTATATATTTGGATGAACATATCGTACCAGCTTATCAGCGAGTCGAGTAAGATGTTAATGCTCAACTCCCGATTAATAGGGTGACCCAGTTTATATAGTTCGCCAATGTATCCTTCAATTTTGAGAACATGCGGACCGACGCTACTTCCTTCTTCTAGCTTGCACCCTTCAAGCTCCTTGAAGATCCTAGTTTGTTCCTTTTCAACCGGCTCTCGGAACCTTTCCTCAACCAACCGTGCTAATTCATATGGCCCCAGGAATTTGAAATCCCTACGGAACTCGGGGTCAATGGTCAATAGCATGAGGCTACGAACTTATCAATCAAGAAGTCATGCTCATCACAAAGCTGATGTGTGACGTCATGCTTTGGCAGAACGGGGAGCGGACACTCAATCCGATATAGCTTGCATTCATAACTCAGAACCAGTTTCCATTTGCGAAATCATTCCACATAGTTCAGGCCAGTCAACCTATCCATATTCAACAGATACTTTCTGAAACTCTCAAAAATGGGTGATGGAGGAGAATTGACACTAGCTTCAGACATCTATAAAATCAAATTTTATTAGTTTAATTTTAATCCTTTTAAATAATTACCCAATTATTATTTAACAAGTAGTTGAGTTCAAATGATGAGGAAAGGGGTTGATATATTCTAAACCATAGTCACTTGACTTTTTCTACCTATAATTATTAAGTAATGATGAATCATGTATCTTTTTTTAATATACAAATTGTCAATATATGTACACATTTACAATAATAAAAAGACAATTATGAAAAAAAATATTAACATATATATCCTGTTATCGTATTCAAATTAAAAATGTATCATTACTTTAATGGATCATTTTAAGTTACAATATTCTTAAAAATCACCTTTTAGAATATTTTTTTTGAACGGCGAAATTTTATTAAGAGCTAGTAGCAAGGAGCTAGCACAGAAAAAACACACAATTACATCTCAATTAAAGAAGGGTTTAAATGCCACATGTTCCAACCTGTATTCTTCTTAGACCGACTATCACACCAAAGGAACGATTGATGAACAATATCATCAAATATCACACTTTTTTAGGGAGTGTTTCTCCAAAAATAGAATCGTTCCGAAATCTCTAGATGTACCACCACGCCACAAAAAGCACTCCTTCCAGAACTTCTTTAGCTGGCTTTTGTAACCTCAAATCTTGAAGCCAATGTCTCCAATTCTTTAAAGACCAATCGGTTGGTAAAGCTACATCCCACCATTTTCCAATTCGAGCAAACACCTCTTGAGCAAAACTACACTAAAAAAAGATGCTCCATCTTTTCATCTTTAACTCCACAAATCGGACATAAGATAGACTCCAATTCAATATTACATTATTACAAAAAAAGGATGTTTTCATTGTTTTTATATTTATCAATAAAAGAAATTGCTAACTACAAACAAACATTTATGGTTTTTCTAATTCATGTGAGATGAACTTGTGTATTAAAATATGACAATCTTACCATTTATAATATTTCATGTAACATTGTTTTAACACTTCATACAAAACAATAAAAGAAAATTAAGTTCGTTGTAATATGATTTAAAAACGAAATGTATTCAAACTTAATCTCTCAATAATAGTTGGTAATTATTTATATTTCAATTTCGGCAAATATCTTTACTTTATTAAAAGGTGTTAATGAAGTAAATTTGAGTTAGATATAACATATTAACTCAAATTTTCAGACTTACTTTATATACATTTTGAATGTGTTATTATGAAACATAAATCAACTTAATATTTTTATATGTATCTTCTTTTTTAGTTATAATATGTGATTTTTATACAGGTCTTCGTTTTTAGATTAAATAATTCGAAGCGCGACGTATACATAATAGGCGCCTCCCTCTGACCCTCTTTCTCATGTCGCTTACTGACCATCAGGGTCAGCCACTATGCTCTCCTTTTCTGTGTCGATCTTTCACGATCATTCTCTCTCTCTCTCTCACTCTCTCTCTGTCTCTCTCCCTCTCTCGCTTTATGAGTGTGCCGATAATAAGAACTAGATATTTTCAAAACAAAATTGATGGACTTTTTCACAAGGATATTAACATATGTTAGATATAACATATTAACTCAAATTTTCGGAGTTACTTTATATACATTTTGAATGCATTATTATGAAACACAAATCAACTTAATATTTTTATATGTATATTCTTTTTTTAGTTATAATTTGTGATTTTTATGCGCATCTTCTTTTTTAGATTAAATAATTTGAAGCGTGACATATACTAACCACAGACCCCTGATGCTCTCCCTCACTATGTCAATCTCTCTCTCTCTCTCTCTCTCTCTCTCTCTCTCTCTCTCTCTCTCTCTCTTTATGAGTGTGTCGATAGGAAGAATCAGCTTTTTTTAAAATAAAAATGGACTTTTTCACAACAAATATAACAAAAAACGAAAAACTGAGAAAACGAAAACATAATAAAAAAGTTCAGTTACTTAGAAAAACAAAATAGCATAAACAAAATACGAAAAAATGTAACCAAAAAAGAGAAAATATATAAAATATGTAAAGATATATTAATTAATTAATTAAAATATTGGGTATAATAATATTTATAAAAAAATTAAAAAAATAAAAATATTATATTTTAAAAAAATGATAATGATAAAAATGAAAATAATGTTTGTTTATGATTTGAGGAGATTAATTTAGAATCATCTAATTTTTTTGTTGTATTATTTATATTATGATAGAAAAAACTAGTAAATTTGAAAAAAAAAAGCATTTAAATAATAATAATGTTTGTAAGAATTATTATTTGGAAATAATAAAATAAGGATTATGTCATAATAATAGAATAATTAAATAATAAAATAGTAAAAATAATTGGTTTTACCAATATAATAATAATCAATAATGTTTATTTAAATAACTAGGGTCTAATTAATAACAACTAGAAACAAAGTATTACATGAACATCTTATAATAAATTCCCCAACAATTTCAGAAATTTAATATATTGAACAAATTATTTACACTATCATTAAAGTTCAACTCCTTTCATTGATTACAAAATTTAATGTGGTTCATTGATTACAAAATTTAACTATATCATCCACTTTCTTTTTTTCGAATAGTTTTTTCCTACAAAAAAGTATTGTTCTTCAGATAGTTGATTAACAGAAATATACAAATGAGGACACAAAATGTTTCTAATTACCAGACGAGACGAGTTAGATTCTCCTTTTTTTTCTTAGCATTTTCTATTTGATAAAAATGTTCAATGTTTTCACTATAGATAATATGAAATTAAATTATTTATTCTCGAGATGTTAAATTATAATAAAAGTCGTAAAATATGCCTTTTGATAAAATTGTTGGTTCAACTACCAAACTATGTAATTATTAGTTCTATAACTTCACCCTATTTTACTTGATATACACCTTTATTCAAAGTCAATTTTTTATTTGATAGGAGTAGTTGAAAATTGTTTGATTTTTGTTAAGGGTGTATATATAGTAACACCCTCATGTTATGATATAGGTGGGAAGCATTAAATAAATGATTGCATTCAATTACCATTAATTGAAATTTGTGGTGGTTGATATGAGAAACCTTAATTGATGTGTATAAATTTTGTGCAAAGCGTACAACACAAATCAATCTCAAAACAGCGATCAGTAAAGGAGATATGAGAGGTGCTTCGTTTAAAATTGTGTTTCTTGCCATATTGGTGCTCAGTACCTCCGGTTATTCTTTCTTTCTCTCATGCATTTTGATAGTTTACTATGTTTCTCATATATTTCTAATACATATAATATATTTCTATTACGTATGTAGAATACATAATAATCTATAATTTGTATGTGTTATTGCAGCACTAGGACATGTTGAAGTTGAAAATTCAGCTAATATAGTCGAGGCTAATGCCAGAAAACACATTCAAAGCACAATTTCCACCCCGATCGAGGAACGCAAATGTATAAGGAAATCAAATTGTCATCACTTCTGCCCACCGGGGACGATTGCATTTTGTTTGGAGGGAAAATGCAAATGCATTAGAAGAAGAATAAATTAATAAGAATAAATTAACAAGTGTATGATTCGTAATATAATGCAACTGTCCAAAATGACGTTCCAATCATTTAAAGTATAATTAAGAATATAAAAGAAAAAAAATAGTTATATGCATCATTCACCACCGCAAAATAGTTGGTAATATATACATATACTATCTAATAAAAGAATAAGTATTGTGCCACGGGTCGTGTTATTGTTCACAATATAATGCAACCGTACAAAATGATATTCTAGTCATTCAAAGTATAATTAAGAATATTATATGCGTTATTCACTATCGCAAAATAGTTGGCAATATATCTATCTATCTCATAAAAGAATAAGTATTGTATCACGTGTTCTGTTATTGTTTACCTACATCCTTGTTTTTCCACCTATTCAGATAGATAGTATTGAAAAAACAAAATAGTACGTTGTTGTTTTTGGTTTAAACTAAAAGTGTGTTATCTTTTTGGTTCAAAAAGAAAAGTACATTGTTATTTTCGGTCAAAAATAAAAGTACGTTGTCATTTTTTTTATTAAAAATAAAACTACATATTTGGTTCAAAATGAAAGTACCCGCACAATGCGGAAGGGTGGAAATAGTTTCGTTTCGACAATTATAGGGTTTAAGATATTGGATATAGTTTTTGAGGTTTAAGTTGGGTTTAATATTACTTAATGCCACATTTGTGATTTCTTAAACGTAATTTGGTAAATTCTATAACAACCATCATATTTTGATTTTGTTTTTTGTTTAACACATTAACCATTTTAAGCCAAAAAGATAGTTATAATTTAGGGTGGAAATGATATAAAGATGCAAAATACTTGCAAAATTTGATGAAATTTTATCACTTACTCAATTAAATAAAATTATCAGTACTCAGTAGGATGCTTTCGTTGATTATTGACTTGATCTAATACCATTCAAATAGAAGTGTTTGGTAATTGGCTCAATTAAATATAATCGAAACCGTTAAAATAGGATGCACAAATAAGAGTTGCACGTCGTTCATCAAATGTCAATTCTAAGTAATAATATTTGTAGAAATGAAAATAAATCAACTTGATCTAATACCATTCAAATAGAAGTGTTTGGTAATTGGCTCAATTAAATATAATCGAAACCGTTAAAATAGGATGCACAAATAAGAGTTGCACGTCGTTCATCAAATGTCAATTCTAAGTAATAATATTTGTAGAAATGAAAATAAGACGCAATGAACTTCATCTTGTTTTCAATAATCATTTAGAATTAATATTTAAAGCATGCTATATTATTATTATAAAATCGTACATGTGCACTGTATGTAATTGATTATTACTGTGAGGGGTAGTTAGGTAAGATCACCAACGTTATACTATTTATGAGGTGCGGGGATCGGGGCCAACGTATGTAGAAAAGAATCGATGTTTGTTTGTTTTTGAACGACATTAATATTATAATAAAAAAATGCAGCAGAAGACAAAAATAATACAAGATATTAAAATATAAAGGCACGTTTGGTACCGAGAAATGGAAATTGCAACGGAGAATGGAAATGTAGAGAAAGAGAATTAAATTGGAAAAAGAGAATTGATTCCCGTGTTTGGTAGGACAGAGAATTGATAAGAAAAATGTTGCTGAGAATCATTTCTCTTGATTCCCCACTTTTCTCTATATTTATTAGGGAATTATTTGGATGGAAATGAAGTTGGTTTATTTTTTTTCTCTCACTTTTTAAGGTCAAACAAACAAGAGAATTACATCTATTTCCATTTCTCTTCTTTTAATTCTCCCTATCAAACATACCCTAAGAAAAGACACCCCCTAATCTAGCCTATCACCTATAATAGTAATCTCGATCTCGGTCGTCGTCCTCGTCCCGCCCTCGCCCTTGCCCCTGCCCCTATTTTATTCTGGTTGCGGTTCCATTCAGGGTCCCCGTTCAAATTCACTTTCGCATCCCCAACCTCGTCCTTGTTCTAGTTAATGATGGAGTGAAACGGCACTTGGGCTATTCGAATTTTCCAATGTATGGCATTGTGCTTTGAGAAGACCATACATGTACTAAAAGAATATCGAAGAGCAGTTGCAAATGGCAATACCTTCATGATTTCAAATCACAAAGTAGAATTGTGAGAGACAATGGGTTATTTGATCCCTTTTCCTTCCTGTTACAACAATACACAAAAGTGAGAACAGTGAAATAAGAAGAGGAACGCAATACAGTTAACCGAGGTCTTTTTTCTGTCTACTGGATGTGGATTATTGTAGAAGGTACCTATCAAGTATCATTCCTGGTGATTATTCTTAAAGTCCGGTGATTATTATAGAAGGTACGTATATTGGATATTATTATATTTATTATCCTATCCTTATCTAATTTAATTGTTTAGTTGTTTCCTTCCAGTAGATAAGTCCACGATTGTTTAGATAGTTTGTTATTATCTTTTCTTGAACTCGTGTGTACTATTTATTGCCGTGATCAGCATATGCAGAATAAAAAAGAACGAATTCTCTGTTATACCATTGATTTCTATATGGTATCAGAGCCCGAATCTAAAACCTAAAACCTTGCTTCCGCTAGAAGAATGACGGGAGGAGGAGATAAAGATAAAACCGCTGGAGAGGGTTCTAGTGGCGGGATCGATCATAACTCGCCGTACTATCTCCATCCTTCCGATGTACCAAAACAACTACATGTTAATGAAGTTCTCACAGA
Source organism: Cichorium intybus (assembly GCA_023525715.1). NCBI lineage: Eukaryota > Viridiplantae > Streptophyta > Magnoliopsida > Asterales > Asteraceae > Cichorium > Cichorium intybus. The sequence goes on along the minus strand of CM042017.1, from coordinate 38,214,244 downwards.
TGCCAATTTCAGCGACTGGAGTCAGGAGATGGAAAACTTTCTATTCGCCAAAAACAAAATTGATTTTGTCGATGGAACTCTTAAAAAACCAGAAAAAGGGAAGCCGGACTACATGCCTTGGATGAGGTGTGATGCGATGGTGAAGGGCTGGCTCACCACCGCGATGGAAAAAGGAATCCGTGACAGCGTCAAATACGCAACTTCGGCAGCAGAAATCTGGACCGACCTACAAGAACGATTCGGTAAGGAAAGTTCTCCAAGAGCCTTTGAATTAAAGCAAAAGATAGCTGCAACTAGACAAGATGGTTCGTCAGTATCTACTTATTATACAAATTTACGCACACTTTGGGATGAAACATCATCCATATTACCCTTCCCAAGATGTTCATGCAATAGTTGCTCATGCGAAGTTGGAAAGAGGCTTAGCGAGTATCAAGAAAAGGAACGTCTGTACCAATTCCTTATGGGATTGGACGGAGAATTCTCCGTCATCAAAACGCAAATTCTTGCCACTAAACCGATACCCTCGCTTAGCACCGTGTATCATCTAGTAGCCGAAGATGAAAGACAAAGGACGATTTCGAACGACAAAAGAACACCCGTTGAGCCGGCGGCTTTTAAAACCTTTCAAAACCGAAACACCAACTTCAGTCCTACAAAGGAAAAGAGTACTTTCAAGACAGCCAAAGACAAGAAAGATGAATATTGCACTCATTGCAATAAAAATGGGCATAAACGTGAAGGGTGTTTCAAGCTAGTTGGGTATCCGGAGTGGTGGCCCGGAAAGAAAAATGAGAAGTCCAAAACGATGGCTGCACATGTCGAGGAAGAGAGCCCAATACCCGAACTTACCAAGGAACAGTATCAAATGTTCATAAATCACTTCAAAAACTCGAGCACTGATGAAGCACCGCCACGAAGTGCCAACATGGCTGGTAAGGACGATTGGATCATCGATTCAGGTTGTACCGAACATATTACCTCTACTCCTCATTTACTTACTAATAAAAAGGTCACTCATTTTGAACCTCCCATTGTTATACCCAATGGTGATGCCATTCCCGTAGAGGGAAAAGGAGATTGTACCATTTCAAGGGGAGTGAAAATTAAAGGAGTTTTATGTGTACCAAAGTTCAAATGTAATTTACTCTCGGTTAGCCGTGTCACTAATGATCTCCAATGTGCTGTAACTTTCTTTCCCGATTTTTGTGTCATGCAGAAACTTTACACGAGGAACTTGATTGGATCGGGTAGACGCCAAGGGGGATTGTACCGAATGGGGATGACTAAAGACAGAAGAGCTATGAATGTTATGACAGACACTTGGCACAGAAGGTTAGGTCACGCCTCAAAGGGAAAGCTGTCAAAAGTAGATTTATTTAAAACTGATTTCGTTGATTTTAGTAATAAAGTTTGTGACTCATGTGCTAAGGCTAAGATTGTCAGAAACCCTTTTCCTGTTAGTATTAATAAAACTAGTCATGCATTTGAATTAATACATTGTGACATCTGGGGAGGTTATCGAATACCTTCCTATATTAATGCCAATTATTTCCTCACTATAGTCGACGACTATAGTCGAGCTGTTTGGGTCTTTCTTATTAAGCATAAAAATGATGCTAGTGAATGTCTCATAAATTTTCACAAGATGATAAATGTTCAGTTTGACAAACACATTAAGAGAATTAGATGCGACAATGGTGGTGAGTTTACCTCTAACTCCATGCGTGATTTTTATAATAAAGAAGGCATATTGCTTGAAACCACTTGCCCACACATGCCACAACAGAATGGCGTTGTGGAAAGAAAACACCGACATTTGTTAGAAACTGCTCGTGCAATCCGGTTTCAAGCTAACATTCCAAAGAAGTTTTGGGGAGAATGCATTCTTACGGCTGCATATATAATCAATAGGCTCCCTTCAAAGGTTATTAAAGATAAAACTCCCTATGAACTTATTTGGAACTCTAAACCACTGTATAAGCACATGAAAATTCTTGGGTGTCTTGCGTATCACAAAAACACCAACACAAAGGGAGATAAATTCGCATTAAGAGGAAAACCTGGTGTTTTTTTGGGTTACCCACAGGGTACTAAGGGCTACAAAATTTTTGACATCGAGTCTAGAAAAATTGTTGTGAGTAGAGATGTAATTTTTGATGAAAATGTGTACCCTTTCAAGGATACACAAGACAACATACAAGATCACGATGACTTGCCTATTAAACTTCAAGAAGGCACGTGCGAAGGCCATGAAAATTGTTATAAAAACTCACAAGTATATGATGAAGATTTGCTGGGAACTAATGAGCAACATGTGGAGTTCACTGGTCCACATGAGTCCGACAGCAACAATACTCCTAGTGGCCCAACATCGCATGCTGGCCCAGACTCGCCAAGTAGCCCAGCTCCAAGCGCAAGTCCAGTTGCGCCAAATAGTCCAGCTCCAAGCGCAAGCCCAGATGCGCCTTCTGTCGCCAGCCGAACAGGCCATTCAAGTTGCATTTCCGAATCAGGTCAGGAGATGCACAATAATTCCGAAAATTTAAACAGAGGTGTTAGAACAAAAACGCAGGCACAGAAATTTCGAGATTATTTTGTACAACTTCCCCCTTCGGTCAGTCATCAACAACCCGTTTACGATCAAGAGGCCTCGACGGTACATCCTCTTTCCCATTTCGTTTCTTATAAAAAATTTTCTAACAATCATCATGCTTATCTTGTGGCCATTACGTCCAATAATGAGCCTTCTAACTTCTTAGAGGCCTCACAAAATTCTCATTGGCGTGATGCAATGAAAAGGGAAGTTAAAGCACTTGTTGACAATGATACTTGGACTCTAACGCATCTTCCTGAAGGGAAACGAGCCATTGATTCGAAATGGGTTTACAAAATAAAGTTCAAGCCAAATGGTGAAATAGAAAGATACAAAGCTCGGCTAGTGGCAAAAGGATTTACTCAAATGGAAGGCGTCGATTACCATGATACTTTTGCACCGGTCGCTAAGCTAGTGACAGTTCGCATTTTATTGGCAGTTGCGGCTAAGAAAAACTGGTTTATTCACCAACTCGATGTGAATAATGCCTTCTTGCATGGCGATCTTGAGGAAGAGGTGTACATGAAGATTCCCCAAGGTTTTGCAAAAGAAAACGAAACACGTGTCTGTCGCTTAAAGAAGTCGATCTACGGGCTAAAGCAAGCTTCACGGAATTGGTACCAAAAATTCACCACCTTTCTTTTGACCATGGGCTTTTGCCAATCTAAAGCAGACCACTCCTTGTTTTTATGGGATAAAGAGGGAGTTTACATGGCTGTTCTCATTTATGTTGATGATGTGATAATTGTTGGAAACAAATTTGACAGCATCCAACGTGTTAAACTGCAACTGCATGAAGCTTTTAGCATTAAAGATCTCGGTCCACTAAAATATTTCCTTGGAATAGAAGTAGCAAAAACAGATGCGGGACTTGTCTTAAATCAAAGAAAGTATGTGCTAGATATTCTTAAAGATAGTGGCATGCGGGTTCCAAACCTAGTCCGTTTCCCATTGAGCAAAACTTGAAACTTGATCGTTGTGAAAATGAAGATAAAGTTGATGCAAACAAATATCGTCGACTCATTGGACGCTTGTTGTACCTTCAAGCCACGCGACCTGATATTACGTATTCAGTCAATGTTTTGAGCCAGTTTGTTGCCGATCCCCGACGTAGTCATTTGGATGCTTTGCACCGCGTGCTACGATACTTGAAAGGCACAGTTGGACAAGATGTTCTTTTACCAAAAAGCGGAGATAATGTGCTGACAGCGTTTTTTGATTCTGATTGGCTTGGGTGTCCGTACACGCGCCGCTCACGGACTGGTTATTTAATTATGTTTGGTGGTGCTCCGGTCTCGTGGAAAACTAAGAAACAATCGGTGGTCTCGCGATCTTCGGCTGAGGCAGAATACCGGGCTATGGCTTCAACAGTTAGCGAGATCATTTGGATTCGGTGGTTGCTTCGAGATTTACAAGTTCATGTGGATGGTCATACCACTCTTTTTTGTGACAATCAAGCCGCCAGACACATCGCGAACAATCCCGTCTTCCATGAGCGCACGAAGCATGTCGAGATGGATTGCTTTTTTGTTCGTGAACGAGTTCAATCAAAGGAGATCTTGCCCATGCAAATTAATACCAAAATGCAAGTTGCTGATTTACTTACTAAGGGTCTTGGTGCAGCTCAATTTCAATTTCTTCTTGGCAAGATGAGCATTGTCAATATCCATGCTTCATCTTGAGGGGGAGTATTGGATATTATTATATTTATTATCCTATCCTTATCTAATTTAATTGTTTAATTGTTTCCTTCCAGTAGATAAGTCCACGATTGTTTAGATAGTTTGTTATTATCTTTTCTTGAACTCGTGTGTACTATTTATTGCCGTGATCGGCATATGCAGAATAAAAAAGAACGAATTCTCTGTTATACCATTGATTTCTATAACGTATCAAGTAGACATTCCTGGTGATTATTATTGATAAACATTAAAGTCCGGATTGAGTCATTAAATTCTGCAAGTTTATCTAGAAAACAATAAAACACAATCTCACAGAAAGAATATTAATTTTTCAAACAATAAGCACAGTGATAGGTGGTTGGATGTAGCGCAGCTAGGGTTTTGTGGTGGACTTGTGGAATGATGGCGGTGCGGTGGGAGAAATATAACAACAATATATAATTAATTACAAACTAAATAAATTAAGTGGGAAGAATCAAGTTTGAAACATAAACTAAAGTACTATTCCTTAATATGTTTTAGAAGCAAAATAATAACGGGTAGTTGACGATGATAGCAGAGTGATGGGTGATTCAGACAGACCACTGGAGCGGACCTATCATCGTAATCTTACCGAGATGTAACTGAGGTCCACACAAATATGCACGCAAATACACAAATACACACACAAATACAAAAAATTAAACCTAAAATCGCAAACTTACCGGATGTAACTGAGATACAAGCAAATATAAACACACATACACGTAAATACATAAATAAACTCACAAATACAGAAAAATTAAATGCAAAAATAGAACCCACTCTCCGTGTATTTCCTTTTAGACGGACATTACAGCAGTAGCGACCACTTTTTATATAGATTCAGGGAAAAGTAGTTCTATGGTGGAGAATGGAGAAGGATAAGGTTGCGTTCAGAGGTGATATTGTAGGGTTCATCTTCGAGGATCTCCTGAGATTCTAATGGCGGTAGTCTCGGGTGAGGTACGATGGCGGGGTGATGTCGTAGTTGTGGTGGTTACCAGTATGATGATTAGGTAGAGGTATGGTGGCTAGAAGCTGATTAGGTGGCTGCGCTGGGTGAGTATAGGGTTGCAAGATGTGGGTAGGAGCTGTTGATGAGAGTGTTGGATGTTGATGATATTTGTGGATCTGGTTAATGGTGGAAGTGAGTTATAGGTGAGGAAGAATAGTTGAACCAACAAATTGTTGAGCAAGTGTGGAGCCTAATCCGAACCGGAGAAAGATCCAAGACAACCGAAGTAGAACAGTTGTATGAAGCAACCAGAGGCGAGACAAAAGCTAGTGTTGTTAAGGTGTGCATCTAAGAAAAATCTCCATACCTTCGGTCAAAGTGGAAGTCTTTAGCTTCGGTCAGATCAACCATGGCGGATCAGCTATAAGAAGGGGGTGACCCTCAGAAGATCTGCAGAAAGTTGATCTGAAGTCATGAAAATCAGCTGGACCAAGGCAGCCTTGCCTTGTCTGGATCCGAAGCCATGTCCACTGTCTGAACCGAAGGTATCTAATCATTCGGACCGAGGAAGGTCAAACCTCGTCCGGATTAGTAGAGTCATCCACAGCATAGACATGTAGGAAGACATACAAGATTAACAACAGAAGTCAGGTGGTGAAAGACTCGTTACCAGACTAAATGATTGTGACTAAGAGACAACTTTATCCGGACCGGAGGGGGATATTCGAGGAAGCCTTTCATTATTGTCTCATGTGGATCTTAGTTCATCGTGACAACAATAGCTTGTGCTATGGTCACAGGAATGAACACATTAGCAGCAGGAGAAGATGAATCCGCAGTACCCTCTAACCGAAGCAAAGTCCAGAAGAATTTTTTTCTTGAAAGAAGAGTTGATCCGTGTACGAAGTAGAGTTTGATAGAAGGTGCAGATGCACAAGTCGGACAGTTACAGTCTCATGCGAAGGGAAGATCTCGACCAAGACCAATGGGGTTCATCAACCGAAGGCGAAACCTTGGTTGGACCCAGTATTGGTATTGTCACATCTCCATGTCAAAAGAATCTTAGGAACACGCCAAGAATAATACTCTGTGTCAGGGGCAGCATGAGGAGCATGGTGTTGTCACTATTACCAGTCTATAAAGTGACAAGGTGCAGGGCTAGTTTGTCTTTTTGCTATTTCTCGCCCAAGAGTTGCGTGTTCAGCCTTCCATATCCCTCTAGTTAAACAATCTCATTTCTATGGTCTGTAATATGTCAAAAATATGTCCAAAAGTGTAGTAATAGTTTTCTCTCTTGTAAATCATTGAAGCTTATCAATGAAGTTTCTCTCATTTCTCAAAGTGGACATAGCCCAACTCGATGTTGGGTGAACCACTTTATATCCTTGTGTTCCTTGTTCTCAATTATCTTTATTACCCACTAGCATTGATAACCGAAGAACGTTTGACGAACTACTTGGTCATGTTCGTTGGTGCCCTTGCGATATGCCCAACACAAATCAAGGAGAAATATGTGAGATGGTGTTTGTGGCGGTAAAGGTAAGGTTTCTTGAGAGAGAGAGAGAGGGTTACGCCAAGGGAGGTAATGGGTTTTATAATGGTGGGAGAACCAAGGGACGTAATAGCAGCTGGAGCGCTGCTAGGTTAATGAGATTCAAATTTTAGGACCAAAAATACCGCCAAAATATGTCCAATTATTTTTAAAGGTATCTATATCCTTTATTTTGAAATCCTTTTTGATCTGATGAACCAAATTACTTCTCCTTGTTTTAAGACAATGATCTTAAAACTAAAGGGTCCGGTATGATACATGCATTATAAACAAGGTTGTAGAAGTCTCTAGCGGAAGACGGGCGGTCGACTGGGGCCTAGGACTAGTCGGTATAGGCGAGGACTAGTCGGCGCCTAGGCGGAGACTATTTATTGTAATAAAGTTTATTTTTTTAAATTTAAATATTACCTATATCCCTACATAATTAATAAATAAGCATAAACTTTTGACAAACCTAAGTGTTTAAATATGTAAGTCATCAAACATCAAAATGTTTAGATTAATTAATGATATTTTTGACAATTTTAATCATCAATAATCGTAACTTAGCCTCCAATTTTCATAATTTATATATATAATAAAAAATTGAAATTACTAATAAAATAAAATATATATTATTAGTATAATAAAATATATAATACATATTATTGTTCTGAAAATTTGAAGTTTTCTAAATTTAAATTTTAAAAATCTAAAACTTTGATTTTTTTTTTTTTTTTGAAAATTTGATAATTTTTGAATTTTGAAAGTTTTTGAAATTTTTGAAATTTTTTGAAAAATTGAAGATTTTGAATTTTGAAAAATTGAAATTCTGGCCGCCTAGACCCGCCCAGACCCGCCTAAACCCGATTTTGACCGCCGTTGACCAAATCCGCCTAGCTTGACCGCCTAGCACTAATCGTAGGCAGAACTAGTCCGCCTACCGCTTAGGCGCCGCCTAGGCGGCCGCCTAAACCGACTTTTACAACACTGATTATAAATAGTATGTATGTATGTATGTGTGTGTGTGTCTATATATATATATATATATATATATATATATATATATATATATATATATATATATATATATATATATATATATATATATATATATATATATGAAGAAAAAATTTGGTACGATGGGTAATAAATGATTCATTTGTTTCTTTTTTAACGAACCAACAAAATAAATCATTATAGATACATATATATATATATATATATATATATATATATATATATATATATATATATATATATATATATATATATATATATATATATATATATATAAAGAGAGAGAGAGAGAGAGAGAGTGTGTGTGTGTGTGTGTGTGTGGAGATCTTTTGAGAAACCAAAGACGCTTGAGAACTCACTGACAATATTTTTTTTCAAAAAACTGACTTAATGCACTAATTCAAATTTAAAAACCACCTTTCGTCTAATAAAATATGAAAAATATGCATATTCGAAGAGTACACATGTGCATTTTTGTGTTATGCACACATGCACTTACGTTTGTGCACATGTGCACCTTCAAAAAATCGGTTTTTTAAGGTTTTGTTTACAAAAGGTCTCATATTTATTCAAGTTACTGCATTAAGTCACTTTTTGAAAAAAAAAAAATTAGTCTAAGAGTTCTCGGGTTATCGAACTTATTTGGGTTTTTAAAAGATCCTGACACACACACACACACACACACACACACACACACACACACACACACACACACACACACACACACACACACACACACACACACACACACACACATACATACATACATACATACATACATACATACATACATACATATATATATATATATATATATATATATATATATATATATATATATATATATATATATATATATATATATATATATATATATATATATATATATATATATATATATATAGGGTCCCGTTCCGGTGAGGACTCTTTTTTCGGTGAGGATTCGTAAGGACACCTTAAAAAAATTGAAAAAAATTATAAAAAAAATACAAATCATAAAATCGAGAATAGTACTATATCATGATCCAAAAAAATTGGAAAAAAAATTGGATCATTGAGAAACAGTAATGATCCACAAAAAATTTTATTTTGTGGATTATTGTTTCATTATAAAAAAAAATAATGATCCAAAAGTTTTTTTTCGAATTTTTTTTTCTCCAATATAGTACTATGATCCATTTTATTATTTATATTTTTATTTTATTTTTTTTCAATTTTTTAAGGTGTCCTCACGAGTCCTCGCTTTAAGAAGAGTCCTTACCCGATCGCTTATATATATATATATATATATATATATATATATATATATATATATATATATATATATATATATATATATATATATATATATATATATATATATATATATATATATATATATATATATATATATATATATATATATATATATATATATATATATATATCCTAATAAATAAGTAACTCAAAGTTACATGTCATTTTCTCATAATTTTAAATTTCTTAAAAAAAAACTAATTGGTTTGAAACGTTTCTAACTCCTTAATGATCGGTTTAATTATCATTCAATTTCAAAATTAATTGTTATTATTCGATTTCAAAATTAATTGTTTTTTAATATCATATTATTTTTTAATGTATAGAATGATTTGGGAGACAATAGAGAGACAATTGACGTCATAATATTTTGAAGAACGATTCAAATCATAATAGTGAATTTGATTTTAGTATCGGTGACGTTCTCATAATCAATTATATTTATCAAAATACAATGTCGTAATAGTAAAAATCAAAAGCAAGATATCACGATACACAAACAAATTTCTTATGTAAAATTATTAATGTTTAGATATTCTTAATTAATAATGTTTTTGTATCATCCCGTGTAATACACGGGCCTCACAACTAGTGTATATATATATATATATATATATATATATATATATATATATATATATATATATATATATATATATATATATATATATTCCATATTAAGACATGCTACCACCCTTTGAAGCATAGATGAAATCGGACAGTCACATTTCCTCCCAAGCACGCAAGAAATCCAACATCCTTCACCTCTTATCACTGTCACTGTCACGAAGGTTCACAACAATCATGACCACCCACTGAATCCCTGAATTCTCTCTTTCTCTCCACCTAAAACCCTAAGTCATCAACCTCTCACCCACCATTTATTTACCACCACCTACTTTGCTCTTCTCCGCCTTGGCCGTTCGCAAATAACCCCACCAAGCGACCATCATTGCCACTTTTAGTCGCTATCGATGCAATCGAAGCCATCTACCACCACAAAGGGTCAGCTCACCTGTCTCTAAATCCCTAAAATATCCGCCTTTCATTGCTACTTTTTTGAGATCGTGGTGTTGTAGGTAGGAGAATATGAACGACCACCATCAGTTTGTCTCCATTGCTACAATCGAAAGGTCACCAGACCAAAAGGTAATGTACGTTTTCTCACTAAACCGCCCATTTGAATTTAGGCTCACCTTTTTATAAAATTCCTAAAATCTACTACCCTTCATTGCTAATTCGTCAGGATTTTTGTGGTCCAGGCATGTGAACATAAAGAATTCGGAGAAATGGAAGCAATTAGAGAAGGTAGTACACATCTCCTAACTTAATAGGCGCTTCCTCTTTTTTCAATTAAACCCAGAAGAAAGTAAGTTCCGGTTTTCAATTCTTTGAATACTGATGCGGGCCCTAGCATGGAGGACCGAGCCCTTATGTTTATGGAGGCCCAAGATCGTGTGACAAAAGGGGCTTCATGGAAATGGCCATAACTTTGGCTACGGGGCTCCGTTTTGGGCTATTTTATGTTTTTTTCTGGATGAGTTTATGGGCTATTTTATGTTTTTTTCGTAATTTTTGGGTTTTGTTTTTGGGTTTGTGTTTGGCCCATGACTATTTTTAGGCCCATTCGAATTTTTGCTTCTTATTTAGGGTTTGTTTTTGTGCCCTAGCTGTTCAGACTTGATTTTTATGAAATATCAGTTTTTACCCCAAATTCTTTGTTCTTTGTTTGAACAGAATTTGAGCCTAACTACGTGATTTGTTGAATTGACGTTGGTTAGAAGATGTTGTCCTGGTATTCAGTGAATCAACAGGATTAGTCTGTGTTTTGTGTTTGTACCCTACATCAAATACTCATCCTTGAAGTGCATAGCAGCAAATCTTATTATATGTTTTTTGTTTTCTTCAATGCAGATTTATATCCATCGAATGTGAAGATTTCTGAAACAAAAGAAGCACCATATTTGATTTGGGTAATTAATCATTTTATCGTAACTGATTTGGGTTTATTAATCATTTGACGAGGTTCCTTCAAGGAGTAAGTTCCTCTGTGAACTCCTCATGAATATGTGAGTGTGATGTAGATCTGATCAGACTTTGGGTTTTTGTATGTGTTTATTGAAGTTTTCTGTAAAGGATCATCGATGTATGGATGAATCTACACGTTAAGTTAATGATAGCTTTGTATCCCCAACTAAAGCAATAAATAAAACAGCAGCAACAACAATATAGCACCAAGGGAAAAATGGTCAACTTGATCTTTGGAGTCTCTAGTTGACAAGCTGAAATGAATCAAAGACCAACAGCCAGTGAAACATATTATTGAGTTCTATAAACATGATGGTATTATTATTTTTTCCTTTTGGCTTTGATAAATTTGTTAGATTTACAAAATTATTTTTACTTTTGTACGTTTAAGGTGATAAATCATTTCTAAAATTTATAAAATTCTTTGAGTGAACTATATGTTGCAAATTGATCATAGCTCCCAATGAAGGTCATTACATCAAAAGAAACTAATATTGGAAAGAAAACTAATTGCCGAACCTTGTTCACCCTCCCCCCTCCTTTATTAGCGCCCGCTGCAATGCGTGGGTACGCACATTGTGTTTGTGTGTGTGGGTGTGTGTGTGTGTATATATATATATATATATATATATATATATATATATATATATATATATATATATATATATATATATATATATATATATATCTTATCCTAATAAATAAGTAACTCAAAGCCACATGTCATGTCCTCATTGAATTTGCCACATGTCATTTTCTCATAATTTTAGATTTCTTAAAAAAACTAATTGGTTTTAAACGTTTCTAACTCCTTAATGATCGGTTTAATTATCATTTAATTTCAAAATTAATTGTTATCATTCAACTTTAAAATTAATATCATATTATTTTTTAATGTGTAGAATGATTTGGGAGAATAGAGAAACAATTGACGTCATAATATTTTGAAGAACGATTCCAATTATAAGAGTGAATTTGATTTTAGTACCGGTGACATTCTCATGATCAATTATATTTATCAAAATACAAAGTCGTAATACTAAGCTAAAAATCAAAAGCAAGATGTCACGATACACAAACAAATTTTTTATGTAAAATTATTAATGTTTAGATATTCTTAATTACTAATTTTTTGTATCATCCCGTGTAATACACGGGTCTTACAACTAGTATATATATATATATATATATATATATATATATATATATATATATATATATATATATATATATATATATATATATATATATATATATATATATCATTATTATATATAATCATAGGTATTTTTAGATTTGCAGCAAATGGATTCAAGGGATTGAAGAGTCGTGCTCTTAGGAGAGCGCGTGAGCTCTTCTTTGAACGCGTATTTGACGTGGTCGCAAAGTTTCCAGCTGTCAATCGTAAAAGTTAAACGTATATATCCAATTATTTACTTCTCTGTATCTTTCTACATCTGTAGCTTCCTCTTCTCTCTTTCCCAATGCACTGTTACTCCATTGGTGATCGACGATTTTGATGACCGTGAGGAACCGATACGCTTCCCCTCTCCATTAGGTCGCCATCGATAAGAAACCGATACGCTTCCCCTCTCCATTAGGTGGCTACCCAAGAACCGAGAATCAGAAACTTTTAGTAATCTTCTCCGACAATTTCAGGTAAACCTAAATTTGTTCACTAGAATCGCAAATCAATCGTAGTTGTTCTCCACTACTTCGTTTTTCTTAATGAGCTCGGGTTTTCTTCAATTGATAACGAATAAAGGATTCAATCCAACTCTAATTTCGATTTTAGGGATTCCTTCCTTATGAGAGCTTTTCCATTATAATCCGCTTCTTTGTATATCTTACCGATTTTGTTTGAGTGTATATTAAAAATGCTACTCATTGACAAAAATCAAGTTAAATAAGCGGGTGGATTGTGTAATTTTGTATTTAGTTTGTGAAGGGTGTATGGATCCACATTTGGTGAATAATTCATCTGCTATTGCAAGTCTGTCGACGGAAAGTTTTTAAAATATATACACATTAAAGGTACTGAATTGGGTTCTATTTTGATAATTTGCATGTTTTGTTATTTTGCAGGGGTTTTTTTCTTGTGGATTTGATTGACATTCAGTCGTCGAGTAAGCAGAGATTGTTTCTACAGTGAATTTTAATTGTCTGATTGTTTGATTTCAGCTGTCCTCATTCCAGATGGATGTAAATTCTTTATTGAAGGTGATAATTATCTCTTGAATTGTTTGATCTAAATCTTCAAAGCGATGCCTTCAAACCACAGGTCATGATAGCTCACCTTCGTCTTTTCCAGATAACCATTTTGTTTCGGGTAGAAAATATTAGAAGATTTTTTTTTATTCGGTAGTTGGTCCAACAAAGGTATCTCTCCTCTTTGTTTTCTCGTTTCTCTTTCAGCTGTACTCATATTTGTTCAGCGTGTTTCTATTATTTTTAGCCGAGTAAAAAATGGGTTAGCGGAGCTCGTGTCAATAGAAGAATTGATAGTAGAAGTACGGTTAAATGGTTCTCAAAACAAAAATCATAGCCATTGACGATTTTTAATTCTAAGGATTGGTGTGAGAAATGATCTCTCTTCAGACTGACAATGACCATACACCAACCTCCTGTACTTCTTTAATAATTGAAGTTGTAGTTTTTATGAACGGTTGAATAAAAGCATTTTGCGATCAAATCGACTATAAAAATAAAAAAATTCATATATGCCTTTCAACCGTCATCAACATTTTGTTCTGTCTTCAATCATTTTCAAAATAACAAAACAAACTCACCTAAACCATCATTGAGATAAACACAAACTTGAAATTCTTTTTTGCTCTAAACCGAATAATTGAACTTTTTAAAATTATTTAGTAACTATTTTTCAGGTAGTTTACAATAATCGGTGCTTAAGATTTACCAAAAAGTGTAGTGATTTTATTTAATTATAAAAAATGTATATATTAACAAGTTCTTTTTGTGTTTAGTCTCACATGTATACAGTTAGATGCTTTAGAAATGCAGCCAAAATAGTTGATTAATTATCAACACTATAAAATATGTAAATTTCATGGAAAGTGACGGAATGTATTTAATGGATAAATGTATTGCAATTTGCAATACAGTGATTCACCAATAGCCACAATGGTAAAAGTGGTCAAAATCTATGTACCGAATGACATGATTGACCCTCTTTACAATTTATTTTATTTATTGTTTGCAGTTAGTGACAAATGATCTCTACAGGGAGTTCATTCTCATAGATGCTTGTGATACAGTTGAAGTTGTTAAATTTTGAGTGCCAATAGTGAAATGAATTTAAAAGGATACCTAACAAATATGCAATTTCTTGTTTTGTTGAGTGGATGTGTCCGGAATGAAATGACATACAAGTCAATGAAGGTCTTAGTTAACATGAAATCCAAGCAGATGTTATTCTCATGGTGAAAATCCTGGCATTTTGTTCATAATTGGGACAGGCTACTTGATTTCATGGGTATGCCATCAAATGTGGCTTGAAGAAATCTGGTATTCGATGAATGAGTTTAAGGATGTTGTCTTCTAGATTGCATTGGAGTTATTATTACAAGCTTTCGTTAATAATATTTTCAATTTTGTCAAGTTGAATATGCTTTTATTCTAATTTATTGGTGCAGACTGCAGACTTTCCTCATTAATATTGAACTTGCATTCTTGTTGTAGGCTAGGTCTATTGGTCCAAAGCTTCTTGTTATAAAGTATTTGGAAACTCGTTTATTACTCTTCATGTCTAACTTTTTGGGTCGTGATACTTTCTCTGAATAAAAGTCAAACTCAATCTACTACACCAAGATAGAAGCTTCTCACACACAGCATGTGCCAACTGTCTAAAGCCAATCGAAGCAGATCTAACTTGGATTATCAAGTGCACTTTTTGTTACACGGAATCAGAAGTCAAACTATGTAAGCCCCTTTTTATTATAAACTCATATGATTCACAACAAACATACTTACAATATCACAAAACTTCGGACAACTCAAGAGCTACTGTTCAAATTGATGACGAAACTGGATCGATATATGGAACAATAGCAACTCCGACCATTGAGGAGTTCATTCTCTTCACACCAGAAAAACTAAAGGATGCAGAAGACCAGGTAAACTCAACTAACTGAACAATGTTTTCTTAAAGTACTGAATTCAGGCCTATCATATCAACTAACCATTTAAACTAAATACAGGGGGAAAATATTCACGATATGATAGCAGCATCTATTGACTCACTGTTAGTTGTCACATTTGTAAACTCACATAAGACATCTCAACAACAACAAACATCCACAACATACAACTTTCTCAAGGCACACAAAATCGGTGAAATCAGGTGCCCAAAATCTCCAATGCCAAAGACACCAAAGCCAACCAAACAACCCAAATAGATTAGAAATAAAGAAACACTTTCCATAATTTTTTGCGTTTTGAAAGGCTTATGTAAATATGGAACAACGATACAAATGCCCTTGGTTTTTGCATGTAATCTAAGGCCAAATCTTCTTAACAATCTGCTTACAAGTAGGGATGTGCAAATGGTCCTCGGAACCGAGCCCAAGCCCAAGAACCGAGGAACCAGACCCGAGATAAGGAACCGACCGTGTTACTTGGTCGGTACTTGGTCTGCATATGTGGCTTAATTCGGTGTTGGTCCTTCTCGGTCTTGGTCCTTCTTGGTCTTGATCCTTCGGTATTGTCGATTCTCGGGTACGGAACCGACCGAAAGTTTAAAAGACATTAAGATTATAATGTAGGCCTTTGAAAATTTTACGCTTGGTCCTGCTCAGGTAAAAACCGAGCAAACTCATGCCTGAATCCAAGACCAAGTCTCATAGTTTGGTCGGTCCTCGGTTCCATTAAATGTCTTCTCTCGGTCTCGGTCCGGCTCGGGTTCGGTCTTGGTCGGGACGGTCCCAGGACCACTCTCACCCCTACTTACAAGTCTTTAAACCTCAAGAACATTTTAATGGAATACCAAAATTACACTTCACGGGCCGTGCTGAGCACGGCCCTTGAACTTTACCTAGTATATATATATAATAACCTTAATGTGGAGACCAGAAGGGGGACCTAATGTAATCCCCCACTACCAGATAACAAGGAGGCTTCAATATTTTGTATCTTACACATTGTAGATAGTATACTATTCATGGCCTTTTCAACGATAATATATACCAACCACAAATTAAATAATTAGGAGAAGCATACATATAGCTTCCATATAATTATTGTATACGTACATGATTCTCATAAGGATTTTTGTTGGATATTATTTTCAAAAAAGCAATCTCCTACACACTTAATATATTTTTCTTAAAAATCATAATCATTATAAAAGTAGAATACATCTTCACCCTCTTCTTCTTCAACAACAAAATAAATTATCGAATTTCTTGAAACAACAACATAAAAACAATTAAACAACAACATTTTATTTTGTATAGGTCGAATTAACAGACAGAAAAAGCAGTTGGAACTCATCGTAAAAATCATAGTTGTAAATTTGAGTTTTTTCACATAAAATTAGAAAATTACAAAATAAAATGACCAATCGAGATCGTTCCTCATAGAAAAATTAGTCAAGATCGGATACCAACGCTAGGATCCCGTGAATGGCAAACTAAGGAAAATTAATAAATTATGAAAGTTTAAACGATACAGAAACTACTAAATACAAAGACAGAGTAATTTGATAATTTAATAGATTCCAAAAATATAAAATATGGCTCTCAAGAAGAAAGGCTTGGTAGAGATTTCTCAGCCACTCTCTCAACCTAGAGGACTACATGTTTTTGTGCACACTAACAATGACTAATTCCTTCTGTTGTATTTATAGGAGAGAATAAAATCTTTCCTAGCACACAGGAAATATTATAGCCTAATTATCACTTGTTATTTTAGAATATTTCATGCTTCAACTTTTAGCCTTCTTGTTGTCTACAAAACGCTTGCAATTTAAATCACCTTCAATTTTCTTCTTGTGGGTTTGACATCCAACTCTATCCCTAACTCTCCTTCCCAAAGTCTTTTGTACTTTTCCATCTTTTCTCGTGACTTTAAAAAATGTAGTTGGTTCATCCATGTTTAGTTGATAGGTTTATGGTAACCAATAAACACATTGATTAATTTTTGTTGCCTCACCTGGTCTAAGTTTTGTTGGAAAGGTTAAAAGATTCAAAAACTTGGTGTTGTACTCTATGATTGTCATATTTTCTTTTTTAATCCCCAAAAATTGTTTCTTTATTGGCAAATATCCTCATCTATGCAAAACTCCTCCTTAAGTCTTTCCAAGAAATCATCTCAAGTTAGTCTTTTAATGATACGAGTGACTGTGCTTTGTTGAGTTGAATTAACAAGCACAATGCTTGAGTCTTGAGGTTTATAAATGGGAAATCAATATTTTCGTTATCTTGGCATGGGCATGCATAAAACGCCCTTTCCATATGCAACATGATTTGATTGATAATTGCATCATAAGTTGGTGGTTGAAAAATGTTAAATCCCGTGTAGTTGTATATCTTTTTCTCCAATTCTCTTGGGTAGTTATCAAACGATGGTTCCTTTTCCATACTCCCGTATGATAACCCAAATTTCCATCATTGGTCTCACCATTAGTTGGATTGTCTCCAATCAATCTTCTCACTTCATATTTGAGTTTTTCATAATGCATTAGGAAATGATCTAATGCAATATAATGCTACAAATTAGAATATATGTTAATCATTGAATTTGATTTAATATAATATTGACTATTTTAAACATATTTAATTAAGTTTAATAAATATCAATTAAATATCATAAGTAAGAAACATCTTTAGTTGTAGTGTTTATTTCTAAATAATTATTAGTTAGAATTTAAAGATTTGTAGTAATCTTACCAATATAAACATAAATGATCCAATTTGATAAAATAATGCATAGTCTTATACAGTTTATTTTATTTAAACAATATAAACAAAAGATTAGATGCTTATAATAGTCCGTTTGCAGGTTTTTTTGACATAATCATTTGACAATATGGTTATTATAAGTAACATAATATTTATAAAATGCTCGATTTATTAAAATAAGTTGTAGTACAAAATACAAAGAGAAAAATATCATATTATTAGTTTTAATGAGCTAATACAATATTCAATCTATGTATCTATCTATTATAAAATATATGGTTTTCCATCAAACCATATTATTTGAAACTTACAAGATTTTTCAATTACTTTATAATAATGAGTATTAATTGGTTCATTAATGTGTGATAAATGTAAAGAAAATGAAACATATACATGGATTTTCTTTAACTTTTGCTGGATATACGAGTTTCAAAATGTTATATTCTAATTAGAGAATGATTAGTGATTGTGGTTTCCTCAAAATAGTTATAAGCTTTCAAACACTTCATATTTTATGCATGACAACTTCAACTTCTAATGTTTAATCTAATGGCTGCGTTTTTTTCAAAAAAAAAATCATATTCAATAACAAGTTGCATATTTTTCAATTAGTACTTTTTAAAAAATATTAATACGAATACATAAAAATTCAATAAAATCACTATAGTATATATATATATATATATATATATATATATATATATATATATATATATATATATATATATATATATATATATATATATATATATATATATATATATAACACTCAGCGTATTCATTTACTATTTAATTTCTCTAATTTACAAATATTATTATGTTTTACTTAAAAAAGTTATTTAATGCAAAATTGCATAATTTTCAAATATATTCTTTTATGAAATATTAATGCATATACATGGAAATCCCCAATAGAAATTTGAAAAAATATGTAAAAGAACTCATAAAACACAAAATGATTTTGTGTATTATTTATTTTCTTAAATTTATAGAAAAAACTTTGGAATAAGAGTAACAATTAGAATAGTAAAGTCAACCCTCATACTTAGATATACAATCACAAGAGTATAACACATAATAACTTTAAAAAAACTAAAATTAATGTACTTTCACAAACGTCTTATTATTTATAAGCTAAATAAATTAATAAAAGATTTATTTGAGTTCAAACAGTTTTTTTGTTGTCATGCCTAAACAAGAATAATTATGTTTGATTTCAAGAAGGATATGGATACAGGCCATGCCTATCTTTTGAAGAAAAAGAAAAATAATCGGTTTATACAAGAATAAAGATTTTTAGAATCTTATAAATGAATCAACTCAATTCAAATATTTAATTTTATTTGATTAAGTAATATAAGTGTAAAAGAAGTACCATAACTTAAAGCTTTTGAGTTGTACTGGTTCTAAAATAAATAACCTTAGTCGGAAGTTAAAAAGTTTTGATATTAAAATGAACTTTTAATGTAATTAACCACATGTTATCAAATGTGTACTTTAGTACAATTAACCAACTTTCACTAATTAAATTGATTAAGTTTGTATTCTTTTAATCTAGAAACATTACAACATCATTTTATAAGTTATTTCATACTAAGTATATGTTTCATAATAAATTTTATTTTAGTTAGTTTCAATGAAAAAATATATATTGTAGTTTTTATATTCACCATTTTATGTTCCAGTTAATTAGTTAAGTATTTAAAGAGAAAATAATATAATTTATTTCTCCGCGATGCATGGGCATTCGCCTAGTCTATTCTATAACTAGGCGAATACCCATGTGTTGCGCATGAATAAAAATTATATAATCAAAATACTAACAAATATATATTGTGAATAATTAATTTATCGTTGTTAACTATAAATAATACTCTTATACTAAAATAAAATGTTGATATAAACCTTTGACATTATATTTAACAATAAGAAAAAAGTAGATATCTATTAGAAAGTTGAAAATTACAAAATTTAAAGTAGCTATAATAATATAATTCAATTAACAAATAATATTCAAAGTAATATGCTTTAAAATAGATATTTAGTTATTTTGCATCATAATTATTTTGCATTTATCGACAACAAAAAAAGAAAATATAAACACACATACAAATATATCATATCATAAACAAATATCATCTCCAGTACTGTTATAACATTTTTATTTTTAAGATTTGTTACTTCTCATATCTTACACAATTGCACTAAAAGAATTCAATCACATTTCAATATATTAAGCTCAATTATCTTATTATATGTCATAACAATGGTGAAACTGTTTGTAGAAATAAAATATTTTCATACGGTTAAAGTTAACTATTTATATTAAAGCACATATTCAATGAAAGTTAACCGATTCCATTTAGTAGTTATGTTAATGTCAAAACACTTTAATTCTAACTAATCTTACTTATCAATAAATCACTATAATTCCAAATGGTTTTTAACCTTAAAATAGTTAATTGATACTTATGATATTTAAAATGATGAATAATACTAACATTAAATATAAAAAAAAATCATGTATTTTCAACTTAAACTAAATTGGTTATTGAATGTTGATAGAAACATTGTCAATTTTAAAATACTAACATGTTTAAATACAAAATAATAAATAATATACCTAGAGGCTTTCGTATACCGATTCAACAAATTTTACATATTACATATACAATAACTTTAAAATTTTATTTTGTCGTCAAATTTAACAACTAAAAACTAACATCTAATTAAATGAATCAGCATAATAAATATTATAATATCATTATATATATATATATATATATATATATATATATATTTGCAAGTTAGGGATGAATCTACTACATGAATCGTAATATATATATATATATATATATATATATATATATATATATATATATATATATATATATATATATATATATATATATATATATATATATATATATATATATATATAAAACTTTATCACAATAGTTATGAGTACAAACTAATAATAACATTGATACTGAATCCAAACAATTATCTCATATTAATAAACAATTAATAATTATTATTAAAAGACATTTGAAATGTTATTGGATTTTCAAATCAATGTGGTTGAAGGAAAAATTGCTATAATATAACAAATATATAGATATATAGATATAGATATTAAATCTCTTCAAAATCCAACTAAAAAGTTATTTATCATTAAACTATTATAACTTAAATGACTTTGTTAACTTATAGATTCACTTGATATGTGTGGTACATATTATCAAGAAAAATAATAATTTGATATCTAAAATAATTAGTCGTCTTGAACGAATATACCTAAATATTAAATTTTAGGATGTTGATTTGGTTTAATATTTCTAATTTGATATTTGGATTTATAAATTAAAGTAATATGAATGGGTTTTGTGATTATTAAATTAATATATTAATAAATAAACAATAACAAATATTTGTTTATCATATATATATATATATATATATATATATATATATATATATATATGCATGTATGTATGTATGTATATATGTATGTATGTATGTATGTATGTATGTATGTATGTATTTATGTGTGTGTGTGTGCATGTGCATGTGTGTGTATGTATGTCCATTGAGTTGTTATAATTCTTATATATGTCTATATAAATTTAGCAATAATATATGTAATAAAAAATAGCAATAAGTTAAGTTATTTTTTAATTTTTTTCACACGTTAAAATGGATAGAAATGACTGATATTATATAGTTTTATAAGATGTGAAAATTATCGTATAATTCAAAATAAGTACAATGTTTATAGCAACTTAGTATCTTATAACAGAGGTCACCGAATCAATGTGGTTAAAAATAAAGTTGTATTGATTACCATATTAATTATATTTTTAATCATTAATTACGATAAATTAATGCAAAACATTTCAATTATTTTATATACAAAATAATATATATCATGTGTTTAAAAAAAAAATCAAAGTTATATATTTAATCAGCATATAGAACTTATACCACATGATAAAAATTTAATAAGTTTTAAATTATCATGACATGATAAATGAAAATTTAAGAGAGACATAGAAAAATATAAGACGTTGAGACAACGATTTTACTTTGTTGTGGAATTCAAATAATAAGACAAAGCTTTATGCTTGCAGCGGAAAATTAATCAGTGTGCGGAAATTGGTCGAATATCCACGTTTGATAAGTTCCCTTTCCAAAAAAGTCATAAAGATTTGAGATGATCAAATTTATATTTGGTATGAATGAATAAAATCATAAATCCAATTACCGAAGAAATAATCAAACAAAGTCATTTATTCATCATAGTTTAATCAGAGGAATAACTTAGTTATTTAGACCTACAAACAAGTACATAAAATAAATAATTGAGTGAAATCAGATAGACAGAAACAACGCAAAAACATCAGTTTGTAAAATTGAGTTTTATAAATATTGAAATATAGTATTATGGATATTACCTAAAACATATTTTTATATTCACTTAAAATATATTTTTATATTTAATAAATAATAGTACAAGTTCTCCATTATCACTTTACAACAAGCTATTATATAACTAAAAGTATATAAAAGATTAAATTGAACTATTACAAAATTACAATAAAAAAAATAATTATAGTTAAATCTCTAAATAACAAATTTTATATAACTAATATTTTAAAAAATATTTTATAAAAATTAAATTAAGTTACTATGCAAATAATGGTTGATATTTGAAAAATAAAACATAATGACAATTGATAAAAATAGACTATTTTATCACTTTAATATAATCATAGTTAAAAATAATATTAAAGTAATATTTTTATCAAATATTGGGTTATAAAATAATATATAAATGAATAATAAAGTTCATAATATAACGACTCATCCATTCCAATTAGAGGTGTATATTTATATAAAATATTTTATCACACTAACATGAAAATCATGGTTGATATTTTAAAACATCATCAAGACTAAAATTGAAAAATGGCCAAACTTATAGTTTTCAAACTAACGTAGTATCATAATAGTTATAAAAGTGCATTAAATAAAAAATTTGTATGTAATTTTATTCATACACATACCATTGGTTAGAAATCACCAAGAAATATTAAATAAACTAATTTTTTTATGGAAATACTATCTTTCAAAATAATTGAGAATACTTAAATGAGTAGTATTTATATAAACTAACATGGATAATTGTTAAAATAACATGAAATTTGATATGAAATTAACTAAGAGTTATATAAATAAAAAACTAGATTGTCTAAAAAATACTGGTAAGTATTCGATCAAAACTATACATAGTATAGTTTTTAAATTATGATCCAAATAACAATTTTTAAATTGAATTAGGATACAAATGTTAATTAGAACACTAAATAAAAATAATATATATTTTATTGAAGCACAGTTCGCGGGTAAAGGTTATCGATATTATGTCGATTGAAATAGATATTTATCATAAACCATATTATTTTGATTTTTTTAATTGGGAATTACCGTATTTACTATAATATTTTACGTTCCCACCGAACTAACGATATGAAAGATAGCTCTCTTATTATGTGGTTCAAGACACTAACATTATTTAATATAACATAAAAATTTATTTAATAGTTAATGGTAATTATTTATATTTTTTTCAACATATATTTATCTAAGCTCTATATGTTAACTAAATAACATTATTCATATGTAATGTAAAGACGTTCTTCGAATGAATACTAAACGAAAATATAGATTCAAAACAGAAATGTGAAGTGGTCTAATCTATGTTGTCATTTTGTTATTCTTTTCTTTAAAGTTTTCTTATTTGATAAATAATTTAATATGGATATCATATTATTTGATATTTTTTTATTAGAAGTTAAAATTACAATGAATGCCAGATTATATAACAATAAAAGTTATTGTTAGTTTTACATATAAAATATACTTAATTTCAAAAATCCAACATATATTTTATATTTGGAAAGAAGCATTAAATTACCATTAATTGCATATCTTGGTATTTCAAATAAAATATCTAGATTTATGACTATAAATTTAGTAAAAAGAGCTTTTGGATTTCACAACTCCGTCTCAAAACAACAGCAAGAGATATGACGATTGCTTTGTTCAGAGTTGCTTTCTTTGCCACATTGGTGCTGAGTACTTGCGGTTTATTCTCTACCCCCGTTTGTCTTGCTTTTTTGGAGTTTTATTATGTTGTCGTATATTTGCAAAACTTATGAAGAACCGAAAATAATCCATAGGTTGTTGTCTTTTTGCAGTATTAGGAGCTGATATTGAACAATCACCTCACAAGGTTCTCACAAATGTTGGATACAAGATTCAAAGCAAATCTTCCATCCCAAATGAAGAACTTAATTGTGTAGGAATTTCAGATTGTTATAAGTTATCTTGTCCACCCCGAATGATTCCATGGTGTTTGGTGGGAACTTGTCGATGCATTAGATGAAAAATAAATTGTGTTCGATTCTAATCATAACATAGTGTTCTTTATCTAAAATGGTGTTTGTCACAAATCCATTAAATGAAGAAGTAATCAAGCAAGTAATTTATTTCGTAATCATGTTTAGTTCACTTATATGAATTACTCAGTTATTGAAACGTAAAAATAAGTACGTAGAGTAAATAGTTAAGTGAAATCAGACCGACAAAAAGAAAGCAACAACATCATTTTGTGTAAATGAATTTTATAAAAACTGAAAGATGGAATTATTGATATTATTTGAAATATATTTTTATATTCAGTTAAATATATTTTTGTATTTAATAAATAAGCATACAAGCTTTCCTTTATCACTTTACAAGAAGCTATTATATAACAAAAAAATTAAAATGAATTAATACAAAATTACAATAAGAAAATACTTATCGTTAAATCTATAAATAACAAAACTTATATAACAAATATTTTTAAACTTATTTACTCATATAAAATGAATAACGCTAAATTTGATATTTGAAAAACAAAACATAATGACAATTGAAAAAAGAGACCATTTTTTATTAGTTTAAAATAATAATATTTAAAAATAATATTAACGTAGTATTTTTATTAAATATTTTGTTATAAAATAGTATATAAAAGAATAATTAAGTTCGTAATGTAACGTCTCATCCATTCCAATTAGAGGTGTACAATTTTATCAAATATTTTATCACACCAACTTGAAAATAGTGGTTGATATTTGATAAAATCATGATGGCTAAAATTATAAATTTTCCGAACTAATAGTTTTTAAACTAATGTAGTATGAAATTAGTTATAAAAATGGATTTAATAAAAAAAGTTATACGTAATTTTATTCATACGCGAACCACATGTTACAAATCACCAAGAAATGTTAACTAAACTATTTTTTTTATCGAAATACTATCTTTCAAAATAGTTGAGGATATTTAAATGAGTAGTTTTAAATAAACTAACACGGATAATTTTTAAAATAACATGGAATATGATATTAAATTTAACTAAGAGTTACATAAATAAAAAACTAGAATGCCTCATAAATATTGGTTAGTATCCATAAAAACTATACATAAATTTTAAATTATAACACTAAATATACAATATATATTTTATCCAAGCATAGTTTGTAGGGTAAAGGTTATCGAGATTATGTCGATCGAAGTATATATTTATCGTAAACCATATTATTTGGATTTTTTAATTCTTAATTATTATATTTACTATAATTTTTTAGGTTCTAACCGAACCAACCATATGAAAGATAGCTCTCTTTTTATGTAGTTCAAGACAATAACAATATTTAATATAACATAAAATTTTATTTAGTAGTTACTGGACATCATTTAGATTTTTTCAACATATATTTATTTAAGCTCTATAGGTTAACTAAATTGTAAGTCCCAAACTCTTTAGATCTATCAAAGGTATCAATATAATTACTTGAAAGTGCGGAATTCAATCAAGCAAAATCAACGAAACAATTAAGAACACGCGATAAACCTTCAATGCACTCGTTGTATTAATCAAACGACTGGTACATAAGGTAGCTATTGATCAAACACAATGGATATTCACGTAATGCTCCTAGCCGATCAATATGGTGTCTAACCTAACAAATGACACACAAAACACTATTTATACATAAGCCTAATACCCAAGCCCACCAACCGTGAGTCCACCGAAAACCGGCCCAAAGTCTACCAAAATCTCATGGAGATTTCAGTCCAAGTGCAACCGATAACCCTCGAGTTTTCGGTCCAAACCGAAAACTCCCTTTGTCTTTAAATAGCCAATTTAGTCTTTTTAGTGTAAAGCATAAATCACCAAAATATGTCCCAACAATCTCCCCCTTGGTTTATTGCTTTCACTGATCTTCAAACTTCCTTTTAACCTTGGCTTTCTGTTCTTCCTCGGGCTCTTCACGACTTGAATTTCTTCAAGATTTGACACTGAATGCTCATTAGTTGTAAAGGCTTATCTTGATCACATAAAGGTACAAAATAGAAACTATTTGAGGAGGAATTCAACGCAGCTTGTCTCATGGAATTTACGCTTCACCTTTCTCTGGGGTTGAAATGATTGTGTTGAAAACTTCAAACTTCACTTCTGGCTCAATCACTTGAAAGACTTCACTGGATTGTTTTCGACTATAACCAGCGTGTAACGATGACCAAAAATCCTGTGGAACCGAAGACAGCTTGACCGAAATCCCTGTAGAACCGAAACCTTCTGAACCAAAAACAAAGCTTTGGCCAAAAACCCCAAGACAGACCAAAAACTATAAAATCCTAGAGGCTACACCAAAATCTCTATTGGGCTGATCGAAATCACAAGTGGGCTGAGCGAAAACGCCAAACCCTAACCGAAATCTCAGCAGCCGCCACCGAAATCGCTGAAGCAGACCAAAATCCCAATTCAGATATGGAAAAACGCCGTTTTTTTTGCCAAAAATCGATTTTTGAAGATCAAAAACTCTTTTTTATCAAGAACAATGAAGAACACCAAGAACAATATCGATTAAAACAGTTCAAAAACACCCAAAAACGTCCAAATCTCCAAGATCCAAGAAAAGGTTTTGAAAGATTAATACCAAAACACTCAAAAAATACAAGGTTTTGAGGCTCTGATACCAATTGTAAGTCCCAATATCTCACACGGTATCAATCACAAACTCATTGGTGCGGAAACCCAATGAGTAAATCAAATCAAAACAATAAGAACACAAGGAGATTCAATCTTCAACGCACATCTTTTATTAAGCAAGGTCTAGTACATAAGATCCTATGATTGCTTGAATAAATGAATAATTCTCTATAGCTAGCACAAGTTCCAAAGCAACAACCTATGACAATGATGGCTACATTGTCCTTTTATACCTACGTATGACGCAAGCAAACCCTAAGCCCATCTACGAGAAGCCCACCGAAATCATGAGCCTAGCCCAACCGAAATCCATGGGTTTTCGGTCAGACCACCACCAAAATCTAGGTGGTTTTCGGTCCAGACCGAAAACGCCAAGTAGTCCCATAAATCCATTTTAAGCTCCGAAATGCAAAGATTAAACCACATTAAGTTAGTTCTAACATAAATAACATTATTCATATGCAATGTACACACTTTCTTTTAAAGATTACCAAAGGTAATTATACAATGAAGAAATGTGAAGTGGTCTAAGTGATGTTGTAATTTTCTTATTATTTTCTTTAAAATTTTCTTTTCTGATAAATAATTTAAGATGGAAATCATATAATTTGATATTTTTTTCATTAGCAGTTCAAATTACAATGAATGCCAGATTACATAACAATAGAGTTATTGTTAGTTTTACATATAAAATATATTTAATTTCAAAAATCCAACATACATTTTATACTTGGAAAAGAAGCATTGAATTACCATTAATTGCATATCTTGATATTTAAAATAAAAAAATCTAGATTTATGACTATAAATCTAGTAAAAAGAGTTTTTGGATTTCACAACTCCTTCTGAAAACAACAGCAAGAGATATGAGGATTGCTTTGTTCAAAGTCGCTTTCTTTCCAACATTGGTGCTGAGTACTTGAGGTTCATTCTGTACCCCTTTTGTCATCCTTTTTTGGAGTTTTATTAAGTTGTTGTATGTTTGCAAAACATATAAAGAACGGAAAATAAACCATAGGATGCTGTCTTTTTTGTAGTATTAGGATCATATATTGAACAATCACCTCATAAGGTTCTCACAAATGTTGGATACAAGATTCAAAGCAAATCTTCCATCCCAAATGAAGAACTTAATTGTGTAGGAATTTCATATTGTTATAAGTTACCTTGTCCATCCCGGATGATTCCATGGTGTTTGGTGGAAACTTGTTGATGCATTAGATGAAGAATAAATTGTGTTTGACTATAATCATAACATAGTGTTCTTTATCTAAAATGGTGTTTGTCACAAATCCATTAAATAAAGAAATAATCAAGCAAGTAATTTATTTTGTAATCATGTTTAGTTCACTTATAGAAATAACTTAGTTATTGAAACGTACAAATAAATATGTAGAGTAAATAGTTAAGTGAAATCAGTCTGACAAAAAGAAAGCAAGAACATCATTTTTGTAAATGAATTTTATAAAAATTGAAATATAGTATTATGGATATTACCTGAAACATATTTTTATATTCAGTTAACTATATTTTTGTATTTAATAAATAATCGTACAAGTTTTCCTTTATCACTTTACAAGAAGCTATTATATAACAAAAAAACTAAATTGAATTAATAAAAAATTACAATAAGAAAATACTTATTGTTAAATCTCTTAATAACAAATCTTATATAACTAATATTTTTAAGCTTATTTACTCATATAAAATGAATAACGCTAAATTGAATATTTCGTTCATATAAATATTTTATAAAAATAAAATAAAGTTACCTTGAAAATATTGGTTGATATTTGAAAAAGAAAACATAATGAAAATTGAAAAAATAGACTATTTTCTATTAGTTTAAAATAATAATATTTAAAAATAATATTAACTTAATATTTTTATTTAACGTTTTGTCATAAAGTAGTATATAAAAGAATAATTAAGTTCATAATGTAATGTCTCATCCATTCCAATTAGAGGTGTATAGTTTTATCAAATATTTTATCACACCAGCTTTAAAATAATGGTTGATATTGATAAAATCATGATGGCTAAAATTAAAAAATTGCACAACTAAGAGTTTTTAAACTAATGTAGTATGAAAATAGTTACAAAAATGGATTTAATAAAAAAAAGTTATACGTAATTTTATTCATACGCAAACCACGGGGTAAAAATCACCAATATATGTTAACTAAACTAATTTTTTTTTATCGAAATACTATCTTTCAAAATAGTTTGAGAATACTTAAATGAGTAGTTTTAAATAAACTAACATGGATACATGTTAACATAACATGGAATATGATATTAAATTTAACTAATAGTTACATAAATAAAAAACTAGATTGCCTAGAAATAAGTATTAGTAAAACCTATATATAAACTTTAAATTATTACCCAGGTAGCAGTTTTTAATTTAATTAGTATACAAATGTTAACTATAACACTAAATATAAAATACATATTTTATTCAAGCGTAGTTTGAAGGGTAAAGGTTATCAATATTATGTCGATCGAAATATATATTTATCATAAACCATATTATTTGGATTTTGTAATTCTTAATCCAACATACGTTTTATATTTGGAAAGAAGCATTAAATTACCATTAATTATATATCTTGATACTTCAAATAAAAAAAATCTAGATTTATGACTATAAATTTAGTAAAACGAGTTTTTGGATTTCACAACTCCGTCTCAAAACATCATCAAGAGATATGACGATTACTTTGTTCAAAGTCGCTTTTTTTCAACATTGGTGCTGAGTACTTCCGGTTTATTCTCTACCCTCTTTTCATTCATTTTTGGAGTTTTACTATGTTATCACATGTTTGCAAAACTTATAAAGAATCGACAATAATTTGTACACTCTTGTCTTTTGCAGTATTAGGAGTTGACGTTGAACAATCACATGACAAGGTTCTCACATGTGTTGGAGAAACGGTTCAAAGCAAATCATCCATCCCAAATAAAGAACTTAATTGTGTAGGAATTTTAGATTGCTATAAGTTATATTGTCCACGGGGGATGATTCCATGGTGTTTGGTGGGAACTTGTCGATGCATTAGATGAAGAATAAATTGTGTTCGATTATAATCATAATATAATATTCTTTATCTAAAATGGTGGTTGTCACAAATACATTAAATGAAGAAAAAATCAAACAAATAATTTATTTTGGAATCATTTTTAGTTCACTTGTAGGAATAACTTAGTTATTGAAATGTACAAACAAGTATGTAGAGTAAATAGTTAAGTGAAATCAAACTGACACATCATTTTGTAAAAATGAATTTTATAAAAAATGAAAAATAGTATTATGGATATTACCTGAAACATATTTTTATATTCAGTTAAAATATATTTTTGTATTTAAATAATCGTACAAGTTCTCCTTTATCACTTTATAAGAAGCTATTATATAACAAAAAAATTTAAATTGAATTAATACAAAATCACAATAACAAAATACTTATAGTTAAATATCTAAATAACAAATCTTATATAACTAATATTTTTAAACTTATTTGTGCTGGGACATACAGCGGAAGACAAACAAGATCAAATCACAGAAATCCCATGAACATTGTCCAGGATCATGCAGTTCATAACAGTTATTGCTACTCAAAACTTAAATAGAAAAATACATCAGCAAGTCTCCTTCTTTGTCCTCTGGTCAAGGCCATGATTGCAAGGATGATCAGGATCCAAAGTAGAACCCCTCTAGTGATTAACACCTAGTGATCTCCATAAAATCGTACAGATCAGAAGCAAAGAACTCTAACCCTAGAGAGGGAAGATTTCGCATGAAAGGAAGAGAGGGAGGAGGTTGGCGGCTCACTTGAGGCTTGGGATGTCTTAGGATTGTACCCCAAGGACTTTATTTATACTACATGGGCTCCTAGGGTTTCAAACTTAGGATCCTTTTGGCGGCCGCACCCCCTGGACTTGTGTCCATTGATTAAATCTTTAATCAATTACAATACAATCCCTTTAATTGATTCTAAATTAATTCTAGATTAATTTATCAATTGATTTATTGATCTAGTTTCTAATTATTTTATTTCTCAATAGATTAATAAACTAATCAACCTTTCTTTTATTTCTAACTCCATTTGTTTTTTTGGATCATGAGGGCAACCCAAAAGGATTCTGCCATTATTAGAAATACTACCACAAGTTGATGACCTTAGACATTATTCCAACAGTCTCCCACTTGGACAAGTTGTCAACTTGTGTGGTATCAATATTATCTGACAATTAGCAGAGAGTATGTCATCCTATGCAACTGTCGAACTCTGATTAACGAAAAGAGACGACCCTTAGATAAGTGATCAATCATTCCTCCGTTCTCAAGATATCATGATGAAACTGGGTCATGGAAAAGGTCAAATCCCGATAGTTCAAAATTCTTGTTCCCGATAGAGATTTATGATGACTCTGTCGGACCATGGATTGAACATATCAATCTGGCCAGGGCTTGGCCAAGCGCTTAGTGTCAGCATCAAATCATCGAGGGGCCCACATATATCGCTTCTCCTTGTTAGGATAGAAGGAATAATTAAACTCTGACTACACAGTCTTTGTCTATGTCATCATGTCAAACATGGACATACCCTTTATAACTATCAGTTACGGATAATGTTTGAGCAGAGCAATGCACAACAGAATTATAGCGCAAATTCTCATGCATCTCGGTTTGAAGAATAAGAGATATTATCATCCTAGATTACTTGTGACTTAATCCATGGAGTAATATCTAAGTGCGGGTTGTTCCAATACTTGAATCTCTATCAAGTACTCATGAGAGTTAGTCGCAATCACCATGATATGTCTAATTTCTATAGACAATCTACTAACACTCCATGACAGTCTTAAATCACTACTTACTTCCAATAGTACGACCGACTGTGGAGGTTTGAGTAAATTAATACTCAGGAAGTGGATTCTAAACATGCAAAAATGAAATACACTGATAATTTAAGGAAATGGTGGCTAATTAGCCTTTTATTAAATCTCCACTAATAAAAAACCAAGTCATATATAATTAACACTGTTGTATGTTTGGATTTTCAAACTATTAACTAAACATATAAGACATTTCGCTAGTAAATCTAGTGCCTGTGGTCCTAGTATGTCTATCATGCTTGGGCCATGACAATGCTTCGGTGAAGGGATCGGCTGGATTCTCCTGTGACGGTACCCTACCCACCATGATGTCTCCGTCTTCAACTCGGTTTTGAACATAGTGGTACTTTTTGAGTATATGTCTTGATCTCCCATGGTCCTTGGGTTCTTTTGTCAATACGACTGCAACCTCGTTATCACAGAAGACTACAAGGGGATCATTGATGCTGGGGACAAAGCCAAGATCGCCGATGAAGTTATTTAACCATGTAGCTTCCTTTGCAGCTTCACTAGCCGCAATATACTTAGACTCGCACGTTGAGTCAGCTACTGACTTCTGCTTCGCGATTTTCCAGGTAATCGCTCCTTCGTTCAACATGAACACCTATCCTGATTGTGAGCAAGAATAGTCTCTGTATATGTTCGGAAACTTGTGTCGCTAAACCTAGTTACTCTTAGCTCATCTCTTCCTCTGTATACTAGGCACATATCTTTAGTTCTTCTTAGATACTTAAGAATGTTTTTCACTGCCGTCCATAACGTTTGCTAGGATTATCCTGATATCGGCTTACCATGCTCAAAGCATACGATATATCAGGTCGAGTACATATCATGGTATACATTATCGATCCTATAGTCGAAGCGTACGGGATTTGACTCATTTTTTCCAGTTCATCACTAGTCCTCGGACAGTGCTTTTTTACTTAGCTTTATGCCATGTTTTATGGGCAAGAATCCTTTCTTGGAATCATGCATCTTGAATTTCTTCAAGATTTTGTCTATGTATGTACTCTGACTTAGTGCTATTAGACACTTCGATCTATCCCTATAGATCTTTATACCAAGTATATATGATTCATTTCCCATATCCTTCATAGCAAAACACTTCCCAAGCCAAGTCTTCACACTTTGCAACATTGGGATGTCGTTTCCTATAACGAGTATGTCATCGACATATATTACCAGAAATACTACATTACTCCCACTGGTGTTGACATATACGCAAGACTCATACTGACTTCTATAAAATCCTAACTCTTTGACCTTTTCATGGAAGCAGATGTTCCAGCTATAAGAAGCTTTTTTAAGTCCATAAATGGACCTTTCAAGCTTACAAACTCTATTCAGATACTTGTTATAAACAAAACCTTCAGGCTGTGGCATATACATATCCTTTGGTAGTTTCCCATTAAGGAAAGCGCGTTTGACATCCATTTGCCATATTTCATAGTCATAAAATGCAGCAATGGCAAATAACACTCTAATATATTTAATCGTGTCTACTGGAGAGAAGGTTTCGTCATAATCAATTCCTTGAGTTCGAGTGAAACCCTTCACAACCAACATAGCCTTGAATGTGTGTTCATTACCATCCATGTCGGTCTTCTTCTTGAAGATCCATTTACACCCAACGGTTTTTAGGCCTAGTGTAGGATCAACCAAGTTCCAAACTTGGTTGTCGTACATGGACTGAATCTCTCTCTCCATGGATTCTTTCCATTTGGCAGCCTCAGGGCCTGCCATCGCTTCCTTGTAGTTGGATGCCTCATCCTCACTAACTAGTGTGTTTTCACTGATCAGTGTGTCACCTTCCGTACTGATCACCTTCCGTAGTGATCAGTATCAGTTCTCTCAATAAAAGTTTCATCCTCGGGTTAGGTACTAGTGCCAACTATAGGTCTTCGTTTGTTGACTGTTGAATGTCTTCAAGATCAATTTTACTGCCACTAGCCTATTTGGATATGAGATCTCTTTCCAAAAATACTCCTCTTCGAGCAACAAACACTTTGTTCTCAGAAGACTTGTAGAACAGGTATCCAAATGACTTTCGTGGATAACCGATGAAATAACAGTTCTCTGCTAGGGGTTCAAGCTTGCCATGAGCTTCGTGCCGAATGAAGACTTCACAACCCCAAACTTTTATGTATGCTAGTGAAGGACATTCCCCACTCCACATTTTAGAGGGTGTTTTAGCAACCTTCTTAGTTGGGACGATGTTTAAGATGTGAGCTGCAGTTTCTAAGGCATGGCCATGGAAACTTATTGGAAGTGTAGCACGACTCATCATAGATCGAACCATGTCCAACAACGTTCGATTTCTCCTTTCAGACACACCATTGTGCTGTGGTGTTCTTGGAGGAGAGAATTATGAAACTATTCTACAATTCCTGAGATGATTGTAGAATTCCTAACTAAGATACTCTCCTTCCCTATCGAATCGGAGCATCTTAATCTTCTTTCCCAGTTGATTCTCTACTTCGTTTTGAAACTCTTTGAACACTTCAAAAGTTTCCGACGTATGTTTAATCAGAAAAGATAACTGTATCTACCGAAATCATCAGTAAACGTCACCAAGTAGCATTCACCTTGTCTAGTGGCAGATCTGAACGGTCCACAAACATCTGTGTGGATTAGTTCCAACAGATCCTTACCTCTTTCACAGCTTCATGTGAATGGCGATTTGGTCATCTTGCAAAGTAAGCAAGACTCACATACATCATCCGACTTCAAGTCGAATGATTCCAAGATTCCTTCCGACTAGAGCTTGGCGATATGATTCTTGTTTATATGACCAAGAAGATAGTGCCATAGACGCGATTTATAGAGAACATTCTCATCAAAATCAACATTCAAAGTTATATTATTATTCCTACCAACGCAAACAACACTTTCATATATGCCATTACAAGGACTAGCTTTAAAACAAAGATAAGTATTTTTATATACCAAAATATTTCCCTTATCATTATCAAAACCAAATTTGAAACCATCCTTAAACAAAGTATAAAATGAAATAATGTTTCGAGCCATTTATGACGACTAGCAACAATATAATATCTTAATCGAACTATTATTATTCAGCGTCAGCTCCTAGCTCCCAATCCTTGTAACAACAGATGTTTGTCTGTTTACCATGATCAGGTTGAGCTCTCCATGTTGCAGCTTCCTACTTCCCCTTAGTCCCTACATATCAGGGCAAATGTGAGTACCACACCTTGTATCAAGGACCAAAGAATTAGAGGTCATAGTACTATGTAATTTGATCGTACATATACCTGAGGTGCCATACTCTTTGACCTTGTTCTTCTTCAGGTCCTCCAGGTACTTTAGGCAGCTACGTTTCCAGTATCCCTTCTATTGGCAGTAAAAGCATGTAGCCTCTTTCAGACCACTAGTAGGGGCAATATCGGAGTCAGTTCTCTAAAAGCCTTGGTTGCCTTTAGCTCTTCCCTTTCCCTTAAGATGATAACTTTTCTTCTGTTTGCCTCTACCATGATGAATGGCTAAGACACGAGCAAGGGAGTTGGTGCCACAAGCTTGCCTCATGTTGGCTTTAGCAGTCTTTAACATCCCGTG
The DNA here is from genome assembly GCA_023525715.1 of Cichorium intybus. Taxonomy (NCBI): domain Eukaryota; kingdom Viridiplantae; phylum Streptophyta; class Magnoliopsida; order Asterales; family Asteraceae; genus Cichorium; species Cichorium intybus. The sequence goes on along the minus strand of CM042017.1, from coordinate 38,178,611 downwards.
AAACTCCATCAACGTCTTGTGTTGGTTGTCGAATTACCAAACAAATAAAAGAGTAATGTAATATGGATGCAGTTTATAATGATGGGACAGAAATTGTGAAATGTCAAAAGACCTCTAAATACTCTTCAATTAAGAATAGTATAGTAGTGGTACGAGTCGAACCCAAGGGAATTGAGGTGAGTAATCTCTTGCCAAGTTTTCACACTTCTAGAGATTGGGACAAAGAAATATAAAGTTCAAGGGGGGATTTGTCAAGTCGCTTGATAAACACAAAAATAAAGAAGAATGTGATTTATATAATTAAACGGATATTCGGCTTCTAGTCTAATCAATATTGTCGCATATTTGTACTTAACTGAAATTAAGAGTTAAGTAATGGTTCTTGTCAATGGAAAATGACAACAACACATCAACTTAGAAGAAATCCAAACTATTTTACTCATTTCAAAGAAAAATCCAAAAAATAGAATGTTTATTCTCTTTTGTATTTGTATCGAGTTGTAATTTCTTGTATTTATAATTTTGGAAGATCATTCAAACAAATTGACAAGTTTTAATAAAGGTGGTCAATGTGATAATTGAGGCAAAGTCATATTAACATGAGTCCAAGTTCGACATCCGAGTGTAAACACCACCCTAATTCCATATGAGTGGCAAAAGACATTTGTGAGTCGCAATCAGCGAATTGTGTGCAGATATGAGAAGAGCGAAAAATTGTGAGCACTGATCTTGTATTGTGTTGCCCTTGCTAAAACGCGGTGAAAGTCACGGTAGTGGTGTTATAATCAATATATGACGTGGCTATGCTATTGTTTAACGAATATTTGTTTCTTAGTACAATCTACTATTTCACAACTGTGAAATTTTAGGCAAATACAGGGACGATATGTTAACCATATCATTGCTAGTGATAATGTTGGCACGATTTAACATAAAAAGGTTTCACACTTTCTTTTTGTTTTCCTTCTTTCACCCATTAGTCTAAGTTTTTCTTGTTTTCTTTGAGGACAAAGAAGAGTTTAAGCTTGTGGATGTTTGATAGGTGTATAATTATACACCTTTTTATATGTTTATTTACCGCATTCAACATCGTTTGTTGCCTTTAAAGCATGTAAATTCTATGGGTGACCACGTGGGACAAAATTCCAGGAATTTTGACAACAATCAATCGTGGAGAAATGCGCAACCGAGACCCCAATATCAACCACGATACCCACAACCACAACATACAACATCACTTAACACACTTCAATACACTTAGATACTCTCTCTTATTCTTAATTTCCTAGCTAGTTTTAATGTCTTTATTTGCAATTATGCAGTTTTTAGCTAACATGAGTGGCTAAATCTCATAACATTCGGCTTTTAGTCATGTATCTTTCTAGTCATTAATATTTGTGCTTGGAATGAAGTTTTGAAGTTATTAAAACTGTTTTGGTTTAGTTTTGTCATTTAAGTTTTATTACAAATTTGGTCCCTACTTTGGAATCTAGTCGATCACTCCATTCCGGTAGTTAACCAATTATAGTTATATGCATTTTCAATTGTTTTGAAGATCATTGTTGGTAACATCTTAGAAGTAACTTCACTTGTTAAAGTTTGACTCGAGAGATCAATCAAGCTCTTAAGAAGTGAAGAACCGACAAAAGAACATAAAGCATCACTCTTGGTCAATTTTAGCATTAATCACTAGTTGACCATTGTGTTGTGCATACCTTTTATAGAATTTTAGTGTTATTCCTTGTTCTATACCAGTAATGCATGTTTCTTTTGTCCCGGTTGATTTCTAAGTCTTAAATTACATACTTGTTCTTAGTTCCTTCATCTAAAGGGACGGAATATTGAATTTGGATTATAACACTCGTATAAAAGAAATATCTTGTCTCGGTTGAGATACATCTATCTCTTCAAGATGACCATTGGCCCTGGAAAGATCTCAGATCGGATTAATCAAATGGTGAAAATCCCATGCTTCAAAAGTTGATTTGCTGGAAGATTCCTGCTGCACATGCTGTACAGTGAGAGCACGACTCGTGCTCTTTCCTTCATAAAAAACGCACGACTCGTGCCACATCAAAGTACATTGCCATTTTTGATAATCCAGCTCAAGCACGACTCGTGCTTCTATAGTGTATAAAAGGGCACGACTCGTGGTCCTTAACAGGGGGCTTTCACGGCTATTTTCTCCGTCTCTTGCCCGATTTGCTTGAAACTTGGTGTGAGGCTTCCTTTGGACATTGTATGCTTTAAAGGCAATAAACGATGTTGAATGCGGTAAATAAACATATAAAAAGGTGTATAATTATACACCTATCAAACATCCACAAGCTTAAACTCTTCTTTGTCCTCAAAGAAAACAAGAAAAACTTAGACTAATGGGTGAACGAAGGAAAACAAAAAGAAAGTGTGAAACCTTTTTATGTTAAATCGTGCCAACATTATCACTAGCAATGATATGGTTAACATATCGTCCCTGTATTTGCCTAAAATTTCACAGTTGTGAAATAGTAGATTGTACTAAGAAACAAATATTCGTTAAACAATAGCATAGCCACGTCATATATTGATTATAACACCACTACCGTGACTTTCACCGCGTTTTAGCAAGGGCAACACAATACAAGATCAGTGCTCACAATTTTTCGCTCTTCTCATATCTGCACACAATTCGCTGATTGCGACTCACAAATGTCTTTTGCCACTCATATGGAATTAGGGTGGTGTTTACACTCGGATGTCGAACTTGGACTCATGTTAATATGACTTTGCCTCAATTATCACATTGACCACCTTTATTAAAACTTGTCAATTTGTTTGAATGATCTTCCAAAATTATAAATACAAGAAATTACAACTCGATACAAATACAAAAGAGAATAAACATTCTATTTTTTGGATTTTTCTTTGAAATGAGTAAAATAGTTTGGATTTTTTTTTTTTTTGAAAGATACAAACTATCTTTTATTGAAAGGAATTAAGACATAAGCAATTGTGCTTATTCTATTTTTTTGGAAGTTTATTTAATTAACACACATGTTTGGTTCTTGGTTTTAATTTTTTTTTATTTTTTTTATTTATTTTTTATTTTTTTATTTATTTTTTATTTTTTTATTATTTTTTTAACCATTTTTTTAGAACCAAACAAAATATTTCTGGAATTTCACCATTTATTTGACTCGACATACAAATGTAAAGATTTTTGTTTTTGAAATTAGAATTATTGAATGAATAATAATTTCAAAATTTTTGCTTAAGAAGGACCAAATCGGTCAAGACAAAATGATATGAAATTTCGGAAGATTTGGAAAATTGACATGTTTGAAACAAAGGTGTTGGTCAAAGTGTGATTACGAAGGCAAAACCTGTAACATTAACCAAGTCGATTGCACACATTGAGATTCTCACGGGGTATCTGCATCTTGTATTGCTGTTCTTGCTAAAAATAGATTTAGTTAAAATAGATGTCTTATAAACTGTTCATACGTGTGTATGCTAAGTACATTTGACAAACAAAAGTTTTTTAACACAATCTAAAATTTTTGCAAAGTGAAAAAATTTTCAACCACAAGGTAGATAGGCAACCATAACATTGAAAATAAAGATGCAACATAATTTTAACAATTATTAGTTTTTACGAGGGGTAAGAAAAGAAATGCGATAAATTACAAAAGTTTTAAACACACAAAAATTTTTGTTTTTGTTTTTCAAGATTTTCGATAAAAAGAAAAAATAATATAGAAGTGAAAAATGCTAGCATCTAACATCGTATATACCTCCACAAGCTTAAAAATAAGCGTCGTCCTCGAAGCTTGCGGGAAGTCTACTGTGGTCCTGGAGGTGGCGGGGGGTGGCCGAGAGTCCACTGATACACGTGTTGCATCATTCTCTCTACTTCTCTGTTGTGCCGCTGCTGAGCGGTCACATAGTCATCAAAATCCACTCGCAGTGCATGGACATTGTCGTCATTTTGGACGACATCTTCTCGCAGGAAGTCAATCTGCTCCTGCAAGGCACCATAATCTTCCCATCCTTGTTGCTGCTGTGGGGGCGCATCCGCGTTTTCCGCCTGCTCGTCTTCTTCTCCTCCTACGTTGGAGGGTGGCTGCCAGTTGGTGTTGTTGGTTGGATCGGCCAGTGTCAAAGTCTCCACATCATCATCATCAATGATCAAGTATGGTGTGTGATGTGGGCCAACAACCCAAGTGTTGCTGTCCTGTTCTTGGTAGTACAATTTCATGTACTCCAAGACTTCTCCTGTGAGGGTCGTTCCTTCTTCTTTTCGGTCCATAGCGTGTGGAATCCGTACATGAAGGAGTCTGGCTAAAAGAGTCACCAGTCCTCCTCCATGTATTTCTCCCACTGTTTTTTGGCTTTCTTTCACGAGACGGTCGCACACATAGGCTCCAAAATTCGGCTTTAAAGGACTGTTGGTGACTGCACACCAAAGGAGCTGTAATTCTTTGGAGTTTATTGTGCTGGTCTCTCTTCTGGGGAATAGAATGGAGGCGACTATTCTGTGCAACACTTTTAGTACTGGATGAATGATACACGAAGCTTTTGCGGATCTTGCAATGTATCTGTTGATGCCTGTGATGGTGCTCCAGAAGGCATCATTATTCATATCAGCTTGCCTACCCCTTCTGTCGGGTCCAAATGTGTTTTCCGTTGGACCGTTGATTAGTTGACAGATCTGGTCGGTAGTCAAAGATCTTGCTTCATTGCGCAACCTGAAATTTAAAACTCCGTGATCTAGAAAAGCAGAAGACATGAATTCCAATGTCAGAATTCGGTAAGTCGAGGCGTTGGTGTTCATTAGCATTCCCCATCCAAGATTGTTTAAGAGTGTTTGAATGCCATCAAACACTCTTATGTCTTGCAAGGTGTCCACGCAGATGAATTTTTGGGAGACGACCTCCCTTTCTTGTAAAGCCACATAGCGGTCTCTTTGGCTATAGTCCGAGAATCGGACACCATCAATACGGGGGGGAGAGTCGCTCCTTTGTCGTGAACTGGAGGCACCATCTCTGGATCTTTTCCTGTAAGTTTCAAGGGCCATTGTAATCTGTACAACCAAAAAATTAGCAAAAACAACACCCAAGTTATGAATCATCAAGGAATTTATACATTTGACAATGTTTTGGCTTTGTATTCCTATGATTTAGAAAGCATCATATGATTCATTAAGTCAAAATTAAGCTAAAAAGGTTGAATTTATCATAATTGGGACAAAATTCACCATCTTAAATCTTGGATGAAATGGATGTTTCAAAGCTCAATTCACACCACATTGCACATCCACAAGCTTGTATGTGCAATGGATTAGAACAATTTCATCTAATTCAAAATTTCTAGAAAAATTAGGGTTCTTGGTGTTCTTCCCCAATTTGGGTGATTTTGCCCTAATCATGTTAATTTCAAGGTAATCAAGCAATAAAACATCATAGGAACACTAATCTAACATATAAGATCACAAATTTCAAACAATAATCATCAAATTTGAGATTTCTCAAAAACTAGGTTTTTGAAGATTTCTTGATTTTTGATGATTTCAAGGTTGAATCATGGATTTGAAGCAACATAAGTGTTAGAAAGATGAATTATAGCAAAATATACATACCTTTGGAGCTTAATTTGGTCGAAAATTGAAGATTTTGGGTGGTTTTGTGTGTGTCGGCCGAGAGAAATCCGAGAGCAGGAGCAGGAGTTTGGTTCGTGCAAATGATAAGTCACAGGAAACTGCTCTTAATGTGTACAGACAGGCGCACGACTCGTGCGTTTTTTAGGCATCATGGCGCACGACACGTGCGTTTAATAGGACATGGATCTGTGGGTTTTTCTTGAGCACGACTCGTGCGAAATTGCACAGGGGGGAACACGACTCGTGCAAACCCCCTGTTAAGGAAAAAATTTTCAATTTTTTATTTTTTCGCTCGGTGACTCCAAAATTTTTCCGACACTTCCGTACACTTTATTATACATTAAAAACATCAAAAAGTAAAAAAAATCAAATAAAAACATGTTAAAACACGCGAAAACGAAGCACACAAATACCGTAAAATGAAAATCGGGTTGCTTCCCGAGAAGCGCACTTGTTTAACGTCTTTGGCTCGACACGGGCCCGTGTTTGAGCTTTAGGACTCATACACGGGGGCTTCTAATGTGTCAACTTCTTTTGATTTGTCGTTAAAACCCTCGAAAAAAGGTTTTAAACGGTGTCCGTTCACTTTGAAGTTACCGGTTTTGTTACTTAGGAGTTCTACAACACCATTCTCGAACACATTAGAAATAACAAACGGTCCCAACCATCGGGAGCGTAATTTTCCAGGGAACAACTTAAGACGGGAGTGATACAATAGAACTTTTTGTCCTTTCACGAAAGTTTTATTAGTTTTGTTCTTATCGTGAAAGGTTTTGGTTTTTTCTTTATAAATTCGGGAACTCTCATACGCGTTGTTACGTATTTCTTCAAGTTCTTGAATTTGTAATTTTCTATGTGTCCCGGCTTCGTCAACTCTCCAATTGAATTGCTTGATGGCCTAATAGGCTTTATGTTGCAATTCAACCGGTACATGACAAGCTTTCCCATAAACTAGACGGTAAGGAGACATACCTATTGGTGTTTTGTAGGCGGTTCGATATGCCCACAGTGCATCATCTAATCGTATGCTTCAGTCCTTTCGGTTTGGACTTACCGTCTTTTCCACTATCGATTTGATCTCCCGGTTCGAGATCTCTGCTTGCCCGTTCGTTTGGGGGTGATAGGCGGTAGAAACCCTGTGAGTTACACCATACTTTTGCGGCATCGTAAAGAGCAAAGGGGAATGCCCTTATCTTGATTTGGTCCTCGGTCACATTATGGGGTTTCATACCCGAACACACCACATGAAACTCCTTAAGTATGTCTTTGGAAGAAATCGTCTCTAATCTTGCTAAAAACACAATTTCTTTTCAGCAAGAAACACGGTCGAGCATTCAAAATTTAGAACAACAAATGACACAACTTGCAACATCGGTTAGCAAGTTGGAAGGTAGATTGGACTCTAAATTACCCGCTCAAACCGAAAAAAATCCAAAACATAATGCAAGCGCAATAACTTTGAGAAACGGGAAGGAGTATAAAAGCCCAAAGGTAACGGAAGAAGAACCCGAATTGCTCACCAAGCATAAAGACAACACGGGAGATGCCGGCACATCAAAACCGGAGGTTCTAATCACCCCTCCCCCTTTTCCATCAAGACTAAAGAACACAAAGAAGGAAAGGGAAGAGCAAGAAATCATGGAGACTTTTCGAAAAGTAGAGGTAAACATTCCCCTTTTAGATGCTATCAAACAAGTACCTAGATATGCCAAATTCCTAAAAGAATTATGTACATCTAAAAAGAAGCTAAAAGGAAATGAAACTGTTAAGGTAGGAGAAAATATTTCAGCCGTCCTTCAAAAAAGAATCCCTCAAAAATGCAAGGACCCCGGTGTTTTTACTATTCCATGTAAAGTGGGAGACTTAATAATACCGCGTGCAATGTTAAACCTTGGTGCCTCTATAAATGTCCTACCATACTCGATTTTTAAAACTCTCAAAGTAGGACCTTTAAAAAGAACCGGTGTAATAATTCAATTGGCCGATCGTTCTACCGTGCACCCAAAAGGTGTATTGGAAGATGTTTTGGTCCAAGTAAATGAACTTGTATTTCCGGCGGATTTCTATGTTTTAGATATGGAAGATGATGACTCTCCAAATTCTAGTTCCGTTTTGTTAGGACGACCATTTTTAAAAACCGCAAAAACTAAAATTGATGTTGATAGTGGTACCCTAACAATGGAATTTGATGGAGAGATAATTAACTTCAATATCTATGATGTGATGCGATATCCTACCGATGTATCTTCCATAAATTTTCTTGATGTGATCGAACCTTTGATAGATGAATGTTTTGAGCTAACCAATGATGACTCGTTAGCTATTGTGTTAAGCAAAAGTATCAACAAAGACGTGGCAAAAGAACTTAACGAAAAGTTCAAACTTGAAGAGGAGATAACAAAATTGTGAACTTCATGGACAACAATAAGACGATAAGGTACAAAGCACCAAAAATAGACCTTCCAATTTCTGACACGAAACTTCTCCCATCTGTTTTGCAGGCACCAAAATTAGTGCTGAAAACTCTTCCTAATCATCTCAAATATGCATACCTTGGAGAAAACGAAACGTTGCCGGTTATCATTTCTAGTGAACTTACAAAAACCGAAGAAGAAAAATTAATAAAACTTTTAAAACAATTCAAAAAGGCCATCGGATGGACCATAGCCGACATCAAAGGTTTAAGTCCATCTCTTTGCATGCATAAAATCCTCATGGAAGAAGACTTCAAACCAACAATAGAAGCCCAAAGGAGATTAAACCCTCCTATGATGGAAGTTATGAAAGAAGAAGTCATCAAATTGTTGAAAGCCGGAATGATCTATCCTATCTCGGATAGTAGATGGGTGAGCCCAATCCAAGTGGTTCCCAAGAAGGCCGGAGTTACAGTGGTACAGAATCCGGAAGGAGAATTGGTACCCACCCGAATCCAAAATGGGTGGAGAGTTTGTATAGATTATCGCAAACTAAATGCTTCTACTAGAAAAGACCATTTTCCTTTGCCATTTATTGATCAAATGTTAGAAAGATTAGCCGGAAAATCTCACTATTGTTGTTTGGATGGATTTTCAGGTTTCCATCAAATACCAGTGGCCCCCGAAGACCAAGAGAAAACCACATTCACATGTCCTTTTGGGACTTTTGCATATAGGTGTATGCCATTTGGTCTTTGTAATGCACCTGCCACCTTTCAAAGATGCATGATAAGTATTTTCTCGGAATATGTTGAAAATATCATTGAAGTCTTCATGGACGATTTCACGGTTCATGGTGACTCTTCTGATATATGTCTAGAAAATCTTACAAAAATTCTTCAAAGATGCATAGACACCGATCTAGTCCTAAATTTTGAAAAATGTCATTTTATGGTAAAACAAGGACTAATTCTAGGACATATCGTGTCTAAAAAAGGACTGGAAGTGGATAAAGCTAAAATTGACGTTATCAAAACCTTACCCTTCCCCACAAACATACGGGAAGTGCGTTCCTTCCTTGGCCATGCAGGTTTCTATAGACGCTTCATAAAGAATTTTTCCAAGATAACTGTCCCGATGTGCCGTCTACTACAAAAAGATGCGGAATTTGATTTCGATCAACCTTGCAAAGACGCGTTCAACAAATTAAAAGATTTGCTAACTTCAGCTCCCATAATTCAACCACCAAACTGGGACCTTCCGTTCGAAATCATGTGCGACGCAAGTAACACCGCGGTTGGAGCTGTTTTAGGCCAAAAGATCAATCGGGCCCATCATGTTATTTACTATGCATCAAAGACTCTAGACACTGCCCAAACCAATTACTCTACCACCGAAAAAGAATTGCTTGCAGTAGTTTTTGCATTGGAAAAATTTAGACAATACTTGTTGGGTACTAAAATAACCGTATTTTCTAATCATGCAGCCTTAAAATACCTTTTGACAAAGAAAGACGCGAAGCCAAGACTTATACGATGGGTCTTGCTATTACAAGAGTTTGACCTCGAGATCAAGGACAAAAGCGGAGCTGAAAACCTTGTAGCCGACCATCATAGCCGGATCCAAGCACCCGATGATCCAACACCCATTCAAGAAACTTTCCCAGACGAACACCTTTTCTTGGTCCAAGCAACAACACCATGGTATGCCGACATAGTCAACTACTTGGTAACCAACATATTCCCCGATGAACTTTCGTATGCTCAAAAGAACAAAATCCGAAAGGAAGCAAGACAATATGTTTGGGATGACCCGTATCTATGGAAATATGGCAGCGACCAAATCATTCGAAGGTGTGTTGATACCAATGAAGCACAATCAATTTTGGACTTTTGCCACACACAAGCTTGTGGAGGGCATTTCGGTCCCAAAAGAACGGCACACAAGGTACTCGAGTCTGGTTTTTATTGGCCTACTATATTCTTTGATTCATACATTTTTTGCAAGTCTTGTGAACAATGTCAGAAAACTGGGAATATACGCCCAAAAGACCAAATGCCACTTACACCCATCTTGGTGTGTGAGATATTCGATGTATGGGGGATTGATTTTATGGGACCTTTTCCAAATTCATTTGGAAACACCTATATAATCCTAGCAGTAGACTACGTGTCTAAATGGGTTGAAGCCAAGGCGACAAGGGCGAACGATGCCAAGACAGTTTCAGACTTCATAAAAACTAACATTTTTAGCAGGTTCGAAACACCAAGAGCTTTCATCAGTGATAGAGGAACCCATTTTTGCAACAAGACCATTGAGGCACTATTCAAAAAGTATGGTGTAACTCACAGGGTTTCTACCGCCTATCACCCCCAAACGAACGGGCAAGCAGAGATCTCGAACCGGGAGATCAAATCGATAGTGGAAAAGACGGTAAGTCCAAACCGAAAGGACTGGAGCATACGATTAGATGATGCACTGTGGGCATATCGAACCGCCTACAAAACACCAATAGGTATGTCTCCTTACCGTCTAGTTTATGGGAAAGCTTGTCATCTACCGGTTGAATTGCAACATAAAGCCTATTGGGCCATCAAGCAATTCAATTGGAGAGTTGACGAAGCCGGGACACATAGAAAATTACAAATTCAAGAACTGGAAGAAATACGTAACAACGCGTATGAGAGTTCCCGAATTTATAAAGAAAAAACCAAAACCTTTCACGATAAGAACAAAACTAATAAAACTTTCGTGAAAGGACAAAAAGTTCTATTGTATCACTCCCGTCTTAAGTTGTTCCCTGGAAAATTACGCTCCCGATGGTTGGGACCGTTTGTTATTTCTAATGTGTTCGAGAATGGTGTTGTAGAACTCCTAAGTAACAAAACCGGTAACTTCAAAGTGAACGGACACCGTTTAAAACCTTTTTTCGAGGGTTTTAACGACAAATCAAAAGAAGTTGACACATTAGAAGCCCCCGTGTATGAGTCCTAAAGCTCAAACACGGGCCCGTGTCGAGCCAAAGACGTTAAACAAGTGCGCTTCTCGGGAAGCAACCCGATTTTCATTTTACGGTATTTGTGTGCTTCGTTTTCGCGTGTTTTAACATGTTTTTATTTGATTTTTTTTACTTTTTGATGTTTTTAATGTATAATAAAGTGTACGGAAGTGTCGGAAAAATTTTGGAGTCACCGAGCGAAAAAATAAAAAATTGAAAATTTTTTCCTTAACAGGGGGTTTGCACGAGTCGTGTTCCCCCCCTGTGCAATTTCGCACGAGTCGTGCTCAAGAAAAACCCACAGATCCATGTCCTATTAAACGCACGTGTCGTGCGCCATGATGCCTAAAAAACGCACGAGTCGTGCGCCTGTCTGTACACATTAAGAGCAGTTTCCTGTGAGTTATCATTTGCACGAACCAAACTCCTGCTCCTGCTCTCGGATTTCTCTCGGCCGACACTCACAAAACCACCCAAAATCTTCAATTTTCGACCAAATTAAGCTCCAAAGGTATGTATATTTTGCTATAATTCATCTTTCTAACACTTATGTTGCTTCAAATCCATGATTCAACCATGAAATCATCAAAAATCAAGAAATCTTCAAAAACCTAGTTTTTGAGAAATCTCAAATTTGATGATTATTGTTTGAAATTTGTGATCTTATATGTTACATTAGTGTTCCTATGATGTTTTATTGCTTGATTACCTTGAAATTAACATGATTAGGGCAAAATCACCCAAATTGGGGAAGAACACCAAGAACCCTAATTTTTCTAGAAATTTTGAATTAGATGAAATTGTTCTAATCCATTGCACATACAAGCTTGTGGATGTGCAATGTGGTGTGAATTGAGCTTTGAAACATCCATTTCATCCAAGATTTAAGATGGTGAATTTTGTCCCAATTATGATAAATTCAACCTTTTTAGCTTAATTTTGACTTAATGAATCATATGATGCTTTCTAAATCATAGGAATACAAAGCCAAAACATTGTCAAATGTATAAATTCCTTGATGATTCATAACTTGGGTGTTGTTTTTGCTAATTTTTTGGTTGTACAGATTACAATGGCCCTTGAAACTTACAGGAAAAGATCCAGAGATGGTGCCTCCAGTTCACGACAAAGGAGAGACTCTCCCCCCCGTATTGATGGTGTCCGATTCTCGGACTATAGCCAAAGAGACCGCTATGTGGCTTTACAAGAAAGGGAGGTCGTCTCCCAAAAATTCATCTGCGTGGACACCTTGCAAGACCTAAGAGTGTTTGATGGCATTCAAACACTCTTAAACAATCTTGGATGGGGAATGCTAATGAACACCAACGCCTCGACTTACCGAATTCTGACATTGGAATTCATGTCTTCTGCTTTTCTAGATCACGGAGTTTTAAATTTCAGGTTGCGCAATGAAGCAAGATCTTTGACTACCGACCAGATCTGTCAACTAATCAACGGTCCAACGGAAAACACATTTGGACCCGACAGAAGGGGTAGGCAAGCTGATATGAATAATGATGCCTTCTGGAGCACCATCACAGGCATCAACAGATACATTGCAAGATCCGCAAAAGCTTCGTGTATCATTCATCCAGTACTAAAAGTGTTGCACAGAATAGTCGCCTCCATTCTATTCCCCAGAAGAGAGACCACCACAATAAACTCCAAAAAATTACAGCTCCTTTGGTGTGCAGTCACCAACAGTCCTTTAAAGCCGAATTTTGGAGCCTATGTGTGCGACCGTCTCGTGAAAGAAAGCCAAAAAACAGTGGGAGAAATACATGGAGGAGGACTGGTGACTCTTTTAGCCAGACTCCTTCATGTACGGATTCCACACGCTATGGACCGAATAGAAGAAGGAACGACCCTCACAGGAGAATTCTTGGAGTACATGAAATTGTACTACCAAGAACAGGACAGCAACACTTGGGTTGTTGGCCCACATCACACACCATACTTGATCATTGATGATGATGATGTGGAGACTTTGACACTGGCCGATCCAACCAACAAATTGGCGCCGTTGCCGGGGAATTGGCATATGATTAACTCTTTATGCCCAGGTCTGATCGAACAGGTACACCTCTTGAGATCAATAAAGAAATAGAAAAAACTGCAAAAATATTAAGAAAACAAACCAAGCTTCGAAAGAAGCTTGATTACCAAAAATCTCATACTACATCAACACTCTCTCCTACACCACCTTCTACTTCTACTCCTATTTCTGATTTTTCTACTAATCCATTAAAAATGGGTGACGAAGAAAAGACTTTGAGACAATGGGGTGCCCGAAAAGATACACAACAACCATTGTGTATAAATTATCCCAATGTGGAGAATTTTGAGCTAAAGTCCGGGCTCATACACTTACTTCCAACCTTTAGAGGTTTGGAAAAAGAAGACCCCCATAAATTCCTTAAGGAGTTTCATGTGGTGTGTTCGGGTATGAAACCCCATAATGTGACCGAGGACCAAATCAAGCTAAGGGCATTCCCCTTTGCTCTTTACGACGCCGTAAAAGAATGGTTGTACTATCTTCCACCGGGGACGATAACAACATGGAACGACATTGCTCAAGCATTCCTTGACAAATACTTCCCGGAGCCAAAAGCTTCGAGCATACGTAGAGAAATTCTCACCTTGCATCAAGGACGAAGAGAGTCCTTACACACATATTGGGAGAGGTTTAAAAAACTTTGCTCTCGGTGCCCACAACACGGTTTGTCGGAGCACCAACTCCTCCAATATTTCTGTGAAGGCCTATCTCACCTTGATAGGCGAATTATCAATGCTTCAAGTGGTGGAGCCTTACTAGACAAGACTTCGTCCCAAATCCGAGCCTTAATTGCAACTTTGGCCGAAGACTCGAAGCACGCGATCGGGGAAGATGAATGGTATCCCGACCCTCCACGAGGTGAGAAACATGTAAGTACTCCTCTCATTGAAACTCAAATATCTGAACTAACAAAAGCTGTCATTTTGTTAACCAAAGAGAGAGGAATCCAACCACAAGCAAAAGCTTGTGGAATTTGCTTACAACATGGTCACCCAACCGACATGTGTCCATCCTTGCAAGATGAAAACGAGCATGTAAATTCTATGGGTGACCACGTGGGACAAAATTCCAGGAATTTTGACAACAATCAATCGTGGAGAAATGCGCAACCGAGACCCCAATATCAACCACGATACCCACAACCACAACATACAACATCACTTAACACACTTCAATACACTTACATACTCTCTCTTATTCTTAATTTCCTAGCTAGTTTTAATGTCTTTATTTGCAATTATGCAGTTTTTAGCTAACATGAGTGGCTAAATCTCATAACATTCGGCTTTTAGTCATGTATCTTTCTAGTCATTAATATTTGTGCTTGGAATGAAGTTTTGAAGTTATTAAAACTGTTTTGGTTTAGTTTTGTCATTTAAATTTTATTACAAATTTGGTCCCTACTTTGGAATCTAGTCGATCACTCTATTCCGGTAGTTAACCAATTATAGTTATATGCATTTTCAATTGTTTTGAAGATCATTGTTGGTAACATCTTAGAAGTAACTTCACTTGTTAAAGTTTGACTCGAGAGATCAATCAAGCTCTTAAGAAGTGAAGAACCGACAAAAGAACATAAAGCATCACTCTTGGTCAATTTTAGCATTAATCACTAGTTGACCATTGTGTTGTGCATACCTTTTATAGAATTTTAGTGTTATTCCTTGTTCTATACTGGTAATGCATGTTTCTTTTGTCCCGGTTGATTTCTAAGTCTTAAATTACATACTTGTTCTTAGTTCCTTCATCTAAAGGGACGGAATATTGAATTTGGATTATAACACTCGTATAAAAGTAATATCTTGTCTCGGTTGAGATACATCTATCTCTTCAAGATGACCATTGAGATATTCACTTATATATGAGAAAACAATATTTCTTTCACAAATAGAGACCATTGAAGTATTGAGCATATTAGTTTGGATTTCTTCTAAGTTGATGTGTTGTTGTCATTTTCCATTGACAAGAACCATTACTTAACTCTTAATTTCATTTAAGTACAAATATGCGACAAGATTGATTAGACTAGAAGCCGAATATCCGTTTTAATTATATAAATCACATTCTTACTTATTTTTCTTTTATCAAGCGAGACTTCCCGCAAGCTTCGAGGACGACGCTTATTTTTAAGCTTGTGGAGGTATATACGATGTTAGATGCTAGCATTTTTCACTTCTATATTATTTTTTCTTTTTATCGAAAATCTTGAAAAACAAAAACAAAAATTTTTGTGTGTTTAAAACTTTTGTAATTTATCGCATTTCTTTTCTTACCCCTCGTAAAAACTAATAATTGTTAAAATTATGTTGCATCTTTATTTTCAATGTTATGGTTGCCTATCTACCTTGTGGTTGAAAATTTTTTCACTTTGCAAAAATTTTAGATTGTGTTAAAAAAACTTTTGTTTGTCAAATGTACTTAGCATACACACGTATGAACAGTTTATAAGACATCTATTTTAACTAAATCTATTTTTAGCAAGAACAGCAATACAAGATGCAGATACCCCGTGAGAATCTCAATGTGTGCAATCGACTTGGTTAATGTTACAGGTTTTGCCTTCGTAATCACACTTTGACCAACACCTTTGTTTCAAACATGTCAATTTTCCAAATCTTCCGAAATTTCATATCATTTTGTCTTGACCGATTTGGTCCTTCTTAAGCAAAAATTTTGAAATTATTATTCATTCAATAATTCTAATTTCAAAAACAAAAATCTTTACATTTGTATGTCGAGTCAAATAAATCGTGAAATTCCAGAAATATTTTGTTTGGTTCTAAAAAAAAATGGTTAAAAAAAAATAATAAAAAAAATAAAAAAATTAAAAAAAAATAAAAAAAAATTAAAAAATTAAAAAAAGTAAAAAAAAAATTAAAACCAAGAACCAAACATGTGTGTTAATTAAATAAACTTCCAAAAAAATAGAATAAGCACAATTGCTTATGTCTCAATTCCTTTCAATAAAAGATAGTTTGTATCTTTCAAAAAAAAAAATCCAAACTATTTTACTCATTTCAAAGAAAAATCCAAAAAATAGAATGTTTATTCTCTTTTGTATTTGTATCGAGTTGTAATTTCTTGTATTTATAATTTTGGAAGATCATTCAAACAAATTGACAAGTTTTAATAAAGGTGGTCAATGTGATAATTGAGGCAAAGTCATATTAACATGAGTCCAAGTTCGACATCCGAGTGTAAACACCATCCTAATTCCATATGAGTGGCAAAAGACATTTGTGAGTCGCAATCAGCGAATTGTGTGCAGATATGAGAAGAGCGAAAAATTGTGAGCAATGATCTTGTATTGTGTTGCCCTTGCTAAAACGCGGTGAAAGTCACGGTAGTGGTGTTATAATCAATATATGACGTGGCTATGCTATTGTTTAACAAATATTTGTTTCTTAGTACAATCTACTATTTCACAACTGTGAAATTTTAGGCAAATACAGGGACGATATGTTAACCATATCATTGCTAGTGATAATGTTGGCACGATTTAACATAAAAAGGTTTCACACTTTCTTTTTGTTTTCCTTCTTTCACCCATTAGTCTAAGTTTTTCTTGTTTTCTTTGAGGACAAAGAAGAGTTTAAGCTTGTGGATGTTTGATAGGTGTATAATTATACACCTTTTTATATGTTTATTTACCGCATTCAACATCGTTTATTGCCTTTAAAGCATGCTATATACATGTTTTCGGTCTAATGTGTTCATTTTGGAGCAAAAACCATTTGTTTGCATAAAATGGTATGTTTTGCAGGCATTATAAAATATGGGCAACCATACAATGTCCAAAGGAAGCCTCACACCAAGTTTCAAGCAAATCGGGCAAGAGACGGAGAAAATAGCCTCGAAAGCCCCCTGTTAAGGAGCACGAGTCGTGCCCTTTTATACACTATAGAAGCACGAGTCGTGCTTGAGCTGGATTATCAAAAATGGCAATGTACTTTGATGTGGCACGAGTCGTGCGTTTTTTATGAAGGAAAGAGCACGAGTCGTGCTCTCACTGTACAGCATGTGCAGCAGGAATCTTCCAGCAAATCAACTTTTGAAGCATGGGATTTTCACCATTTGATTAATCCGATCTGAGATCTTTCCAGGGCCATTTGAGGAATATAAATAGAGCATTTGAGAGGAGTTATCAACATCACTTAACACACTTCAATACACTTAGATACTCTCTCTTATTCTTAATTTCCTAGCTAGTTTTAATGTCTTTATTTGCAATTATGCAGTTTTTAGCTAACATGAGTGGCTAAATCTCATAACATTCGGCTTTTAGTCATGTATCTTTCTAGTCATTAATATTTGTGCTTGGAATGAAGTTTTGAAGTTATTAAAACTGTTTTGGTTTAGTTTTGTCATTTAAATTTTATTACAAATTTGGTCCCTACTTTGGAATCTAGTCGATCACTCTATTCCGGTAGTTAACCAATTATAGTTATATGCATTTTCAATTGTTTTGAAGATCATTGTTGGTAACATCTTAGAAGTAACTTCACTTGTTAAAGTTTGACTCGAGAGATCAATCAAGCTCTTAAGAAGTGAAGAACCGACAAAAGAACATATAGCATCACTCTTGGTCAATTTTAGCATTAATCACTAGTTGACCATTGTGTTGTGCATACCTTTTATAGAATTTTAGTGTTATTCCTTGTTCTATACTAGTAATGCATGTTTCTTTTGTCCCGGTTGATTTCTAAGTCTTAAATTACATACTTGTTCTTAGTTCCTTCATCTAAAGGGACGGAATATTGAATTTGGATTATAACACTCGTATAAAAGTAATATCTTGTCTCGGTTGAGATACATCTATCTCTTCAAGATGACCATTGAGATATTCACTTATATATGAGAAAACAATATTTCTTTCACAAATAGAGACCATTGAAGTATTGAGCATATTAGTTTGGATTTCTTCTAAGTTGATGTGTTGTTGTCATTTTCCATTGACAAGAACCATTACTTAACTCTTAATTTCATTTAAGTACAAATATGCGACAAGATTGATTAGACTAGAAGCCGAATATCCGTTTAATTATATAAATCACATTCTTCTTTATTTTTGTGTTTATCAAGCGACTTGACAAATCCCCCCTTGAACTTTATATTTCTTTGTCCCAATCTCTAGAAGTGTGAAAACTTGGCAAGAGATTACTCACCTCAATTCCCTTGGGTTCGACTCGTACCACTACTATACTATTCTTAATTGAAGAGTATTTAGAGGTCTTTTGACATTTCACAATTTCTGTCCCATCATTATAAACTGCATCCATATTACATTACTCTTTTATTTGTTTGGTAATTCGACAACCAACAAATTTGGTGGCTTCGCCCGGGTCCTTATACTTTGGTGGCAATCTTTTTTGTATGATTGCCGAGACATTCTCGTTGACTTTTATTGTCTCATCCCCTTTGAGTTTCTTTTTAGATGTGCAAAGTTCCTTAAGGAACTTAGCATATCTAGGAACTTGTTTAATGGCCTCAAGTAAGGGAATGTTTACCTCCACCTTGCGGAACGTGGCCATGATTTCTCTATCTTCCCTTTCTTTCTTTGATTCTAAGAATCTTGAAGGAAAAGGAGGTGATGGAGTATGGCTTGGATTTTCTGCTTGCTTTGTGCCTTCTTTTTCCGCATCTTTGGGCACACTTGGGTCCTTGCAAACCTTCCCGCTTCTAAGGGAGATGGCACTCACGTTGTGCCTTGGGTTTGCTTCCGTTTGAGCTGGTAATTTAGTATCCAGCCTACTTTCCAACTTGCCAACCGTTGTTGCAAGTTGTGCCATTTGGTGTTCCAAGTTTTGGATGCTTGCTCTTGTCTCTTGCTGAAAAGATATTGTATTTTTAGCCAAGTTAGAGACAATTTCCTCCAAAGACATACCTGAGGGGTTTCGTGATGTGGTATGTTGTGGTTGTGGGTATCGTGGTTGATATTGGGGTCTCGGTTGCGCATTTCTCCACGATTGATTGTTGTCAAAATTCCTGGAATTTTGTCCCACGTGGTCACCCATAGAATTTACATGCTCGTTTTCATCTTGCAAGGATGGACACATGTCGGTTGGGTGACCATGTTGTAAGCAAATTCCACAAGCTTTTGCTTGTGGTTGGATTCCTCTCTCTTTGGTTAACAAAATGACAGCTTTTGTTAGTTCAGATATTTGAGTTTCAATGAGAGGAGTACTTACATGTTTCTCACCTCGTGGAGGGTCGGGATACCATTCATCTTCCCCGATTGCGTGCTTCGAGTCTTCGGCCAAAGTTGCAATTAAGGCTCGGATTTGGGACGGAGTCTTGTCTAGTAAGGCTCCACCACTTGAAGCATTGATAATTCGCCTATCAAGGTGAGATAGGCCTTCACAGAAATATTGGAGGAGTTGGTGCTCCGACAAACCGTGTTGTGGGCACCGAGAGCAAAGTTTTTTAAACCTCTCCCAATATGTGTGTAAGGACTCTCTTCGTCCTTGATGCAAGGTGAGAATTTCTCTACGTATGCTCGAAGCTTTTGGCTCCGGGAAGTATTTGTCAAGGAATGCTTGAGCAATGTCGTTCCATGTTGTTATCGTCCCCGGTGGAAGATAGTACAACCATTCTTTTGCGGCGTCGTAAAGAGCAAAGGGGAATGCCCTTAGCTTGATTTGGTCCTCGGTCACATTATGGGGTTTCATACCCGAACACACCACATGAAACTCCTTAAGGAATTTATGGGGGTCTTCGTTTTCCAAACCTCTAAAGGTTGGAAGTAAGTGTATGAGCCCGGACTTTAGCTCAAAATTCTCCACATTGGGATAATTTATACACAATGGTTGTTGTGTATCTTTTCGGGCACCCTATTGTCTCAAAGTCTTTTCTTCGTCACCCATTTTTAATGGATTAGTAGAAAAATCAGAAATAGGAGTAGAAGTAGAAGGTGGTGTAGGAGAGAGTGTTGATGTAGTATGAGATTTTTGGTAATCAAGCTTCTTTCGAAGCTTGGTTTGTTTTCTTAATATTTTTGCAGTTTTTTCTATTTCTTTATTGATCTCAAGAGGTGTACCTGTTCGATCAGATCTGGGCATAAAGAGTTAATCATATGCCAATTCCCCGGCAACGGCGCCAATTTGTTGGTTGTCGAATTACCAAACAAATAAAAGAGTAATGTAATATGGATGCAGTTTATAATGATGGGACAGAAATTGTGAAATGTCAAAAGACCTCTAAATACTCTTCAATTAAGAATAGTATAGTAGTGGTACGAGTCGAACCCAAGGGAATTGAGGTGAGTAATCTCTTGCCAAGTTTTCACACTTCTAGAGATTGGGACAAAGAAATATAAAGTTCAAGGGGGGATTTGTCAAGTCGCTTGATAAACACAAAAATAAAGAAGAATGTGATTTATATAATTAAACGGATATTCGGCTTCTAGTCTAATCAATCTTGTCGCATATTTGTACTTAAATGAAATTAAGAGTTAAGTAATGGTTCTTGTCAATGGAAAATGACAACAACACATCAACTTAGAAGAAATCCAAACTAATATGCTCAATACTTCAATGGTCTCTATTTGTGAAAGAAATATTGTTTTCTCATATATAAGTGAATATCTCAATGGTCATCTTGAAGAGATAGATGTATCTCAACCGAGACAAGATATTACTTTTATACGAGTGTTATAATCCAAATTCAATATTCCGTCCCTTTAGATGAAGGAACTAAGAACAAGTATGTAATTTAAGACTTAGAAATCAACCGGGACAAAAGAAACATGCATTACCAGTATAGAACAAGGAATAACACTAAAATTCTATAAAAGGTATGCACAACACAATGGTCAACTAGTGATTAATGCTAAAATTGACCAAGAGTGATGCTTTATGTTCTTTTGTCGGTTCTTCACTTCTTAAGAGCTTGATTGATCTCTCGAGTCAAACTTTAACAAGTGAAGTTACTTCTAAGATGTTACCAACAATGATCTTCAAAACAATTGAAAATGCATATAACTATAATTGGTTAACTACCGGAATAGAGTGATCGACTAGATTCCAAAGTAGGGACCAAATTTGTAATAAAATTTAAATGACAAAACTAAACCAAAACAGTTTTAATAACTTCAAAACTTCATTCCAAGCACAAATATTAATGACTAGAAAGATACATGACTAAAAGCCGAATGTTATGAGATTTAGCCACTCATGTTAGCTAAAAACTGCATAATTGCAAATAAAGACATTAAAACTAGCTAGGAAATTAAGAATAAGAGAGAGTATCTAAGTGTATTGAAGTGTGTTAAGTGATGTTGATAACTCCTCTCAAATGCTCTATTTATAGTCCTCAAATGGCCCTGGAAAGATCTCAGATCGGATTAATCAAATGGTGAAAATCCCATGCTTCAAAAGTTGATTTGCTGGAAGATTCCTGCTGCACATACTGTACAGTGAGAGCACGACTCGTGCTCTTTCCTTCATAAAAAACGCACGACTCGTGCCACATCAAAGTACATTGCCATTTTTGATAATCCAGCTCAAGCACGACTCGTGCTTCTATAGTGTATAAAAGGGCACGACTCGTGCTCCTTAACAGGGGGCTTTCGAGGCTATTTTCTCCGTCTCTTGCCCGATTTGCTTGAAACTTGGTGTGAGGCTTCCTTTGGACATTGTATGGTGGCCCATATTTTATAATGCCTGCAAAACATACCATTTTATGCAAACAAATGGTTTTTGCTCCAAAATGAACACATTAGACCGAAAACATGCATATAGCATGCTTTAAAGGCAATAAACGATGTTGAATGCGGTAAATAAACATATAAAAAGGTGTATAATTATACACCTATCATCTTGTCCATGTTGTTCATATTATAGTTCATCATGAACTATT